>LR738716.1:52620257-52669770 GCA_902687465.1 Secale cereale
GATGGGGGGCTCTCGGGCGCTGGGCGAGCGAACGAGGGGAGGCGGCGGCTTGCGGGAGAGAGCGAGGGAACGAGAGGGACGAGGGGATCCGGTCTGGTCGGGCTAGGGTTTGAGGAGGAGTTGGGCCAGGAGGCTGATGGGCCTTGCTGGAATGCTGAAGGCCTGGTGGCTTGGCCAGATGGGCCAGGGAGTGCTTGCTAGGAGGCCCAAGCTGGGCTGCTAGGATCTCCCTTCTCATTTCCCTTTTAGCAGAAAACAAATAAGAGAAGAAAAGAATGAGGAGGGGGTTTAGGGCAAAAACACAAGAGGTTATTTTTCTCGGGCATCATAAAATGAGCACGGTCCGAGAAAAATAGAAAAGGCAAGAACGAGATATAATTTGAACATATTTGAATTTAATTCAAATGGGTTTCAACTAAGCCTTGATTATTGAAGTGTCCAAAAATGTTCGAATTTTTGGAGAAACCTCGATAAATGGGAAAAAGAATTATAGACAAGGAAAGGGGTGAAACTCGAAGTGAAATAGGCATGGGGAAAATATGCAAGTGTGTTGGGTTAATTCCAAACAAATGGAATATTTTATAATATAGCTCCCTAATATTGGGAGGATATGTTTTAAAGAGAAGTCATCCTTCCCTCGATTTAAATGGACCGAAGGTCCACACAATTTATTTAGTTGAGATGCAAAGATTAATGACATGCTGGCATGATGACAAGATGCAATGCAAAAATAAATAACACAAGCACAACTGAAACACACGGGAGAACCCGGAACATCTGGAATCTTCTGGAATCTTCTGGGACGTCGGTCTTCGGGCGTCACAACTCTCCCACACTAACAGAGGATCTCGACCCGAGATCCTAGAGATAGCACCGGATAAAAAACGAAAAGGAAGAGGTAAAACAAAGTTGCTTCTTTGACAGACGAGTGAAACCAAAGAACCTTGAGAGGTTGAACAATCTTGAAGGAAAGAATACAACAGAGATGAACGAAGTTAAGAGCACTCCGTTAGAAAAGAGTAACAAGGAACATTATGGGAACCTTGTAGGTTGAAAGACATGAAACAAGAGCTCACAACCAAAAGAATATGAAACTGCAACGGTATAGCCAAGGAATAAGGATGACAGAATTTGGACAGCACTCCGTCTGAAAATGGAAGGAATTGAACATGAACTTGAGGAGATGGGGAGATACTTGATGAAATCAACAACATATTGCCTCCGAAACAATTGAAAGTATGGCACCATGGTTAAGAAAGATTCAGACAGCACTCCAGTTGAAACGAGAGGCAAACTTGATAAGATGAGGGAACTTGAATGGAGAACACAACACTCCAAATAAATAGATAAACAAGGAAAGACCATGATCTCGATAAAAACTATATGATGGTTTGGAGAGAGCAACATCATAATACCTCCGGAATGAAAGAGTATATGCTAGATCGTTGGAAAGAAGGAACGGAGAAGAAAATGACAACTTCTCCCACGAATGAATATGAAAAATCATCCTTACGAAGAAGGGTTGAACGGAGTTGTTGGAAAAAATCAACAACGAAAACGAATAAGCTTGATGTGGGCTTATGGAAAGCATCTCAAAACTAAGAGGTGACAACCAGCCACTGACGGAAACATTTAAATGGATTGAGATCAACAAGGAGACGAATAAACTTAATTCACCGGAGTGATAAATGAAGAACTTGGGTCATTTATAAGCACCATAATAGCAACAATCCTTAGTGAAAGCTTTTAGGTGGAATACAACCCAAGATTACTCCAACAACTAAATTTAATGGTTGAAAACATCTCCTGAACAAGGAAAAATGATGGGTTTTAAATATCTCATTCTTGATAACTCGTGAATCATAAAACATGAAGGAATTGTCAAGAATGACATAACACCATCTGAAAAGATAAGGTAGAAAGAATTACAATTGGAAGCATGATGAAGAATGCTTGAGCTCCAACAAGAATCTTGATGAAGACTTTGAGGATGAATTAAATCTTGATGAACCACCATGAAGAACTCCGGTAATGAAATCATGAGAAGTGAAAGATGAAAAGAATAAGATTCAAGGCCTGTGATGAATTAGATGGAGCTTTGAAATGATATAATTGAAATAACTTGGAGCTCCGGAAAACCAGATGAACAACTTAGGACCGAGAATATGATATGATGAACAAGCTCCAGACAAAAGAATTGAATCACCTTGAAGGAATAAGAATAAGAATTATGTCATGCACCTCCTTCACCAATTTAAATTGATGACAACCAAAGGATTTGGCATACTACTTATTCTCGTTGGAAAGAATTAAAGAGAGATCTCGCACAAACTTGGGTAAATCTTCAACGAACCACCGCTAGGATTATGAAAAGAACAAATGAATTAATACGATAACAAGGAAGAGAAAATCTTGAAAGAACCACCGTAAGAATATGGAGCCGAACGAAGAGGCATCAATGAAGAATATTTGGAGGACAAAGTTGAAAACTGAGAACGAAGAAATATTCTGAAATGATGGCCTTCGGAGGATCACAATGGAAAGAATTCATGAAATGCTTCGGACGAGTATAAAAAGAATTCCTCACAATCGAAACAATAATGAGGATGGCATTAAGCTAGAACCACGAATCTTGGAAGAACGGATAAGGATTCAAGAGGAACTCGTATTCGGTTTTCAAATCTGAGAAGAAGATGAGATACACCACCATGAATTGTATAGGCCCTCCGTAATGAAGAATTAAAAGGTTGAACCAATGATGAAAAGAATTTGAAAGCGATCTTGGAGAAGGCATGTGACTGATGTAATCCATTCTTACGTCACACTATGAAAAGAATTCTCCAGAATAACTCCAGAAAAATTAGAAGAGTCAGGTAAGATCCTGGGAGAAGACCTGTGGGTTAGGGCCCACTCAAAAGAAATCACCGTTGAAAAAGATTGGTGGAGAGATATTGCACCGGTTGAATTAAAAAGGCTTGAATAAGATAACAATCCTCAAAATAATTTGAACGGATTAAGAATGGAATTATGAATCTTCAGCACTCCGGATATGAATAGCAAGAGGAGAATGATTAATTGGTGCACCGGAATAAGAAAACATTGTGAAATGAGGAAAAGGATAAGATCAACACCGAAATCTTGAATTACATCCACCGGCAGAATTTTGAGAACAAAAGAATGATGAACTTGAAGCTCTTGAGCATCTTCACGATAAATCACCGGATAAGAACATTGAAGGAAATGAACGAAGAACCTCACATGAATAAAATGGATACTTCATTTAGAATCTCTGACTTCGAGAAGAAGAAGGGTGGGAGGGCGGGGAAAAACAAAGACAACTTGAGACGAACAAAATGGACACCGGTTGAAAAGAATTAACCTGAAGATCTCGATGTTCAAGAAGAATTAGCACTCCCATAGAAATATGAGAACACCGATTAAGAAAGGTATGGAATCAACATTTGACATCGAAGCAACTCGAATACCAGAATCAAAACAAAACAAAGGATAGATATGTTTATGAAGAAGATTATGTTGCAACATATCTTTCCGAACAGAGAATTGAACGAATGAATTCCGTAGGTACATCAACTTGTCGAGAAGCCACTTGGGAGAACAAAAGATAAATAAAGCAACAAGGAGCAGATAGAACAAATACAAGATAGAAGCTTCGTTCGACATCTTCGTGCTGAAAGCTTATGGAACGTGTTACAAAAGGGTTTTGCAATCCCCGGATCAGCATAGCCAAGGACCCTTTAAGATGCAACTCCCGATCAGAACAAACCCATAAAACCACTTCACTCAATGTAGAACCCCGAACTTCATATCATGCATTCGTTGGAAGAATGCCTAGAACTACTGGATGAACCCACCTATTAATTTCCAAAAGTTTCCAGTTATGCAATCAGGTGTTGGGGATACAGGGGAAGCATCGCGCACTCAACTCTAATCCTACATCCAGCTGTATCCATCCTTCAACACATAACCAGTTGTTTTCGGAAACCGTTTACCTCGGACCTTCGAAACGCATCCACTATACAAGCTATGGCAATACTCCCGAACTACCTCCCCAGTACTGGGTGATGTCGGGGTTATCTCGCCACCAACCGCATAGGAGAGTTTTCGATGTCGGCCGTCTTAAGTATTCCAGAACTGCTGCGATATATTTGTGACGACAACACCTCGGAGCTCAACTCCTCGAGACACTGCCACAACCCCTAATGTCAGGAGGCATCAAGAACAATGTTCTCGTCACAAAGACATCGGAACAATCCAAACAATACTCGCGAGATCCTAAAAAAAATTGTGCATTTTTGAGAGTAGAAGAGACAAGAGTAATCGTCAGGAGTCCTCACCAGAGTGAAAAGAGATGAGAAGCAAAAGAAAAATCCTACTCTCCGATATATATATAGGACTCAAAACATTTTCAAGTGTGTGCCTAGACTCAACCGTCAATGATTCGATCAATCAGTGGGGGCTTCTAGGTCGGAGAAGGCTCTGATACCAACTTGCAATGCCCAGGATGGGACTATACCTCCTACGTGTCGAGGCACGACTTAAAGGTATAAGCCCATTCTGGAATGATCTCAAGTTTGGTATCTTTGCACGACTCATGTAAAAGAGGGATTAAATTGCAAAAGGAGATAGTTGGCTTACACTCGCCACTTCACACAATACATTACATAAGCAAAGCATCATTCAAAACATCACAGCCCATCTAAGGGAAAGATCCAAATGACAAGATACCAAACATAACGATAAACCACAGGTCCGAATCGCCCCTAGTAGAAACCACTACTGATCGTCGAAAACGTCACAAGCATACGGCCACTCTCTTCATCGAGCTCCCAGTGAAGTTCTGATCCAACTCCTGCTTCATCTCAGCTGAACCTGCATCTGGTGTTGTAGTATCTGTGAGCCACGAGGACTCAGCAAACCCATAACCATGGGTAACAAGACTAGCAAAGCTTTAAGGGTAGGAAGAGGTAAAGTGGTGAGGTTGCAGCAGTGGCTAAGCATAATATGGTGGCTAACTTACGAGTACCAGAATAAGATGAGCATCTACGCAAACGGTCACAAAAGTAGTGATCGCTAAAGATCCTGAACTACATACGAGTCAAACATAACCCCACCGTGTTCTCTTCTCAAAGTGAAAAGAGATAGTCACGGTTACTCACACAGTTGTGTGTTTTACTTCGGATCCTCTGTCAAGTTTTCTACAACCGGACATTAACAAATTCCAATCTGCCACATAACCGCGGGCACGGCTTTCGAAAGATCATAACCCTGCAGGGGTGTTCCAACTTAGCCCATCACAAGCTCTCACGATTAGCCGAAGTGATAAATATAATATCATCAGCCCTTATCTTAGGGAAATCTGATCAGGCTCGGCATCCCGGTGCACAAGACATTTCGACAATGGTAAAACAAGTCCAGCAAGACCTCCCGGTGTGTCGACACCCTGATAGTAGCCGTGCGTATCTCGTCTCAGGCCACGACCGGATGGGTGAAGCTACGGGAGCCAAACCTCGAGTTTCCCCGTGGTGGCCCCGCAGGCTCCCCGTTTGGGACCAACACCATCAGCACTGCCCCCCCCCCTGCTATGTAGAATTAAGAACCCGAGGGTGCGACCCCCTATGCAATTTTAATTAATTAATTAAGTTGTTATTATGAGCAAATTAAAACCAATGTTGGGCCTTGCTGGAGGAGTTTTATTCAAAGTCGAACTGTCAAGGGGTCCCCATCCACCCATCGTGTAAGGAACGCAAAATCAAGGAACATAATGCCGGTTTATCGGCGCCTAAGGTGGCATGAGTGGAACAGAACACCGAGCAAAAGGCCAAGCCTTCCACCCATGCCTAGTATATAGGTGTGTTAATAATAATAATAGATATTGTGATATTCCAACGACATGTTCCCACCTGGAACGAACTTCATCTTCACCTGCAACTAACAACGCTATAAGAGGGCTGAGCAAGCGGGTAACATAGCCAAACAGTGGTTTTGCTAGGAAGGTTTCAAGGTTAGAGGTTTCATGGCAACAAGGAGAGGCTGACATAAAAGATGGGTAGCGCGACATGTAATGATAGCATCGAGACAACTAAGCATGGCAATGGTAGAAAAGGTATCCAGGGGTATGATCATCTTGCCTGAGATTCCGCAAGGGAGAAGAACTGGTCCAAGAAGTAGACGGAGCAACATAGTCGAGCGAATCCTCACAACTCCGGAACGAAACCGAAGCTAACAAGAGAAGCAACCGGAAAGAAGCAAACAACACGGTAAACACACAAGTATAACATCGCATACGATGCACGTCCAAGTATGATGCATGTCGGGTTTAAATATGCATGGCATGGCAAAGAGCACAAACAAAACTACAAGTTAAGTGGAGCTCAATATGCAACGCGTTGCATATTGACGAAACACCACATTTTATTTATCTAGTTGATTCTCGTTATTTACAAGACAAGGTTAAATGTTTGTTAACGTGGCAAGAGGTGAAGCATAATAAAACTACACTATTTAGGCCACAACAAATCTGGAAAATCCCCATGAGCATGTTTAGCAATCTTTAGCAAACAACAATTCACACATTTTAACGTTGTTAACATGATGCGGATGACATGATCAAGTTTATGCAATTTTTATTAAAAGTTAACATGAAGAGAGAAGGAGTATAAGTCACTGTGGTGGAAGGAGAAAGGGTGCCACGACAACGATCCGAAAAATGATGCAACGGCAACATCTCGGTTCCGGTAACTCGTTGAGAGACCGGTGCAAAAGATGACGAAGAGCGTGTCATGGAAGAAGAAAAGTTGGGTGATCCCGTCACCGGGTTCCCACGGGTCGGCGACGAGGCAACCGAGGAACATGACAAAAGACGATCCGGCACAACGGGCACGGAGCACACAAGGGCAAACATTTCATACATCACAACATCACACGGGTCATCGTCTCGGGGTTATACCTTCGAAGCGTTCGTTCTCGGAGGGGTTCGAGTCGTCGAGGGACGTAGTGAAAGTAGTGGTACACGGGTCGTAGAGGAAGTAGACGTTCTCGTTCATCGAGGAGTAGTGGTACACGGCGACGGTAGTCGAACTTGACGCTTGCATACACGGGTCCTCGGTGACGGTAGTAGAAGTAGTGGTACATGTTCGTTTCGGAGAGGGACTTGATGAATCCAACATCTTCGGGGCGACGGTAGTCGTTCACGTTTCGTAGCCGTTTGGGTCATCGTGGTACTT
Source organism: Secale cereale (assembly GCA_902687465.1). Classification (NCBI taxonomy): domain Eukaryota; kingdom Viridiplantae; phylum Streptophyta; class Magnoliopsida; order Poales; family Poaceae; genus Secale; species Secale cereale. The sequence continues at coordinate 52,627,502 of LR738716.1, forward strand.
GTCGGGTTGTCGTTGTAGTCGAACTTGATGGGCTGTCGGTGTCGCGGTACTCGTACATGTAGTAGTCGGACTTCATGGAACCGAGGCTCCGAGCATGCGCCATAGTACTTGTCAAAACCCGCATCGGATGTAGTCGTAAAGGCGTCGGGCGTCGAGGTACTTGTCGCATCGCCATGTAGTCGTTCTCGTTCGTAGTCGTTCACGGGTCGTTGTAGAGGTACTTGGCGAGACTGTGCGTAGAGGTACTTGCGGCTCCGAGCACTTGGCAGCCACTTGGCGAGGAGGTCCACACGAGCACTCGATGGGGTCAACGCGCAGGATCAGGACGATGCAGGGCGGCGGCAACCTTGCGCAGATTGCGCGGCTGGCTGGCTGCCGGCTTGAGGACGGAGGGAGGCGCTGGAGATGATGCAGGGCGGCATCGGTGCTGGAGGTTGCAGGGAGGCGGCGCGAGGCCAGCAGAGGAGGCGGACGTCGCGGCTCCGCGACGCACTGGACGAGGAGGACGGGGGAGAGGGCGCTCGGGGCCGCGGCCCTGGCGACGGAGGAAGTGGCCGCTGCGGCCTGGGGCTCCTGGCGCGGGAGGACGGGGCGGCTCCTGGCCGGCCGGGCCAGAGGCGAGGCGCACGGCGCGCGGTGGTGTTTGAAGGGGCGAAGAGGCGCTGCAGCCTGACGATGGGAGGAGCGATGGGGGGGCTCTCGGGCGCTGCGAGGCTGGAGGGAGCGGGGCGAGGGAGAATCGGGAGATGGGGGTTCGAGGGAAGGAGATCGAGGAGAGGAGCGAGCGAGATCAAGGGGAGATGGTGCGGGGGGGTTCGGGCGCTGGGCGAGCGAACGAGGGGAGGCGGCGGCTTGCGGGAGAGAGCGAGGGAACGAGAGGGACGAGGGGATCCGGTCTGGTCGGGCTAGGGTTTGAGGAGTAGTTGGGCCAGGAGGCTGATGGGCCTTGCTGGAATGCTGAAGGCCTGGTGGCTTGGCCAGATGGGCCTGGGAGTGCTTGCTAGGAGGCCCAAGCTGTGCTGCTGGGATCTCCCTTCTTATTTCCCTTTTAGCAGAAAACAAATAAGAGAAGAAAAGAATGAGGAGGGGGTTTAGGGCAAAAACACAAGAGGTTATTTTTCTCGGGCATCATAAAATGAGCACGGTCCGAGAAAAATAGAAAAGGCAAGAACGAGATATAATTCTAACATATTTGAATTTAATTCAAATGGGTTTGAACTAAGACTTTATTTTTGATGTGTCCAAAAATGTTCGAATTTTTGGAGGAACCTCGATAAATGGGAAAAAGAATTATAGACAAGGAAAGGGGTGAAACTCGAAGTGAAATAGGCATGGGGAAAATATGCAAGTGTGTTGGGTTAATTCCAAACAAATGGAATATTTTATAATATAGCTCCCTAATATTGGGAGGATATGTTTTAAAGAGAAGTCATCCTTCCCTCGATTTAAATGGACCGAAGGTCCACACAATTTATTTAGTTGAGATGCAAAGATTAATGACATGATGGCATGATGACAAGATGCAATGCAAAAATAAATAACACAAGAACAACTGAAACACACGGGAGAACCCGGAACATCTGGAATCTTCTGGAATCTTCTGGGACGTCTGTCTTCGGGCATCACAATACAGCACTAACAACACTTGTAATGTGCATGCCATGAGAACATAACTGTTTATTCAATTGAAACTAAAATCAACATAGAGCAAGTTACAACAGCAAACCAGTTAAAGAAACAGGTTTAAAACATACGTATTGCGCCATTGGAGTTTCAATTGCATCCTTCAAATTTGAAATTAGTTGGTATGAGTAAATATAGTAATGCTAGAGCAAAGGATTATGAACCACAACTACGGAACCCGACATGAGAACAATTCTTCTTCTTCTTTAAGCGTTGACTTGGGGTTCGGAGTGGTGATCCTCATGCTTTGGGCACTTCACTTGCCTTACTAACTGCTCGTGTTTGGGTGCTCTGTGGTGGAGGTAGTGTTGTGTCAACTAGGACTGGGTTATTGTCTGTTAGGGTTGGGGTTAGAAGGGGTGTAGCTGGTTCTCTGCCAACCGGGTAGGGGTACAATGTGCGTGAGTGTGGGTTATGTGTGGTGGGGCTGGTTCTTGGGCAAGTACAACCGTGGTTCTCTCTGCATCGACGGGTAGCATGATCTTTTCTGAAGACCGTGTTGTTACTCCCATAGATACTGCCATCACCCTCTCCAATTCAAATGGCTGATAAACAAGAAAAGTAATTGAATGTACAAACATTGTATGATAAATAGGTGCAATGGATAGTAGGGAAGAAAACATGACATGCAATAATTCGCATTTATGTTGTCTAACCAAACAGGATAGTGAGGGAGTCCTGGATTTGGGGGTCGCCCGATGTCCGAACTACTGAAGGTGAGTCGGACTGATGGGCCGTGGAGATAAAGCAGAAGATCATCCCCCGTGTCCGGGTAGGACTCCTATGTACGTAGAAAGGCAAAATTGATGTTCGGATGTAATGATTCCTTCCTCCTCAAGTCATCTCCGTACAACCCTAGGCCCCCTCCGGTGTGTACATAATTTGGAGGGTTCAGTCTATAGAGGCTAATAGAACAATCATAGGCTAGACATCTAGGGTTTAGCCATTAAGATCTCGAGGTAGATCAACTCTTGTAATCTCCATATACATCAAGATCAATTTAGCAGGAAGTATGGTATTACCTCCATCGAGAGGGCATGAACCTGGGTACACATCGTTTCCTTGTCTCCCCCTGCTACCATCGATCCTCAGATATGCAGCTTGGGCCCCCCTACCTGAGATCTGTCGGTTTTGACACCAACAATGGTGCTTTCATTGAGAGTTCCGCTGTGTCGTCATGAGAAGCGATCGGCGGCTCATCTCATCATCAACGATGACATCACCTCTGGAAAAAGCCTGGCTCTTGGTCAGGTCCTCCAGCTCGGCGGGTTCACCATATGCGCCCGCATGGCTGTCAAGCCGACCGCGTCCCCTGCGGTCACCGAGGATTACTCCTACAACAGCCTCGAACACTACAAAAAAGCGAATCCGGCGGATACCTCGTCCTTAAACGAGCTGCTAGATTGCATCGCCGTCCTAGGGCTTTCCGTGTCCAACGATCGGATCGGGCCTAAACCCGAGCAGGGGGAATACAACTCCTCCCTAATCACTCATCTAGTGGTGGCCATCAAGGCCGAAAACACTTCTCCTCTCGAATCGGAGACCGGCTATGTTCGGGTCTCCAAACCCTTTGAGCCGAACACCCTTCCTTCGGGCGGGACTCTACATAGTCCAAGCTCAGGGATAGACACTGAGCCCGGGTGACGCTCAGATCCTGTCGTGCCCGAGTCATCAACACCGAAGACTTTGCGAACTCCAGATACTATATTGGGTCGGGATTTAAATTTTACCACACCCACCCACCACAATCAATATTCTCCAAGTAACTCTGACCCTCCAGACATATGTGACTTGGTGTACGTGCGGCTGAAACCCCAGGAGACGGTCCATCACTTCTAGTCCAGATTCCCACTTGTTAAAAGCAAGATTAAAGACTGCTGCGACGACGATGCGGTTCCGGTCTTTCATCGCAATTGCACAGACGAGGGAGTCTTTAACACCCTCAACCGCCGTCATGTACAGAGTATCACAGAGTTGTCACACTTAGTACGAAAGTATTGCGCAATGGAAAGTACTTGGAAGGCCCAAAATAACCATCTAGAACAACCCGTTTTCGGGCAGTATGTCGCTAAAGGAAAACGGATATATCCTAGCGGGACATCCGATCATAAGCCTGTCGGCAAGAAAAATAAACCCTTTGCGGGAAACAGGTCCGTTCTTGACGAACTCCTAGACAAACCATGCCCGCTACATGCGATCCCTGGCATGACCCCAACTCATAGCCTTCGAGCATGTTGGGTACTCCGGCAGGTAGCTAAAAGCGGCGAATTCACCCTCACCACTGGAACTCCAGAGGAGGAGGATCTTAATGTCCTCACATTCTTTGAGACCTTCTCCTCAAATAATCGGCGCAAGAGAGCACTTCACGAACTCACCGAGGTCCATCATATAACCACGGTGAGACCATGGAACGACGCGGTAATTACCTTCACCGCTGACGACGAACCACGGCCCCGATCAGTCCGAGCACCGGCCGCTCTTGTATTAAACCCAATTGTAGATAGCTTTCGCCTTACCAAAGTGCTCATGGATGGCGGTAGTGGGCTTAACCTCATATACGACGGCACGCTCGAAAAAATGCAGGTCAATAAAACCCGCATTGAGCAAAGCAATACAACCTTTAGAGGAATTATCCCCAGCCGGGAAGCCCGGTGTTCGGGGAGTATCAAATTCGACGTAGTATTCGGCACGCCTGAGAACTACAGGTCAGAAGAGCTGCTCTTCCACACAGTCCCCTTCAACAGCGGATATCACGCCCTTCTAGGGCGAGACACTTTCTCACACTTTCAAGACATACCCCATTACGGGTACATGAAGCTTAAAATGCCAGGGCCCAATGAAATAATCATAGTCACAAGTGATCCGGATAGAGCACTCCGTGCCAAAAACAAAACTGAATCCTTGGCCCTCGAGGCACTATGCGAAGCCTTTGCGGCCGAAGAATTAACCACCTTATGATCCACGGTGGACAAGGATGACATGATCCTCGATAAAAGGTCTAAATATACCTCCTTCAAGCCAGCAGATGAAATTATCAAGTTTTATGTACATCCGACGGACCCTAATAAGACGGCATCCATTCGAGCACAGCTAGACCCAATGGAAGACATCGCTCTACGTGCATTCCTACGTGAAAACTGGGATATATTCGCCTGGCATCCTTGACACATGCCCGGGATCCCACGCAGGCTGGCCGAACACAACCTCAACATCATCAAAGGGTTCAAACAGGTCAAGCAATCACTGCGACGATTTTCCGAACCCAAAAGGCAAGTTATGGGGGAGGAGCTGGCCAAATTACTGGAAGCCAGGTTCATCCGAGAAATTAAACACCCGGATTGGCTAGCCAATTTGGTCATGGTGCCGAAGAAGGATAAATCCTGGCGCCTTTGTGTCGATTTTAAAGACTTAAACAAGGCTTGCCCTAAGGATCCTTTTACACTGCCCCGCATCGATCAAATCATCGACGCAACAGCAGGACATGACTCATTATGCTTCCTCGACGCCTACTCCGGATACCATCAGATAAAAATGAAAGAATCTGACCAGGCCGCAACGGCGTTCATCACTCTGTATGGGCCTTTCTGCTTCAACACTATGCCTTTTGGGCTCAAAAATGCTAGTGACGCGTATCAACGCATGATTCAAACATGCTTAGAGAAACAAATTGGAGGCATACATGGACGATGTAGTCATCAAGACGAAACACTTCAAATCACTGGTGGGCGATCTCCGCCTCACGTTCGACAACCTCCAAACATATGACATACGGCTTAATCCGGAAAAATGCATCTTCGGCGTTTCGACCAAAAAGCTATTAGGGTTTATTGTCTCCCATAGAGGAGTTGAAGCAAACCCAGCTAAAATCTGAGCTTTGTCATAGCTGGCTACACCAACCGATCTAAAACAAGTCCAAAAGCTAGCAGGGTGTGTAGCGGCCTTAAGTCGCTTCATCTCCAGATTGGGAGAAAAGGCATTACCACTCTATAGACTGCTAAGGCGCATGGACAACTTTGAATGGACGGATGTGGCCACAGTAGGACTGGAGAAAATAAATACCCTATTAGCGGGCAACCCAATCATAGCCGCCCCAAGTATTGGCGAGCCAATGTTGCTTTATATCTCAGCAACTCACCAAGTTGTCAGTGATGTGCTCGTAGTGGAATGACAGGAAGAGGGACATAAATTCCCCATCCAAAAACCAGTCTGCTACGTATCAGAAGTTCTTACACCGTGCAAGTCACGATACCCCCATTATCGAAAAATTGCCTATGCGGTGTTCATGGCATCTCGGAAGCTCTGACACTACTTTCAAGAGTGTTCTATTACAGTGGCACCTGAAGTACCACTTAATGATATTATAAACAACAAAGACGCCACAGGACGCATAGCCAAATGGGCCATCGAGCTCTTACCATTCGAAATAACTTACAAACCACGCCGGACTATTAAATCACACGTGTTAGCTGACTTCGTCGCAGAATGGACGGAAGCTGAACTCCCTAAAGAGTATGGGTCATACTCCCACTAGAACATGTATTTCGAAGGCTCTAAAATGTTAGCCGGACTGGGGGCCGGCGTCATCTTGACATCTCCCACAGGGGACACAGTCCGCTATGTGCTACAAATCATGTATACAGACTCAAACAGTGCTGCCAAATACGAGGCACTACTACATGGTCTCCGCACGGTCGTATCCATGGGCATACAAAGCCTGGAAGTGCACAGAGACTCAAACCTCGCAATATCTCAGGTAAACGGACAATTTGATGCGAAGGATCCAAAAATGGCGGCTTATCAAAAGGCTATATTAAAAATATCGGCTCGGTTCGAGGGGCTCGAGTTTCACCATGTTGCTCGGGATAGTAATCAGGCAGCAGACATACTCGCTCGCATGGGCGCCAAGCGTGACCCAGTCCCGCCTAACACCTTTGTAGAAAGGATGTTTAAGCCATCTGTGGTATGGTAGGACGAGAGCAAAGACGCTAATTCAGACCTGATCAGACCCCTACCAGCCGAACTCAATACAGATGTCATCGGGGATCCGGATATGGAAATAACACCTTTGGCTCATGAGATCATGGTCGTCGTCGCTCCTTGGACCGAACCCTTCCTAGCCTACCTTAATAGGTAGAGCTCCCCGATGATCAAGATGAGGCCCGTCGTATAGTTCGACATTCGAAAGCCTACAAAGTTCACGAATGTGAATTGTACAAGAAAATCACTATTGGCATTCTCCAAAGGTGCATCTCTGAAGAGGAGGAACGGTGAATTTTAGCCGAAATACATGCTGGTATGGGCGGCCATCACGCCGCAGCTCTGGCTCTCGTAAGCATGGCTTTCCGAACAGGTTTTTCTGGCCAACAGCCCGAGCAGATGCACAAGCCTTAGTCCAACATTGTGTTGGATGTTAGCTTTTCGCCAATCAAAGTCATATGCCTCCCACCGCCTTAAGAACCATCCCCATTACTTGGCATTTTGCGGTCTGGGGGCTGGATATGGTCGGACCCCTTAAAGGGGAAAGCCATAAAAAGAAGTATTTACTGGTTATGGTCGATAAATTCACTAAATGGATAGAAGCCAAACCAGTATGAACGGCTGAAGCATGGACAGTGATCAATTTTATATCCGGCATGGTACACCTATATGGTGTCCCAAACAGCATTACCACAGATAATGGCTCCAACTTTACAGCTGATGACGTGAAGAACTCGTGCGCTAAGTTAGGCATTAAACTTTATTATGCCTCCGTGTGCCACCCTCAAACAAATGGTCAAGTCGAATGGGCCAATGGCCTAATATTGAGCGGCATTAAACCCCGACTGGTGCGCTCCCTACGGGAGTCAGATAAACATAGGGTTGAGGAGCTTGATTTCGTACTCTAGGGGCTGCGGACCACACCTAACTAGAAAACCGAATACACACCTTTCTTCATGGTGTACTGCGCAGAGGCTGTTTGGCCCTGTGACATTATTCACGACTCCCCTCGAGTGCGTATGTACAAAGAGCGAGAGGCCGAGCTCGATCGGCAGGATGGCCTAGATGGCCTTGAAGAGGAGCGCGATATTGCGCAAGCTCGTTCTGCATTCTATCAGCAATAGGCCAAGCGATACCAGAGCAGAGAAGTGCGGGCCAGAACATACAACATTGGGGAACTCGTTTTGCACCTCCCAGATAAGAAAAAGGATAAGATCAAACCAAGATGGGAGGGCCCCTTCATCATTGACGAAGTTCTCACCGGATGATCCTATCGCCTTCGAAATGCATCAGACAATCGCCTTGAGCCGAATCCATGGAACGCTGCTAGGCTCCGACGATTCTACGGGTAGTCCGGTAGCACCTTTCTTTTTATTTTTGACTAGGTTTCCTCCTTTGTTTTTTTTTCACTTCATTTTTTGCCTTTCCTTCCCAGAAAAGTGTTCGGGTATACCGAACTCTTAGGGTTAAACATCTTTAAATGTACATACCTCAAGATACCCGAGGGCTTCTCTAACGAAGCTTACAATTAAAGCTTGTTGTTTACATTACTTATGTCGTCTATTTCATACGGTCTCTTCGCCATTATATGCACATCTATGACTTACGATTATGCCAAGCTGGGTTGCCTAGCTCGTGTGTTTATACCCTACGTTCCTGATCCTTCGACTAGGGTGTAAAGGGAGCACCTCTGCGATTGTTATAACTGGGTAATCCGGACCTGTACCTCAGACGGGTGAAGCCGAAAGCTAGCATTCTTAAGGGAATCTCTGGTCGGTGGACAAATGATGAATTACTTATTCAATATCAAGGGATAGGCTTCCTATAATCCTATCTTTAGGATCAAACCCTAGGCATGCATAAATACGCATGCTGAACTAGGGAAAGGAACACTTAACGGAACTATTCTCCCTGGAAGATGTTTCTTACGTTACATAGTAATATAACATAACTCCCTGAACAAATTTTTTCTGTTCAAGCAAAATGATCGGATTGCCTGGTTTCCGAACATACTGAGTGTTTACCACAAGTATAGTATCCGAAAAGACTCCAACCCTTGGGTTCAGGAGGTTGAAGCCGAAGGCTTGCCATGACAAAAAAATTACAAGTTCGATCGGAGATAAGTTTGATGATAAAGTACATTGCTACATGGAATCAAATGCCTATTATTTATCTATGCCATCTATAGGACTGTGTAAACTACAGTATTCTTGTGAATACTTCGCGGCTATCATTACTTGGTTGTACACCAAGCTCGCGGGAATCTCTTTTCCGTCTGGCCCCTGAGGTCCAACTTGGGCCATATGATTCGAATCAAGCCAGGTATAGCATGTTTTCACCATGGCCCAGGCCTCTCGCGCACCTTCTCGGCATGTTGATGCCTTCCATAGCTCAAAGCGACGTCGAGCTCCTTTGAATAAGTTTGCTAGATCCTCCATTATTTCTGGAGGAGAATCGGATGGACATAAGGCTTTAGCCATGTTCTTCATAGCTTCATGAATCCGATCATGCACTTTGGAGAGCTCTTGTAGCACGTCGCCTTGAAATCCAGATACTTCTCCTTCGGGCCGCCCAGTTAACAAACGTGCAAGAATAGCATTATGAAGCTCTGAATCATTGGATAATATGAAAGCTAGTTCAAAGGTCATACTGAATATGCCACCTTTGAACCTTTTATTTTCCTTCAAGGCATCTGATAACTGGGCCCTTAGGTCCTTTATCTCTTCGGCTTGCTTGATCTTTTCATCCAGCAATTTGTTCTTTTGATCACTGGTTTGTGTTAATACATACCGACCAGCTGCTTCTTGCCCCTCGGCATGTTTTTTGTCCTCATGGACAGCCCTTAACTTCTCATCTAGTTGATCTGTTGATTCCGCCACTGAACATAAAACAATGTATGCTTAAACATCATTGACGGAGAAATCGTATTTGTCGAACACTATTCGTCCTTACCATTAGATCCCCTCATGGATTTCTTCAAGTCTTCTAGCTCGTGGTGACGTCATTCAGTTTGGTCTGGTTTGCTTCAAGCTCCTGGGACAACGCGTCATTCTTTTCCTTGAGAACCTGCGGTCATAACGATCCTTAAATCAGTTGGGCCAACTGCTTCAAGTCTCGGGGGCTACTGGCATATGCTTATTAAATTTACATAAATTCTTACCCACATATCCTTTGAAAGCAGGTGAGTGGCTCCGGCAAGCCCGTCCCGAGTAGCTCGTATATACGCATCCACAGAGCTGAGGGCGTTGAATGCCTCCTCAGTAAAGATTGGGTCACGCATGGCCTCTTTTCGCCGCTGATGATTCATCGCACTCTCCACTTAGGAATTCATGACTAATACATTATCTGAATCCTCTTACAGAGGATAATCCGGCGCTACATCCGTACCGGCTCTTGTCCTTGTTGAGGAGCCTGGGGCCAGATTGGATGGTGATCGGCCAACAAGGTCCTCAGACCCAGTTCGGCGTATGCTCCTTCTGAAATAAGATAGAAGGGAAAATGTAACAATTCGGTCTTGCATCAGGGCACATACTGAAAACCATACCTCTTTGTTGAAGGAGGGGGCTCGACGGTGCCCCTCCGTTTCTTATTGTTTCAAAGACTCGCCCTGCGTAGGCACCGTCCCCCTAGAAGATGCCCTTGATGCAGTGCGGCGTGTCGAGCGCCGCCCCTTTTGAGCACAAGTTATAGTGCGGTGGCTGAGGCGCGAAGGGAAGGCTCTCTTTGAGAGGATGTCTCATGGGTACTTACATTGGAGGTGGGAAGAAGGCCAGGGTAATCGGCTACAATTACCACTTCTGTACCATCGTGGCTCGCATGGTAAAAAACTCCTTCAATATGTTCTATCAATATGTCTGGGTCCTCTTCAAATCCGGGATCTTCGTGGCCAACATGGTCCTCTGGTTGCGGGGTAGGGCAGTGAACCCCCTCGATCACCTTCCTCCATGTCTGTTTTGAAACAGAAGAACATAGTTCGATCAACACATTTCATTGAAAAGAGGTGGATAATGCTAGTAATCGAAAAACTTACCTAGTCGATGGGGTTATACATGGAAAAACCTTGCCAACATTGTAAACGGACAAAGTCTTCTTTCTCCCCCTTGTAAAGATCTACTAAGATGGCGGCCAAGGCGTTTGGGGTATCCGGACCCTCGCGCTTGTAGCGAGATGTGTCGTCCAGCCGGTTGTAATGCCATATGGGAAACCCCCTGGATGAAGTGGCTGAACACATCGTTTTATCGCAATAGACATAACTTCAATTATCGAGAGCTTGGAGTGGGAAAGTACCCTGATCTTATTGACTATCTTCTTAACTTCCTTGCTATCCCCTTGATTAGGGCTATGGGGATGCCAGTTGAGGCGTTTCTTCGAAGGGGTGCTGGAGAATTCGGGAAGACCGTGCCGAACTGGGTCCGGAAGGGCCACATCTTCGGTATATAACCACTCTGAGGGCCACTCTTCGGGTCCCTTTTTAGGAGTGCCGGACAGGTAACCCTTTCCCGCTATGCACCATACTTCGGTGCACCTATAAAATGGACCCCTGTTGGGAGCTAGGGACGAGGCAAAAGAACTTTTTCCATAGTTCGAAATGAGCTTCGCAACCTAAAAATAACTCGCAAAGAGCAATGAAACCCGCGATATGCAGGATAGAACGTGGCGTAAGGTTGTGCAGTTGGAGCTCATAAACTCTAAAAGACCTCTGAGGAAGGGATGAATTGGAAATCCTACACCCCTCGGAAGGAAAGATATGAAGCACACCCGCTCCTATTTGCTGGGGTTGGGAAAGTTTTCCGCCATAGCCTCGCCATCGATTGAAGCTAATCCAGCCCGAACAGTGACTGGATCCGTGGGTGGAAGATATCCCTCCATCTGAAGTCTATTCAGCTGGGAATAGGACACCGAGAAGCTTCCCCTGTCGCCTGCTTGAGGGCCATGGGGGCGCGAGGAGGAGCCGGGAGCACTTGCCATGTTTGGAGGATTTTTCGTGGTTTGCTTTGAAGGTTTCTGCGCGGTGTGGAAGGTCGACTAAGATCCAATCTCTTTAAATTGATGCCATCTTTTCGCTACCAAGGGTTTATTTGTAAATAGTACGTGGACTGTTCGCATTCCTCTGACACGTGGAAGTCGAGGCGACGACGGGAGGGAATTGTCAAGGTGGGGTATAAAAGTCAGGACCGAACTGTCATCGTTCCGAAGTATAATGAAGAACCTACCTTGCAAGGCCGAACACATGAAGCCGAATACTACATCGTCATTGAAGGCAAGTTCGAGGGCTACTTAGGGAGTCCGAATTTGGGGGTCCTCGGGTGTCCGGACTACTAAAGGTGGGCCGGACTGATGGGTTGTGGAGATAAAGCAAAAGATCATACCCCGTGTACAAGTAGGACTCCTATGTACGTAGAAAGGAAAATTTGATGTCTGGATGTAATGATTCCTTCCTCCTCAAGTCATCTATGTACAACCCTAGGCCCCCTCCGGTGTGTATATAAACTGGAGGGTTTAGTCTGTAGAGGCTAACAAAACAATCATAAGCTAGACATCTAGGGTTTTGCCATTATGATCTCGAGGTAGATCAACTCTTGTAATATCCATATACATCAAGATCAATCTAGAGGGAAGTAGGGTATTACCTCCATCGAGAGGTCCTATACTTGGGTAAACATCGTGTCCTTGTTTCCCCCTGCTGCCATCGATCCTCAGATACGCGGCTTGGGCCCCCCCTACCCGAGATCTGTCAGTTTTGACACCGACAGATAGCATGACACAATTTCACATATTTGATAGCTTATTAAACAGGATAGCATGACACAAATTCACATATATATGATGGCTAACTAAACATGACAGAATGATATACTTCAAAAAATGATGACATGTAAAAGGATGACATGATATAACTATACGATGTGTCTATTAAAGTGGTTCGCATGCCATAATTCACATACATGACGTCGATGGAAACATGATGGTATGATATAATTCACGGATAGAAAAATTCTAAATATGATGACTATGTAAACAGAATGAGATGATATAACATATTATTTCTTTAGAAAATGGGTTGGCATGCATAATTCAGATACATGCTGTCCATGTAAACATCATGGCATGATATAATTAAAATATATGATTTATAAACTAAGCAAGTGAGCAGAGGGCAGTCGCATATATGATGTGTCAACTAAGCAGATGGCATTCAATATTGTGTATATGATGTAAAATCTAAGCATTGCAAGACAACATATGCATGATATGAGTAATATAACCCTACCAAGTTTGAGCATACACCTCAGGGGGGGAATAGGATTAGTCATCTGTCTCTAAATCCTCCTCTGAGGAGCTATCTATAACCAACAAGATATCTGCTTCAGCAGGTTGCATTATCTACTCTGAAGACCTTATTTTCACTCCATATTTTTGCATCACCAATTCAAATGGCTAATGCACAGGAAGAGTAGTTGAATATAGAAACATTGTTGGCGAGTGGAATACGTAACACAAAAAAGGATGGCATGATATAATTCACATATATGATGCTTGGCTAAACAACATGGCATTGCATAATTCACATATATAATGCCTTGCAACAAGATAGCATTGCATAATTCACATATATAATGTCTTGCAATAATATGATATTTCATAATTCACATATATGGTAACTAGACACTAAACAGGTGGCATTGACACAAATCATGCCTAAACTAAGCAAATAACATGGCAATTCAAGACACCATCTGCACGATATGAGCAATATAACCCTGCCAAGTTAGAACATGCACCTCGGGGGGATATGACTGGTCATCTATCTCTGAATCCTGCTCTTAGGAGGTATCCGTAATGCGCTTTGTCAGATAGCATTGTCTACTCTGAACACCTTGTTTTCACTCCAGATTTTTCCATGACCGTGTCGAATGGCTGATGCACAGGAAGAGTAATTGAATGTACTAACATTGTTGACAAATTTATTACGTAATAAAAAAGGATGGCATGATATAATTCACATATAAGATGAGTGGCTAACCAAAATGGCATTGCAAAATTCACATATATGATGCCTAGCTAAACAAGATGGCATTGCATGATTCACATATATGATATAGAAACTAAACAGAAGGCATTCACACAATACATGGCTAAACTAAGCAAATGACATATTTTATGTGTAAAGCAATGCAAAGCACCATATGCATGATATAACAAACATCGGCATGCCAAATTAGAACAAAAGACCTAAGGGGTTAAATAGGAGTGGTTTGCTCCCTCTGAATCCCCCTCTGAACAGTTATCTTCCTCTTGATTACAGTCTAGAATGGGGGGAGGGGGTTGCTTTTGCGCCCACCATAGAGCGATGTTTGCATGAAATTTTATTGCCACGCAAGACTCATCTCTTTTGCTCTACATGTTCACTACCATTGTGTACAATAACTGACTTGCATAGGAATAAAACATAGTGAGATTATGTAAGGAGTGCATACCGTGGATAGACCCAAAACCAATGATAGCAGGCAGATAATAGCTTCAGTTAAAAAATACAGATAATGGCTCCTTTAATGTTTGTTTCCACCCAACACGAAACTCACAGTAGACACACGAGATTAACTAAATAGTAGACAGATAGTATTGATTGCTGCCCCAATATGTACCCCACAACCATTTAAATACTCAAGTTTGAGCATTAGTTTGGACTTGACTCAGAGTCTAATCAGTGAACATGATGATAAAGTAGCATGTCATCAGGTTAAGCGATGCATAACATAAGCATACATGAAAGAGTGCGACCTATCTTGCGGACTCGTGTATTCCTCAAGGTCCTCTGCTCAGTTGATGATGGTAATGCAGTTGTCGTGGCTACCGGCGGCGGGGAAGAAGATCTGAGGTGGCGAAAGATAGTCTGGAGGACGGATCCCTACTGTGGTGAACCCTTTCCTCATTGGAGGAGTTGCCCTGGGGTGGACCACAACGCAGCAGGAGCGGGACAAACCACACAAGGTTTTCTTTGACACATATCTATAACATAAGTAATTATGTAAGGGCTTGTCTGAATTGGAGGATTCTAACAATGCAGGGATAGGAAATACACAAGAATAGGATAGGAATGCATGTGCAAAACAGATAATTTAAAAACACAAGATTACTGTCATTCTGGGTGTTTAGTTCCAAGAATTGGAAGATCACAGGAATGCAAAGAAGCATGGTGAAATTAAGTCAAACCACAAGAAAATGTACAATTATAATGCTATTATGCTACTATCTCATAGTCTTGTGCTTCATGAATAGGTAATTGAAAAGGAGGCCAAGTGGATATTAAAATTCCTATGGTTTTTATATCAAGGAGACACTAAAGGAACAAATCCTACAGTTTCCTTTGCTCCATTCCTTTGAACAAAATATATGAATAGTAGTACCATAGGAAACTTTCCAATTCCTATGTTTTTCCTTCATTTTTCCTTTCAAGCACCGGCGATTCTAGTGGGCAGGCTTGAACAGGGAAAAGCCTACACTCCAAAAATATTTTTGTGCTACTTCTACTACATTGGACCCAGGCCACTGCCCTACTAGCTCATCTCCCAAGCCCATCTAGAAATGCACAGCTCAAACGCGCAGAAATAAATAATAATGGCTTCCGAGAGAGTCCACCACGGATAGCTAGGTTGCTTAGTACCTCACTGCTTGTTATATAGGAGAAACTAACTGTATTTCATGTTACTACATGTGCTCAGTGGACAATATAGGGTAAAAAAGCGATGGGGCAAGTGTACAACCTCTTTGGCGAAGCCATATCGATCTCAGCATCATTGGGTTGGTCGCTGAGGATGCTGCGTGATAACCCACAAGTGTAGGGGATCAGTTGTAGCCTCTTTCGATAAGTAAGAGTGTCAAACCCAACGAGGAGCTAAAGGTAGAACAAATATTCCCTCAAGTTCTATCGGCCACCAATACAACTCTACGCACACTTGACGTTTACTTTACCTAGAACAAGTATGAAACTAGAAGTAGTTTGTAGTTTTTGTGGGATATGTTTGCAAGAATATAAAGAGCACGTAAATAAAGACTAGGGGCTGTTAAGATAAAGACACAACTAAATTAGTTTTAGTAGAGAGCTTTTTGTCACGAGAAAGTTATTTTTCCCTAGGCAATCGATAACTAGACCGGTAATCACTATTGCAATCTTATTTGAGGGAGAGGCATAAGCTATCATACTTTCCCTTCTTGGATCATATGCACTTATGATTGGAACTCTAGCAAGCATCCGCAACCACTGAAGATCATTAAGGTAAAACCCAACCATAGCATTAAAGTATCAAGTCCTCTTTATTCCCACACGCAAACAACCTACTTACTCGGGTCTGTGCTTCTGTCACTCACGCCACCCACCATAAGCAAATCATGAACATATTACAAACCCTACAGCGGGGATCCCTCACACTTGCGCGACACGGAGAGCACCATAGGACTGCACCAATAATAAAACATGCAACTCAAACCAATCACGATCATCAATTAACCCATCGGACAAAACAGATCTACTCAAACATCATAGGATAGCCATACATCATTGGGAAATAATATACAGCGTTGAGAACCATGTTTAAGTAGAGATTACAGTGGGTAGAAGAGGGGTTACACCACTGCATAGAGGGGGGAAGAGTTGGTAACGACGGTGGTGAAGTTGTTGGTGTAGATTGCGGTGACGATGATGGCCCCGACGACATTCCGGTGCCACCGGAAGCGAGAGGGGAGAGCCCCCCTCCCTCTTCTTCTTCCTTGACCTTCTCCCTAGATGGGAGAAGGGTTTCCCCGCTGGTCCATGGTCTGCATGGCGTCGGAGGGGCGAGATCCCCTCCGAGATTGGATCTGTCTCTCTGTCTCTCTCTGTTTCTGTGTTCCCAGATTCTGACCTTCCACCGTTTCATAAATTCCCGGAGATCCGTAACTCTAATTGGGCTGATTTTTTGACACAATTTTTAACCGGATATTAGCATTCTTGCGGCGAAAGAATGGAATCAACCGCCTTATGGAGTGGCCACGAGGGCCCAGGGGGCGCCTTCCCCCCTAGGCGTGCCCGTCACCCTCGTGGGCCACTCGGGCATCGTCTCATGTTGGTTTCGCTTCCCAAAATTCACATATATTTGGAAAAAAAATCTCCGTCCATTTTTATCCTGTTTGGACTCCGATTGATATGGATATTCTATGAAACAAAAAAACATGCAAAAAATAGGAACTCGCACTGGGCACTGGATCAATATGTTAGTCCCAAAAAATAGTATAAAAAGTTGCCAAAAGTATATGAAAGTTGTAGAATATTGGCATGGAACAATCAAAAATTATAGATACGACGGAGACGTATCAGCATCCCCAAGCTTAATTCCTGCTCGTTCTCGAGTAGGTAAATGATAAAGAGATAATTTTTGATGTGGAATGCTACCTAGCATAATCTTGATCATGTAATCTAATCATGGCATGAATATTAAGACACGGGTGATTCAAAGCAATAGTCTATCATTTGACATTAAGACAATAATACTTAAAGCAAACTAATAAAGCAATCATGTATTTTGAAAATAACATGGCCAAAGAAAGTTATCCCTACAAAATCATATGGTCTGGCTATGCTCCATCTCCACCACACAAAGTATTTAAATCATGCACAACCCCGGTTTTAGCCAAGCCATTGTTTCATACTTTAGTATTCTGAAACTTCTTCAACTTTCACGCAATACATGAGCGTGAGCCATGGACATGGCACTATGGGTGTAATAGAAGGTGGTGATAGACAAAATGAGGGAGAAAGTCTCACATCAGCTAGGCAAATCAATGGACTATGGAGATGTCCATCAATCGATATCAATGTGAGTGAGTAGGGATTGCCATGTAACGGATGCACTAGAGCTATAAGTGTATGAAAGATCAAAATAAAACTAGTGGGTGTGCATCAACTTGCTTGATCATGAAGACCTAGGGCATTTGAGGAAGCCCGTCGTTGGAATATACAAGACAAGTTCTATAATGAAAATTCCCACTAGTATATGAAAGTGACAACATAGGAGGCTCTCTATCATGAAGAACATGGTGCTATGATGAGACACAAGTGTGGTAAAAGGATAGTAACATTGTCCCTTCTCTCTTTTTCTCTCATTTTTTGGAGGGGCCTTTTTTTAGCCCGCCTCTTTTTTTTGGGGCCATCTCTTTTTTTGGCCTTTCTCTCTTTTTTTGTTTCCTCACACGGGACAATGCTCTAATAATGAAGATCATCACACTTTTATTTACATACAACTCAAAGATTACAACTTGAAGCTAGAACAAAATATGACTCTATGTGAATGCCTCCGGCGGTGTACCGGGATGTGCAATGATCTAGCATAGCAATGACATCAAAAAATGAACAAGCCACGAAAACATCATGCTAGCTGTCTTACGATCATGCAAGGCAATATGACAATGATGGTGCGTGTCATAATAAACGGAATGGTGGAGTTACATGGCAATATATATCGGAATGGCTATGGAAATGCCATAATAGGTAGGTATGGTGGATGTTTTAGGGAAGGGCATAAGGTGGTTTGATGCACCGGCGAAAATTGTGCGCTACTAGAGTGGCTAGGAAGGTGGAAGGGTGAGAGTGCGTATAATCCATGGGCTCAACATTAGTCATAAAGAACTCACATACTTATTGCAAAAATTTATTAGCCATCGAAACAAAGTACTACACGCATGCTCCTAGGGGAAGGGTTGGTAGGAGTTAACCATCTCGCGATCCCACAAAGGATGACAATCAAAAAATAAATCATGCTCCGACTTCATCACATAATGGTTCACCTTACGTGCATGCTTCGGGAATCACAAACCTCAACACAAGTATTTCTACAATCCACAACTACCCACTAGCATGACTCTAATATCACCATCTTTATATCGCAAAACTATTGCAAGGAATGAAACATATCATATTCAACGATCTATAAGTTTATGTAGGATTTTATGACTAACCATGTGAATGACCAATTCCTATCAACTCTCTAAATAGATATAAGTGAAGCAAGAGAGTTTTAATTCTTTCTACAAAAGTTATGCCCATGCTCCAACAAATATAAGTTAAGCAAAAGAGCATTCTACAAATGGCGGTTTTCTATGTGAGGAGAAACAGGCAATCCAAACTTCAAATGATATAAGTGAAGCACATGAAGCATTCTATAAAGCCATACTCAAAAGATATAAGTGAAGTGCAAAGGGCATTCTATAAATCAACCAAGGACTATCTCATACCAGCTTGGTACATTTATTAAAAGAAAAAGAAAAAGCACAAGACGCTCCAAGAGTTTACGCATATCATGTGAACGAAATGAATCTGAAAACATACCGATACTTGTTGAAGAAAGATGGGATGCCTTCCAGGGAATCCCCAAGCTTAGATGCTTGCGTCTCCTTGAATATTTACTTGGGGTGCCTCGGGCATCCCCAAGCTTGAGCTCTTTCCTCTCCTCCTTCTTCTCACATCGAGACCTCCTCGATCTTCGAACACTTCATCCACACAAAACTTAACCGAACTTTTAGTGGCGGGGTTAGTGCATATGATCAATAAAATCCCATCATATACTGCTCTAACATTTGTATAATTATAAACAAACATTACCCACTGTATGCTATCATAATTCTATGGCCCCAAGTCAAGGAGGCGTCAACAAGAATTCAAACATATGCAAATAATGAAGCTATAACAGCAATCTGTGAAAACAGGATAGTCTGTAGTAATCTGAAGATTAACCATACATATGTAACTCTAAAAATCATGGAAAATTTAGGAAAAATCAACAATTTGTATAGCAAGACTTTGCAAAAAGTTTCAGATCCTTTAGACGTTCTAGTAAAAAAAGTAAAATTGTGCACTACAGCCAAAGTTTCTATTTTTGCACCGCACAAACCAACAAGCAGTTTAATCATCCTAAAGGAAACTCTTGGCACGTTATTTTTATAATACAATGGAATTGTACAAGGGGATAATTATTTTTGTTGAAAATTTTATGTAATCAAGGTTGACAAAGTTTCCATGGGCATGAACAAAGTTCAAGGCTAGCTCCCACTTTAACAATGCTCGTCTTTCTCACTTTCGCTTTTGTTTTTGAAAAAGTTTTAGGTTCCCCTCTTTATTTTGTTTTGTTTTTAAACTTTATAAAAGCACAC
Source organism: Secale cereale (assembly GCA_902687465.1). Lineage (NCBI taxonomy): Eukaryota > Viridiplantae > Streptophyta > Magnoliopsida > Poales > Poaceae > Secale > Secale cereale. The sequence continues at coordinate 52,647,344 of LR738716.1, forward strand.
AACATAAATAAATGACTCTCTAAAACTTCCGGGTTGTCTCCATGGCAGCGCTTTCTTTAAAGCCATTAAGCTAGGCATAAAGTGCTCAAGTAATGCATCCACCCGGATCCCGAGGTATATCAAAGCCAATTTTAATTAACAATGATTTGGAATTTATAGTGAGCACAGAGTGATACGTGTCATGAAACAGTGAAGTCTAACTCTCTTACTATGCATAGGCATATCATACAAGAACAATTCATGCACATCAAGTAAAGGCCAATGAATAGTATAAGCAGTTTCTTGCAATTTTATCGTTTTGGAAACATAGAGAGGCGGAGATGTAGTTCCTCTCTCATAATAATTGCAAGTAGGAGCAGAAAGCACATGCATATTATATTCATCAAAATCATCATGTGTAACGGAAAAAGGCAACCCATCGATATAATCCTTAATAAGTGCAAACTTCTCCGATATAGTGTAGTTTGGAGAATTCAAAACGATAATAGGACTGTCATGTGTGGGTGCGATAGCAACTATCTCATGTTTAACATAAGGAACTATAGAAAGTTCATATCCATAAGCATAATTCATATTGGCATATTGGCCACAAGCATAGCAAGCATCATCAAAAGGGGATATTTCAAACGAATCAAAGGGATCAAAGCAATCATCATAGCAATCATCCTTCGGTAAGCACGAAGGAAAATTAAACAATGTATGAGTTGAAGAGTTACTCTCATTAGAAGGTGGGCACGGGTAGCTAATCCGCTCTTCCTCCTTTTGTTCTTCACTCTCCTCGTCATCTTTTTCATCTAATGAGCTCACAATGTCATCGGTTTATTCTTCCATAGTTTCCTGGAAAATATTACTCTCTTCTTGGACAGCGGATACTTTATCAATAAACACATCAATATTGGAGTTATATTCATAATTCAAATAGCAATATTTCATTATAGCAAGATTTGCAGGCCTATAAACATCATCAACAAAAGTATCAGGCTTTTTAAACAGAGATTCAATTTCATAAGCACCCTTAAAAGCAACGAATTCTTCTATTTGTTCCACATCGTAATAATCATATATACCATTAGCATAATAAGCTAAGGTTTCATTATCATTAAATTTGCATGTAAAGGGAAGGTGTGGAGCCTTCATCCTAGAGCAACAAGTATAATCATAGCCCAAGCATAGTTGCCGAGCATACCAACGCAACATATAAATTTGATCCCATAATAGTTTCCCTTTTTGTGTCAAGCAATAATCCCTAAAGTATTCACGTTGATCCAACGTTACTCCCATTATATAGTTGAATGGGGTTTTCTCAGGATTATCAAAGTAGTACATAACATATTTCACATAATGAGCATCGAGGGTTTTAGGAGGTTCCCCATCTCCATGAGTAGCAAGTACACCTAATGTTTTTGGTATTTCTTGTTCCATATCCATAACTAAAGATAGAGAAAAATTTAGAACAGCAAATAAAATCTACTTAGTGATAAAGCAAACAAGCACACACGAGAATATTCACCCCACGCTATTGGTCCCCGGCAACGGCGCCAGAAAAAGGTCTTGATAACCCACAAGTGTAGGGGATCAGTTGTAGCCTCTTTCGATAAGTAAGAGTGTCGAACCCGATGAGGAGCTAAAGGCCGAACGAATATTCCCTCAAGTTCTATCGACCACCGATACAACTCTACGCACGCTTGACGTTTACTTTACCTAGAACAAGTATGAAACTAGAAGTAGTTTGTAGTTTTTGTGGGATAGGTTTGCAAGAATATAAAGAGCACGTAAATAAAGACTAGGGGGTGTTAAGATAAAGACACAACTAAATTAGTTTTAGTAGAGAGCTTTTTGTCACAAAAAAAGTTATTTGTCCCTTGGAAATCGATAACTAGACCGGTAATCACTATTGCAATCTTATTTGAGGGAGAGGCATAAGCTAACATACTTTCTCTTTTTGGATCATATGCACTTATGATTGGAACTCTAGCAAGCATCCGCAGCTACTAAAGATCATTAAGGTAAAACCCAACCATAGCATTAAAGTACTAAGTCCTCTTTATTCCCATACGCAAACAACCTACTTACTCGGGTATATGCTTCTGTCACTCACGCCACCCACCATAAGCAAATCATGAACATATTGCAAACCCTACAGCGGGGATCCCTCACGCTTGCGCGACACGGAGAGCACCATAGGAAAACACCAATAATAAAACATGCAACTCAAACCAATCACGATCATCAATTAACTCATAGGACAAAACGGATCTACTCAAACATAAAGGATAGCCATACATCATTGGGAAATAATATTTAGCGCTGAGCACCATGTTTAAGTAGAGATTACAGTGGGTAGAAGAGGGGTTACACCGCTGCATAGAGGGGGGAAGAGTTGGTGACGACGGCGGTGAAGTTGTTGGTGTAGATTGCGGTGATGATGATGGCCCCGGCGGCACTCCGGTGCCATCGGAAGCGAGGGGGAGAGAGCCCCCCTCCTTCTTCTTTTTCCTTGACCTTCTCCCTAGATGGGAGAAGGGTTTACCCTCTGGTCCATGGTCTCCATGGCGTGGGAGGGGTGAGAGCTCCTCCGAGATTGGATCTGTCTCTCTGTCTCTCTCTGTTTCCGCGTTCCCAGATTCTGGCCTTCCACCGTTTCTTAAATTCCTGGAGATCCGTAACTCCGATTGGGCTGATTTTTGGACACAATTTTAACTGGATATTAGCTTTCTTGCGGCGATAGACTGGCATCAACCGCCTTACGAAGTGGCCATGAGGGCCCAGGGCGTGCCTGCCCCCTGGGCGCGCCCCTCACCCACGTGGGCCACTCGGGCATCGTCTCATGTTGGTTCCGCTTCCCAAAATTCACATATATTCCAAAAAAAATCTACGTCCGTTTTTATCCTGTTTGGACTCCGTTTGATATGGATATTCTGCGAAACAAAAAAAACATGCAACAAACAGGAACTGGCACTGGGCACTGGATCAATATGTTAGTCCCAAAAAATAGTATAAAAAGTTGCCAAAAGTATATGAAATTTGTAGAATATTGGCATGGAAAAATCAAAAATTATAGATACGACGGGGGCGTATCACTGTGGCTGATGTGGCAGTCGGAGGAGGGGAAGAAGATCTTAGGCGCCTGGAGATGAAGCCAAGGGTACTGCTCGGCTGTGATGGAGGGTTTCGTCGGTGGAGCAGCTCCGGTGAGTTGTACGATGGCGAGGTTGAAGCAGGACAAGAGAGACAACGTTAACCTGAGTGGAATTCTAATAGCATCTCCAATTGATGATGTAAAATACATAACTGCAAAGTGCTAGGTGTAGAATACATCATTCTCTCATCTCTAAACTTAACTGTCGATACTGAATTTAACTGTCAAAACTGAATTTTGCTGTCAAAACTGAATTCTACTATTGAAATTGAACGCACTAGTAGCAGAAAAGCAGTAGCAGCAGCAGCGCCTGGAGCAGCAGTGCGAGAGCCGGGGCAGCTGGTCGTGTAGCAGCATCTCGGGTAGCAGCTGCAAGGGCTCGAGCGAGAGCGGGATCTGATGCTCGTGCAGCAGCAGCGTGAGCAAGACTACAACAGTAGCGCAAGCGCAAGCAAGAGCAAGAGTAGCAGCGCGAGCAATATGAGTTGATGAACCGAAGTGCGGACTCGATTCAGTTATCGGTGTCCTTGAGTCTCTATCAACTTAGAACCCGGGGAAAATTTGGAATCGGTTAGGATTAATTGTTTATGAAGAACTCATAAGAAGTTATGTAGTTCCATGATATTCTCGAGATACCGGAGGTAAAACTCGAAGGTAGATCAGGATAGACACTCTACTGGATCGTTGACTTGCAATAGCAGATACTTTAACCTTGTAAAAAGTAGATGAGGCACTGGAATGGTTTCCTTTCAGAAATATATTGAATAAAGTTAGCATGGTCGAAACCATAACTACAAGGGAACCAATTTAATGGCACCGGGAGAATTATTCTAATGATTAAATATTTTTGCAAGAAGCTTACATGATAAGTTCCACATCGGGTCCATGGGCATGAACACAAAGTTCAAGGTCGACTCCAACTTCTTCAACGCATAACCTGCCATTCACCTCTCGTTTTTTGAAGTCATAGTATTGAAAAGTTACCTGACGAAATACTAGTAAAGTGTGACCCGTAGAAGTCTTTCGGGCTCACATAAATTAGGGAATGCATAGGTTCAACCCATCGGGGCACCTTAGGAACATATACCAACAACTTCAAGGGTAAATAACTCTAGCTTGTAAGCAGAACATGGTTGACAAAACATAGGATACAATTGACTAAAGGCATAAGACACGATTTACCAAAAAGGCATTAGGTATGAGGGAAGACCTTACAAGATTTTTTTGGACATGAAGGACACTATCGTATAATGATCCAACAAGGATTTGGTGGTCCACAAAGGATCTTATGAGAGTATCGGTACTCCATCAGAATAGGGATGGCAGTTTTGCCCATGGGTATGGGTACCCGCGGGTACCCTACCCAAAAATAGTGGGCATGGGTGAGACTTTTTACCATTTCACACCCATGGGTATGGGTATCCATACCCGCAAAAAGCATGGGTAGGGTAAGGGTATGAAATTATACCCATGGGTAACCCAATGGATACCCAAAAAATAAATAAATAAATAAAACCATGTAATATGTGAGTAAATAATTATCTTGAGTTCTTAACTAGCCCACGGACCATAGGCCCATAGCCAGCCATCGCCCTAGACCCCTCATATACCTAAAGTACTTATCTTCTCTACTTTTCCTTGACTTTGGAAAATGAAGCAATCAAGAGCCGGGTTACTGAATCCTCATCGATTCGTCCCCAACCAAGGCTATATATTGTACCCACCGAATGAGTACCTGAATTTAGACCTTTTTCTCATCTTAATTTTGTCATGTTAATCCTATATATTGTACCCACTGGATACCCATTGGGTATAGCATACCCGATGGGTATGGGCATGGGTACCAATTTGCGCCCATGGATAGTGAAGTGGGTGGGTATAGAAAAAAGATTTGGGTATGGGTTTGGGTAGAAAAGTGTCGTACCCGCCCATACCCTACCCATTGCCATCCCTACATCAGAAGAAGAAAGAATACAAGGACATAGTATTAGAAAAACATCCAAATAATTCAAAGCTTAAATATAAAGGCATTAAGATTTCCAAAACAATGGATCATAAGAAGAAGCTCTTATCAAAGATGAGTAAGTTGAATAGACTTACAGGTGCAATCGATCAAGGTTTGATTGTTCATGAACCAGCTCATATCAGGAATGACTCCTAAGCCAGAAGGATAATGGCAAAGATTATTTGATGATTGCGAGTATTCACACATGTATTGGATAAATGTACTCAAGATGATAGCGACAAAGGATGTCAATGAATATTGCTAGGCATATGGAATTAACCATAATGCAGGCAGATACGAATTTCAAGAGCCATAAGTCGCAGAGGATTCTTGAAAGATCGGATAGTATTTTGAAGATTTTTGTGAAACGCCTGAACAATAGGGGTTGAACGGATTCCCGGTAAGTGTGAGCAAATGTTCATGGGGGTATTAATACAGAAAAGAGCTGCAAAGCAGTAGGCACAAAGGATTCTCGAAATATCGGAGAATTTGTCAGGGTATCAAGTAATAATAGGGGGAACTGGGAATTGAAGGTACGAATGACATGTGTAAGTAGTTACCCATAAGGATTTATCAGTGGTCGGGAATTTCAAAGGAGGAGGGCACAAAGGTCTCGAGAGAACATCAGAGAGTATCTTCAAAATCTTCTGGTGCAATAGGCGATCATCTGGGATGTGGGCTCTTCGAAAGGAAGTAATTACGAGAACCTAGAGTTAGAGTTAGAAAAATTATTTAACCAGAATAGAAGAGAGATCACAATCCCAGAGTATAGACGAGGAATAAAAGATCCAAATATCACCAAATGGCGAAGGGCCTGTAAGCCACACATCCATGTTAGTAAAAGTTTTTCAATGACTAGACTCGACATCGACCAAGGAATTGGAAATGGGGATTCCTACAGGCAGTCGGCTCTGATACCAACTTGTGACACCCCCCGATTGACCGTACACAAATCATGCATGCAAATGTGTATGACCAAGATTAGGGACTCGCGGGTAGATATCACAACACAACTCTAGACCCAAATTGAAGATCATACAAGCTTCATATTACAAGCCAGGGGCCTCGAGGGCTCGAATACATAAGCTCGATCATAAACGAGTCAGCGGAAGCAACAATATCTAAGTACAGACATAAGTTAAACAAGTTGCTATAAGATGGCTATCACAAACATGGATACAGATTTGAAGAGGCGTAGGCCTCCTGCCAGGGATCGTCCTAAACTACTCTTGGTCATTGGCAGACTCCACGTAGTAGTAGGCTCCAGCGGGGTAGTAGTAGTCGTCGGCAATGGCATCTGGCTCCTAGGCTCCACCATCTCGTTGCATCAAGAAGGGAAAAGGGGGAGCAAAGCAACCGTGAGTACTCATCCAAAGTACTCGCAAGCAAGGATCTACACTACATATGCATTGGTATATGTATAAAGGGGTAATATCTGTGGACTATAGTGAAGAATGCCAGAATAAGAAGGGGAAAGCTAGGCCTATCAAAGACTACGCTTCTGGCAGCCTCCATCTTGCAACAATAGAAGAGAGTAGCTGGAATAGTAACAATTATCAATGCTTCTGGCAGCCTTCGTGTTGCAGCAGTAGAAGAGAATAGCTAGAAAGTTCACCAACTAACATTGTATAGCATAATCCTAACTGGCGATCCTTTCCTCGTCACCCTGTGAGAGAGAGATCACCGGGTTGTATCTGGCACTTGAAAGGTTGTGTTTTATTAAGTATCCGGTTCTAGTTGTCATGAGGTCGGAATACAACTCCTGGTCATCCTGTTACCGTGGACACGGCTATTCAAATAGATTAGCTCCCTGTAGGGGTGCACCACATAACCTGACACGCTCGATCACTCTGGCTGGACACACTTTCCTGGGTCATGCCCGGCCTCGGAAGATCAACATGTCACAGCCCTACCTAGGCCCGACAGAGAGGTCAGCACGCCTGTGTAAATCCTAAGCACGGGGGGGGGGTCTTGGGACCAACGCCCTTTGCACTCCTGCACATTGCGAACACGGTCGGTGAGCAGACCTAGCCCGCTTATACAAGTGTGAGCCTTCCAGTCCAACCTGGCGCACGCTGCTCAGTCGCTGACGTCTGGAAGGCTTCGGGTGATACTATGACGCTGGTTGCCCATATCTTGTCCCGCGTGGCAGTTAGTTCGTATAAGGCCAACGACCCAACTCAGATCAAATATCCAACATCTTTAAGCGTGTTACTATGAGATAACCGTGGACAACGACCAAGGACCAGGCCACCTCTCTCCTCGGTGTCTCAACCTGCCCTGTCTCTCCGCCACAAAGAATCACTCAGGGAGCCGTCGAGAACCCAGACCCACCACTACCTGGATGGAACCACCTGTCCTTTCAGCCCCCGCGTCAAAATCACTTGCGGGTACTCTACGAGCCGACCCGACTTTAGTCACATCATGTATCATGTATAGCATGTATAAATTATATACCCGTGATCACCTCCTGGTGTGATCACAGCCCGATAGTATATTATAGCAGACGGACAAGAATGTAGGGCCACTAATGGATACTAGCATCATATACTAAGCATTTAGGATATCAGGTATGGTATCAATAATTTTAGCAACAATGACAAGCTATGCAACAGAATAGGATCTATCGAATCAACAACAGTAGCAAACCTAATGCAAGAATAAGAGAGAAGAGAGTGGGCGATATCTAGTTGATCAAAGGGGGTTGGCTTGCCTGGAAGCTCGGTAGAGAAGGATGGGTCATCAACACCGTAGTCGATCGGGGCAGCAGCAGTGACGTTAGTCTCGAAGTCTACCGAGAGAAGAGGGGGAAGACACAATAAATACAATGCAAACAAATGCATGAAGATGCATGACATGACAATAAACGGTGCCAGGTGTGCCCTAACGCGGTACTAGGCGATACTGGCGAAGGGGGGAAACATCCGGGAAAGTATTCCCGGTGTTAGGCATTTTTTGACAGATGGAAAGGAGGGGGCGGTTGCATGTTCGGTATGCTAGGGATGTGTGGCGGACGAACGAACTACGTATTCGGATTCTTCTCATCGTTCTGAGCAACTTTCACGTATAAAGTATTTTCATCCGAGATACAATTTATTTTATATTAATGATCAAAGTTTAAATTTAATTAGAAAATGTAAATATGATGTCAGCATGACATCAACATGATGTCAGCAGGACCAAAGGTTGACTAGGTCAACCCTGGCAGGTGGGACCCGTTCGTCATTGACTCAGTTATATTTAAACCAAGCTAATTAGTTTAATTACTTGATTATTTTAACTAAATTTATTTAAATTAGTTAAACGGAGTTAATTAACCTAATTAATTCATAATTAATTAATTAGTTGTTTTTATTTATTAAATTCATTTTCTTTTTCTCTCTTTTTAAACGTTTTGGGGCGTGGGGCCCCTGTGTCATGGACCAGGGGCCATAGCGGGCGCTGGGCACGGGCATAGCCCAGAAGGGCGCGTGCCCGAGACGACGGGCCCGGGCGCGGCCGGATGCTAGGCCGGCGTGGGCGACTACGTGCGGAGGCAACTGCAGTGGTTGTAGGTGAAGTGGGCGAGGGAGGAGGCACACGGGGCGGCACGGTCGCAACAGCAGTAGAAGCAGGGGGTGGTCGGGCTCGAGTAGAAGGTAGCGAGCGAGCAGCGGCAACACACACGCAGGGGGTGCGGGAGGCGGGCGGTAGTAGTGGGACAAGGACGCGGGGAAATGAGGCGTGGCGCGGGGCGCGCGAGGGCACAGCGACGCGAGGGAGAGCGTAGCCAGGAGCGCGGTCCGGCTGCGGCGAGCGCGGGGCGGGTACGGCCGAGGGATAGTTGGGGGCGCAGGCGAGCGCAAGCTACGACCATGGAGGCTGAAGTGTGATACGTCTCCAATGTATCTATAATTTTTTATTGTTCCATGCTATTATTTATGAAGTCTTGGATGTTTAATGGGCTTTATCATTCACTTTTATATCATTTTTGGGACTAACCTACTAACTTAAAGGCCCAGTCCAGATTGCTGTTTTTGGCCTATTTCAGGGTTTCGCGGAAAAAGAATATCAAACGGAGTCCAAACGGAATGAAATCTTCGCGAGAGATATTTTTGGAGAAAATCACGCCAGAAAAACTTGAGAACCACGTCAGAAGAGCCATGAGGGGCCCACGAGGGTGGGGGGCGCGCCCCCTGCCTCGTGGGGCCCCCATGACTCCGCCGTGACTCCCCCGTTGCCCTCCTTCTTCCTATATAAGTCTACGTACCCCAGAAACTCCGTGAACAGAGAGAAAAACCTAATTCCATGGCTGTACCTTCTGTTCTCGTGGAGATTCCATCTTGGAGCCTGTTCCGGAGCTCCACCGGAGGGGGATCCACCATGAAGGCCTTCGTCATCATCATCATCATCGCCCTCACCATGAGTTGTGAGTAGTTTACCACACACCTTCGGGTCCATAGCTAGTATCTAGATGGCCTCTTCTCTCTCTCTGGATCTCAATACAAAGTTCTCCTCGGTCTTCGAGGAGATCTATTCGATGTAATCTCTTTTTGCGGTGTGTTTGTCGAGATCCGATGAATTGTGAGTTCATGATCAAGGTTATCTATGAAAGATATTTGGTTCTTCTCTGAACTTTTTATGTGTGCTCATAATATCCTTGCAAGTCTCTTCGAATTATTGGTTTGGTTTGGCCTACTAGATCTATAGTTCTTGCAATGGTAGAAGTGCTTGGCTTTGGGTTCAATCTTGCGGTGTCATTTCCCAGTGACAGTAGGGGCAGCAAGGCACGTATTGTATTGTTGCCATCGAGGATAAAAAGGTGGGGTTTATATCATATTGCTTGAGTTTATCCCTCTACATCATGTCATCTTTCTTAAGGCGTTACTCTGTTCTTATGAACTCAATACACTAGATGTATGCTGGATAGTAGTCAATGTGTGGAATAATAGTAGTAGAGGCAGGCAGGAGTCGGTCTACTTGTGTCGGACGTGATGCCTATATACAATGATCATGCCTAGATAGTATCAAAATTATTCGCTTTTCTTTCAATTGCTCAACAGTAATTTGTTTACCCGCCGTAGAATATCGCTATCATGAGAGAAGCCACCAGAGAAAACTATGGCCCCCAGGTCTATTCTCAACATATCAATCTACATCTACTTTACTTTTACCGCTTTTATTTGTTGTTCTTATAAACTAAAAATACCAAAAAGTATAAACTATCATCTCTATCGGATCTCACTTTCGTAAGTGACCGTAAAGGGATTGACAACCCCTTATCACGTTGGCTGCGAACTTCTTATTTGTTTGTGCAGGTACGAGGTACTCGCGCGTGGTCTCCTACTGGATTGATACCTTGGCTCTCAAAAACTGAGGGAAATACTTACGCTACTGTGTTTCATCTCCCTTTCATCTTCGAGGGAATACAACGCAAGCTCAAGAGGTAGCAAGAAGAATTTCTAGCGCCGTTGCCGGGGAGGCTTACGCAAGTCATATACTAAGTACCTATCACAAACCCTTATCCTTCGCATTACATTTATTTGCCTCTCGTTTTCCTCTCCCCCACTTCACCCTTGCCGTTTTATTTGCCCTTCTTCCGTCGTGTGTTTATCGTTCGCTTGCTTCTTGTTTGCTTGTGTGTGTTGGATTGCTTGCTTGTCACTATGGCTCAGAACAATACCAAATTGTGTGACTTCTCCAATACCAACAACAATGATTTTATTAGCACTCCGATTGCTCCTATTACCGATGCTGAATCTTGTGAGATCAATGCTGCTTTGTTGAATCTTGTCATGAAAGATCAATTCTCCGGCCTTCCTAGTGAAGATGCCGCTACCCATCTAAACAACTTTGTTGATTTGTGTGATATGCAAAAGAATAGGGATACGGATAACGATATTGTTAAATTGAAGTTATTTCCGTTTTCACTTAGAGATCGTGCTAAAACTTGGTTTTCCTCTTTGCCTAGAAATAGTATTGATTCTTGGAATAAGTGCAAAGATGCTTTTATCTCTAAGTATTTCCCTCCTGCTAAGACCATCTCTCTTAGAAACGATATTATGAATTTTAAGCAACTAGATCATGAGCATGTTGCACAAGCTTGGGAGAGAATGAAATTGATGATACGTAATTGCCCTACACATGGTTTGAATCTATGGATGATTATTCAGAATTTTTATGCTGGCCTGAATTTTGCTTCTAGAAATCTTTTAGATTCGGCCGCCGGAGGCACTTTCATGGAAACTACCTTAGGAGAAGCTACCAAACTCCTAGATAATATTATGGTTAATTATTCTCAATGGCACACCGAAAGATCTACTAGTAAAAAAGTGCATGCTATCGAAGAAATTAGTGTTTTGAGTGGAAAGATGGATGAACTTATGAAATTGTTTGCTGCTAAGAGTGCTTCTTCTGATCCTAATGATATGCCTTTATCCACTTTGATTGAGAATAACAATGAATCTTTGGATGTGAATTTTGTTGGTAGGAATAATTTTGGTAACAATGCTTATAGAGATAATTTTAATCCTAGGCCTTTTCCTAGTAATTCCTCTAATAATTATGGCAATTCCTACAACAACTCTTATGGAAAGATGCCTTCTGATTTTGAAACTAGTGTTAAGGAGTTTATGATCTCGCAAAAGAATTTCAATCCATTGCTTGAAGAGAAATTGCTTAAGGTTGATGAATTGGCTATAAGTGTGGATAGGATTACTCTTGATGTTGATTCTTAGAAACTTAGATCTATCCCACCTAAGCATGATATCAATGAGTCTCTCAAATCCATGGGAATTTCCATGGATGAATGCCAAGAAAGAACCGCTAGAATGCGTGCTAAAAGAGAAGATTATATTAAATCATGTTCTTCTTGTTATCATGAAAATAAAAATGAAGATCTGAAAGTTATTGATGTGTCTCCTATTAGATCCTTGTTTTCTAGTATTAATCTTATTAAAAATAGGATTGGAGATGATTCTGCTTTAAAGTGTCCCAATGATTCGGAGTTTTTTTATATTGATGCTAAAATTGCTAGAAGTGGAGTGAAGAGATTAAAACTTCGCATAGTGATGAACCCACTACTTTGGATTTCAAGGGATTCAATAATGAAAATTTCTCTTTGATTGATTGTATTTCCTTGTTGCAATCCGTGCTAAATTCTCCGCATGCTTATAGTCAAAATCAAGCCTTCACCAAACATATAGTTGATGCTTTGATGCAATCTTATGAAGAAAAACTTGAGTTGGAAGTTTCTATCCCTAGAAAGCTTTATGATGAATGGGAACCTACTATTAAAATAAAAATAAAAGATCATGAATGCTATGCTTTGTGTGATTTGGGTGCTAGTGTCTCCATTATCCCAAAAACTTTGTGTGATTTGCTAGGGTTCCATGAGCTTGATGATTGTTCTTTAAATTTGCATCTTGCGGATTCCACTATTAAGAAACCTATGGGAAGAATTAATGATGTTCTTATTGTTGCCAATAGGAATTATGTGCCCATAGATTTCATTGTTCTTGATATAGATTGCAATCCTTCATGTCCTATTATTCTTGGTAGACCCTTCCTTAGAACGATTGGTGCAATTATTGATATGAAGGAAGGAAAAGTTATATTCCAATTTCTGTTAAGGAAAGGCATGGAACACTTTCCTAGAAATAAAATCAAATTACCATATGAATCTATCATGAGAGCCACTTATGGATTGCCTTCCAAAGATGGCAATACCTAGATTTATCTTGTATCGTGCCTATCTAGGGGTGTAAAACGATAGCGCTTGTTGGGAGGCAACCCAATTTTGTGTTTTTTGTTTTTGTTGCTGTTAGGGAATAAATATTGCATCTAGCCTCTGATTAGATGTGTTTTCATATTTTGTTTAGTGTTTGTGCCAAGTAGATCTTTTGGGAAGACTTGTGTGAAGTTTATGTGATCTTGCTGTGAAAAACAGAATCGTTAGCGCTCGCTAAAGTAGTCTTAAGATTTTACTGGAGCACGCTTTTTAGTTGATTCTTTTTTCAGATGATTTGTAGACAAATTCTGCAAATTTAACAATTTAGTTTGAATTTTTTGGAGTTCCAGAAGTAGGCGAAACCTGCAGATTACAACAGACTGTTCTGTTTTTGACAGATTCTGTTTTTCGTGTGTTGTTTGCTTGTCTCAATGCATCTATGAGTAGTATTAGAGGATATGAACCATAGATAAGTTGGAATACAGTAGGTTTAACACCAATATAAACAAAGAATGAATTCATTGCTGCATCTTTGAGTAGTGGTTTGCTTTCTTATACTAACGGAGCTCACGAGAACTTTTGTCTAAGTTTTGTGTTGTGAAGTTTTCAAGTTTTGAGTATTGCTTTGATGGACTATGGAACAAGGAGTAGCAAAGGCATAAGCTTGAGGCTGCCCATGTCACCCCAAGTAAATTCAAGATAATCAAAAGTCTAAGCTTGGGGATGCCCCGGGAAGGCATCCCCTCTTTCATCTTCATCCATCGGTAACTATACTTGGAGCTATATTTTTATTGGCAACATGTTATGTGTTTTGTTTGGAGCGTCTGGTATAATTTGAGTCTTTGCTTGTTTGTTTGCCACAATCATCCTTGCTGGACACACCTATTTGAGAGAGTTAAATATGGCCTAGAAATTATTAGAACACTCTATGTGCTTCACTTATATCTTTTGAGTTGAATAGCTTTTGCTCTAGTGCTTCACTTATATCTTTTAGAGCACGGTGGTGGTAATATTTTGTAGAAATTGTTGAACTCTCATGCTTCACTTATATACTTTTGAGAGTCTATTAAAACAGAATGGTGATGTGTTTAGGCTAAATAAACTAGTCTTCACATGATAGACATCCAATGTCAATGTAGTAAAAACATTCACACCAAGTGCATTGAATAGAATGAGATGTTGGATGCTTGATAATTGTTTTGAGATATGAGGATAGTGATATTAGAGTCATGCTAGTGTAGTCATTATGAAATTGAGAAATACTTGCATTAAGGTTAGTGATTCCCGTATCATGCACGAATGGTGAACCGCTATGTGACGAAGTTAGAGCATGATGTATTTGTAGAGTGCCAACCTTTGAGTGGAGGTCGGGGGCGCGCGATGGTTAACTCCTACCAACCTCCCCCCTAGGAGCATGCGTTGATTGCTTTGTTTTGATGACTCATAGATTTCTGCAATAATTATATTAGTTCTTATGACTAATGTTGAGTCCATGGATTATACGCACTCTCACCCTTCCACCATTGCTAGCCTCTCGTGTACCGCGCAACTTTCGTCGGTGCCATAAACCCACTATATATCCTTCCTCAAAACAGCCACCATATTGTTCCTCAAAACAACCACCATACCTACCTATCATGGCATTTCCATAGCCATTCCGAGATATATTGCCATGCAACTTTCCACCATTCCGTTCATATGACACGCAGCATATTGTCATATTGCCATTGCATGATCATGTAGTTGACATCGTAGTTGTGGAAAAGCCACCATGCATAATTTTTCATATATGTCACTCTTGATTCATTGCATATCCCGGTGCACCGCCGGAGGCATTCATGTAGAGTCATACTTGTTGTAGTTTCGAGTTGTAATAAAAAGTGCGATGATCATCATTATTAGAGCATTGTCCCATGTGAGGAAAGGCCAATAAAAAAAGAGATGGTCCAAAAAAATAGAGAGGGGCTAATAGAAAAAAGAGAAAGCCCCTCCAAAAAAAATAAGAGAAAAGAGAGAAGGGACAATTGCTACTATCTTTTTTCCACACTTGTGCTTCAAAGTAGCACCATGTTCTTCATTGTAGAGAGTCTCATGCTTAGTCACTTTCATATACTAGTGGGAATTTTCATTATAGAACTTGGCTTGTATATTCCAACGATGGGCTTCCTCAAATGCCCTAGGTCTTCGTGAGCAAGCAAGTTGGATGCACACCCACTAGTTTCTTTTGTCGAGCTTTCATTCATAATTAGCTCTAGTGCATCCGTTGCATGGCAATCCCTACTCACTCACATTGATATCTATTGATGGGCATCTCCATAGCTCGTTGATACGCCTAGTCGATGTGAGACTATCTCCCTCCTTTTTTGTCTTCTCCACAACCACCTCTATTCCACCCATAGTGCTATATCCATGGCTCACGCTCATGTATTGCGTGAAAGTTGAAAGGTTTGAAAAGATAGACTATGAAAACAAATGCTTGGTTGAAATCGGGGTTGTGCATGATATGAATATTTTGTGTGATGAAGAGGGAGCATAGCCAGACTATATGATTTTGTAGGAATAACTTTCTTTAGCCATAGTGTTTTGAGAAGACATGGTTGCTTTGTTAGTATGCTTGAAGTATTGTTATTTCTTATGTCAATATAGACTTTTATCTTGAATCTTTCAGATCTGAACATTCATGCCACAATTAAGAGAATTACATTAAAAACTATATTGGTTAGCATTCCACATCAAAAATTCTTTCTTTATCATTTACCTACTCAAGGACGAGCAGGAATTAAGCTTGGGGATGCTTGATACGTCTCCAACGTATCTATAATTTTTTATTGTTCCATGCTATTATTTATGAAGTCTTGGATGTTTAATTGGCTTTATCATTCACTTTTATATCATTTTTGGGACTAACCTACTAACAAAAAGGCCTAGTCCAGATTGCTATTTTTTGCCTATTTCAGGGTTTCGCAGAAAAAGAATATCAAACGGAGTCCAAACGGAATGAAACCTTCACGAGAGATATTTTTGGAGAAAATCACGCCACAAGAACTTGAGAACCACGTCAGAAGATCCACGAGGGGCCCACGAGGGTGGGGGACGCGCCCCCCTTCCCAGGGCGCACCCCCTGTCTCGTGGGGGCCCCGTGACTCCCCCGTTGCCCTCCTTCTTCCTATATAAGTCTACATACCCGAGAAACTCCGTGAATAGAGAGAAAACCCTAATTCCACCGCCGTACCTTCTGTTCCCGTGGAGATCCCATCTTGGAGCCTCTTCCGAAGCTCCACCGGAGGGGGGTCCACAACGGAGGCCTTCATCATCATCATCATCACCCTCACCATGAGTTGTGAGTAGTTTACCACAGACCTTCGGGTCCATAGCTAGTATCTAGATGGCTTCTTCTCTCTCTCTCTGGATCTCAATACAAAGTTCTCCTCGGTCTTTGAGGAGGTCTATTCGATGTAATCTCTTTTTGCGGTGTGTTTGTCGAGATCCGATGAATTGTGAGTTTATGATCAAGGTTATCTATGAAAGATATTTGGTTCTTTTCTGAACTTTTTATGTGTGCTCATAATATCCTTCCAAGTCTCTTCGAATTATTGGTTTGGCTTGGACTACTAGATCTATAGTTCTTGCAATGGGAGAGGTGCTTGGCTTTGGGTTCAATCTTGCGGTGTCCTTTCCCAGTGACAGTAGGGGCAGCAAGGCACGTATTGTATTGTTGCCATCGAGTATACAAAGATGGGTTTTATATCATATTGCTTGATTTTATCCCTCTACATCATGTCATCTTGCTTAAGGCGTTACTCTGTTCTTATGAACTCAATACACTAGATGGATGCTGGATAGCGGTCGATGTGTGGAGTAATAGTAGTAGATGCAGGCAGGAGTCGGTCTACTTGTCTCGGACGTGATGCCTATATACAATGATCATGCCTAGATAGTATCATAATTATTCGCTTTTCTATCAATTGCTCAACAGTAATTTGTTTACCCGTCGTAGAATATCGCTATCATGAGAGAAGCCACTAGAGAAAACTATGGCGCGCAGGTCTATTCTCAACATATCAATCTACATCTACTTTACTTTTATCGATTTTATTTGTTGTTCTTATAAACTAAAAATACCAAAAATATAAACTATCATCTCTATCGGATCTCACTTTCGTAAGTGACCGTAAAGGGATTGACAACCCCTTATCGCGTTGGCTGCGAAGTTCTTATTTGTTTGTGCAGGTGTGAGGGACTCGCGCATGGTCTCCTACTGGATTGATACCTTGGTTCTCAAAAACTGATGGAAATACTTACGCTACTTTGCTGCATCTCCCTTTCCTCTTCGAGGGAATACAACGCAAGCTCAAGAGGTAGCAAAGTGCGGGCCGATAGCAAACGGTGACGGATCGATGTGCGGTTGTCTAAATCGAACACCCGTAACCCGACGTTTTGAGTGGTAGTACGGGCATGACCAAAAGGTCACCTGGGTGACCCCGACGATGACATCTCGCGGCACCCAACGGTGGTGCTCAACCAATTCAAGCCTAGGAGGCTCAGTAAAAGCGGCAGGAGGTCAAAGGGGAACAGGAGCTCACTAGGAGTGTGTTGGCGAGCTCGTGGAGGCGCGGGGTGGACCGGAGTAGCGGGACGACGCAGCGGTAGTGGTGATGGCCGACGCAGAAGAATGGCGCCGATCCGGCGACGGGGGCTTCACGGGCTTGTGCCAGAGGGTGTGGTCGGTGTGCGACGACGCGGTGGAGCTCCTGGACACCGCAGAGGGGAGCGGGGACGACGGTGGCCCCGGGAACGGGTCGGCCATGATGACGAAGGCTCGGCCTTGCGGGAGAAAAAGAAGCAACGCGAGGAGGGGCAATGGAGCTAGGATTAGCATTGAGGGGTAGCGGAGGTCCTTATCTTCGCGGGGCACCACCGTATGGCGTGCACGTCGCCGAGCCTTCGGCCTTGGCGGGTGGATGGCCGCCACACACTGGCCTTTGCCTTCTCCTCTGTACTGAGATTGAAGGAGGTCTGTGGTGGGCTGGGCCTAATATTGTTCCTTTGGGCTACAAGTGCACAGTAGGTTCCGTATAATTTTATTTTCTTTCATTTTTCTTTATTTCTTTTCTGTTTCTTTTAATTGTTATTTATTCTAGTGTAACAATATACCAAAGTGGCACCTAAACTGATGTTACCAATTATGCCATTGCCACATTAATTTGCTACTCAAACTAAAATAGTTTTGTAATTAAATATTATTTAAAAGTATTTAAATGGCATTTTCGCTACTGTTTTATTCATCTTATAGTATATATGTTATAAAAGTGTGGTTTCTCCACCATAATTACCTATGCATTATTTGGCACAATCCGAACAATTTAGTTCTATGGTTTGAAAACTTTTGTTGTTTGCCGTTAATTCAATTTGAGTTTGAATTGTTTTGAACTAACGCGAGATTATCAACAGTAACTGCGGTGACGTGGCATCATTAGCAGAGGGTTACTGTAGCTTAATTACCCAGGCGTCACATCAGCTCCCCTCCAAATGTCACTGGCAATGTGATCTTCCCCTTCGGACGACTCCTGCCGGGGTTGATCCCTTGAAAGGTGCAAGTAACCTTGAGTTCCTCTTCTGTTATATGCAACTTGTTGATGAGCTTGGGAGAAATGAGACTCAACCTGGTCCCACCGTCATCCAACATCTTTGTGACCTTGAGGTTGCGGATCATTGGTGAAACCAACAACGACAAGCACCCTACCGCGGTGGTGCGGTCAGGGTGATCCTGTTCGTCAAAGATGATGGGCGTGCGGGGCCACTTGAGATGTTTCCGAGATTCTGCTACTGGCTCCACGGCATTGACATCACGCGCCCACTATTTAAGCTGGCGGTGAGAAGAGTGCAAAGATGCACCTCCGTCAATGCACAGGGCGTTAGTGGCCTTCTGAAACTCCTGCTCGTTGGTTTCCTCATCATCCCCTTCATTGCTCTCGTCATCACATTCCTTCTTGTCATGGCCTTTGGCAGGTTTCCCTTGATGTTGAGGGACCTGGCGCACCAAAGATGTCGTGGGAAAACACGATCACCTATGGGGTCATTGGCTCCTTGTGGTTCGGTAAGGGGGGAGGTCACATTGCACAAAGAGCGGAAACCGTAGAGGCAACACGGCAATGCTGACATGATGGTTTTTACCCAGGTTCGGCCACTGCGAAGCGTAAAACCCTACTCCTGCTTTGGTGGATTGGATGAGTGAGCGTGAGGAGCACGTAGCGCTCGAACCCAGCAAGGTGGCCTCGGGGGAGGGGGAGCAGCTACGCGCGTATGAGTGTACAAGGGTCCGAATCCTTTCTTAGCTCGCCTCGGTCCTCCTTTTATAGTTCAAGGGGTATCCACAGTGGCCACATGATCACGGTTGGTTGATTAGATAGCCAACATTGCTATCATACCTAACTCTGCAGACAGGACAGGGTGCATTAAATGTACCGCTTAGTGTCACGTCATGGAGTAGCCCGGCACGCCTTGTCGCGCTACTTTATCTGTCTCTCGCCATGTCTGCCTGACATGCCGCTGGACGGGTGTCATTTGGAGGTAAAACACCTTTTGGGTGGCCGCCACATGCTAGGTGGATGCCACTTAATTATCTAAGGGATTGACACCGCACTGATAAGCGACCTGAGTCGCTGTGCGGTGGAGCGGTGGTGTCTTGGCGGGATGATCCATCCTCGGCGCCCCCAACAAGGCTCCCGGGGGATTCTTGAGACTTGTCTTCGATGCGGCCTCGACCTGGCCGGGCTCGCCTGCCTAGCAAGGGAGGTTTTTCCTTGGTGATGTCTCGTTCCTTCGTCTTGTCTTGGTCTTCTTGATCCACCCTTTGATTTCTCAAAGATCTATATCTTCAGCTTTGTCTTGTCTTGTCATTGCCGCTTACATACTTGCTGTCGTGCCCGAGGTTGGCCTGTCCGTGCACAAGTCAGGGGGAAACATACACCCCTGTTTGTGTACCCCGGTAGAAGCCCCCAAAGATGTCGTGGGAAAACACGAACACCTATGGGGCCATTAGGCCCTTGTGGTCCGGCAAGGGGGAAGGGTAGATTGATCAAAGAGCGGAGACCGTAGAGGCAGCACGGCAATGGTGACATGGTGGTTTTTACCCAGGTTCGAGCCGCTGCGAAGCGTAAAACCCTACATACTCCTTATTTGGTGGATTGGATGAGTGAGCGCGAGGAGCACGTAGCGCTCGAGCCCAGCAAGGTGGCCTCGGGGGGAGAAGCTACGCGTGTATGAGTGTACAAGGGTATGAATCCTTTCTAAGCTCGCCTTTCAGTCCTCCTTTTATAGTTCAAGAGGTATCCATAGTGGCGACATGATCACTGTTACTTGATTATAGCCAACAATGTTATCATACCTAACTCTACACACAGGACGGGGTGCATTAAATGCACCGCTTAGTGTCACGTCATGGAGTAGCCCAGCAAGCCTTGTCGTGCCACTTTATCTGTCTTTCGCCCTGTCTGCCTGACACGCCGTTGGATGAGTGTCATTTGGAGGAAAAATTCCTTTTGGGTGTCCGCCACGTGCTTGGTGGATGCCACTTAATTATTTGGGGGCTCGACACCGCACTAATAAGTGACCTGAGTCGTTGTGCGGTAGAACGGTGGTCTCTTGGTGGGACGATCCGCCCTCAGCGCCCCCTGCAAGCCTGCCGGGGGAGTCTTCAGACTTGTCTTTGGTGCGGCCTCGACCTGGCCGGGATCGCCTGCCCGGCAAGGGAGGTTTTTCTTTGGTGATGTCTTGATCCTTTGTCTTGTCTTGGTCTTCTTGATCCACCCTTTGATTTCTCAAAGAGTTATATCTTCAGCTTGATCTTGTCTTGTCATTGTAACTTTGCCTCCACGCATGTGTACAGTCCGGGCAACATATACCAAGGTTTATTGCATCGACAATGCGTCTTCATTGTATCTACTTTTCTAAACACTTCTGCTCATGTTTTGGACTCTAGTTTGCATGACTTGAATGAAACTAATCTGGATTGGTGCTATTTTCTGTAGAACTACCATGGTGTTTTTTTGTGTAGAAATAAAAGTTCTCAGAATTGGACAAAACATTTTAGAATTTTTTTATGGAATAAATAGAAAATACTGGAGATCCACCGGAGGGGACCCACCTACTACCCACAAGGCAGTAGGGCGCGACCACCCCCCTTAGCGCGCCCTAGTACCTTGTGGTGCCCATGTGGATCTGCTAACCCTAATCTCAAGTCTATAAATTCCTATTTCCCGAGAAAAAAATAAGAGAAGAAGTTTCATCACATTTTACTATACGGAGCGGCCGCCACCTCCTGATCTTCATTGGGTGGACTGATCAGGAGTCCGTTTGGGGCTCCGAAGAGGGGGATTCGTCACCACGATCACCACCAACCCTTCTTCATCACCAATTTCATGATGCTCACCATCGGGAGTTTCTTTGTAGGCTCGATGGACGGTGATGGGGTTGGATGAGATTCGCCATGTAATCGAGTCAATTTGTTAGGGCTTGATCCCTAGTATCCACTATGTTCTGACATTGATGTTGCTATGGCTTTGCTATGCTTATTGCTTGTCACTAGGGCCCGAGTGCCTTGATTTCAGATTTGAACCCTTTATGTTTTCATGAATATATATGTGTTCTTGATTCTATCTTGCAAGTTATACGCACCTATTACATGTTATGATCCGCATACCCCAAAGTGACAATAGTTGGGATTCTTTTCGGTGATTACCGTAGTTTGAGGAGTTCATGTATTCACTATGTGTTAATGCTTTGTGCCGGTTCTCTATTAAAAGAAGGCGTTAATATACCTTAGCTTCCTTATGGATCCCGCTGCCACAAGAGGGTAGGACAAAAGATGTCATGCAAGTTCTTATTATAAGCACGTAGGACTATTTACAGAATACATGCCTACATTACATTGATGAACTGGAGCTAGTTCTGTGTCGCTCTAGGTTGTGACTGTTACATTATGAATGTCATCCAACACAAATATCCATCATCGATCCAATGCCTACACTTCTCATATCACTACAAAAAAGACACATCCGTGACATTTTGGGCCGAACGAAACTTTTTTCTGTCATACTTATGACACTTATATGACAATAATTGTGACAAAACATGGTATAATCCTAGATGTGGTGGGGTCCTACTTCTATGACAAAAAATCATGACAGAAAATGGGCTTTTCATCCTGGGCAGACCGGAGACGCGGATGCATGACATTCTTCGGGCCGTCCATGACGGAAAAAACCGTGGTAGAAGCGAGAGCGAGGAAAATATCGGGGTGTTCCCGGTTACGGTGGGTGGTCGGGGCCGAGCGATGTGCATTTCTCTCGTACACGCACGCGCGTGGGTGTGAGGCGTTGGGCTCTAACTGAACCCGAGCGAGGTGTTGGGCTCTAACTGAACCCGAGCGATTGCACTGCAGGCTACGCGTTACTGTACCCGAGCGATCGATCGATGGCTGTTAACTGAACCCGATCGAGCGATTCCTTCACTACTGCTGCTAACTGAAGCCGATCGATTCTGCATCTGCATGAACAGTGAGCGTTGCTGGGGGG
>LR738716.1:52674695-52717409 GCA_902687465.1 Secale cereale
GGGGGGGCGTTTTTTTCGCGAAATACAGAAGCCCTTCCCGTGGGTCCTAGCTGTCAGGTGGAGGAATCATTATTTTGCGCGTAATAAGGAGGCATTTCCTTGCGTGCGGCCATGGACCCAGCTGTTAGCCTCTCCACGTACAGTCCACTTCCGATGGATGTCGTTCATTGCCCACGTTGACGAGGCCGCGCCGAGAGCACCAGGGCGGTGGACGACGGCAAGGCCTAGGAAGGGAACGACACAGAGCCAGGGAAGACTCGGTAGTTGTTTCCCACGTGGAGGAGTATGAGAGTTTACTGGTTCGTCTGTCGTCCCCGAGAAAATAGCAGGTGCGGGTGAGTAGAGGGATGGTTAGGCCAGCGATGGGAGTACGGTGGGGCGGTGAGGCATGTGCGGCAGCACAGCCGGCCGCGTGGAGGAGAGACCAGGCAGTCCCGCCGGCGCTTGTTTGAGCGGCTGGAGCAGGAAGAGCAGAGATTGAAGAAGCACGACGGCCATTGGATGGACATCCAACAGTCAATGCTTGTGTGTCAACCTTTTTCTTTAGGAAAGCCTCAAATCTATGGAAAACATCATATAGCCCATTTGCCATTATTTCCAATAATTTACAACCCATTCGCTAATTCTTAAGTTTTTTTGGAGCCCGTATTCTTTTTGTTAGCATTACCGCACATATTGTGGCCACGGTTAAAAAATTATACGAAATTTTGCATATTTCGGTGCGGTCCGAACTGTTTTTAATCCCGAAATTTTGAGTCACATTCAAACTGATTTTAAAAATAAATGTATATCAATATAAAATCCAACAAATTGTCCACGCATAAAATTAAATGCAATTTAAAATCTTGAAATGAAAATAAATAAATTTGAAACTAATTGCCGGTTTGATGTGTTCTAAAAATGTACAACCCATTTCTCATTACTGATAGGCCATTTTTTCGTCCAGCCGAATGAAACTATCCTCGTCTTGAAAGATTTGCAGCCCAACAGGCCTGACAAAGCGACTTACTTGGCAAATCTAAAAAAAAAACTGGGCTAACCATTTTCAGAAAGAAAAAAAACTACTGGGCTGGTCTGTGGTAAACATAAAAGAGAAGGCCGTCTAGATAGGCCAGAGTGCCCCGCACAGCTCAGTTGACACCCTGCTTCCGTCTCAAAAACAAATTAAATAAATGCCACTCCAATTATGGCGATTCATAAAAATGCCACTGCAATTTCCAATCTTTGAAAAATGACACTGCAAACTTTGGAAAACGCCATTGCAATTTGCAAACTTTGAAAAACGCCACTCAAGACTTCGAAAAATGCCACTAGAAATGGCATGAAATGGCTTTTTTCAAAGTTTGGAAATTGCAGTGGCATTTCTTAGAAACACCAGATTTGGAGTGGCATTTATCAAATTAACCCAAAACAAAAATAACTGGGCGAGCTGCTGGGTCCCTGGTGTTAGCCGCTCGTTGTGCAATTCTCTCGTTTATTGACTACGTTGACAATGGCATGGGACCCAAATGTCAGAAATCCATTAGGAGGAGCCATTTTTTTATTGGCTTGAAATTAGGAGACACTTGCTTGCGTACTGCCAAGACCTTGGCGGGTCCCTGTTGTCATCCTCTCCACGTACAATCATCTCCTGATTGTGTACGCGTCAACTTGGTAGGCCCACAAGTCAGCCTCTAAACCCGTGGAGGATAAATACAACCCATTAAAAAAATAACAGCCAATTCCATACGTTCAAACGGAAAGTTCAACATTTAGGGAAAAGTAACAGGACTGATCCACATATAGAGTACTGAACTTCCACGTTGACAACCATCATAGCCAAGTTAACTATCTACTCCCACTAATACTCTAGTAACGTAAAAGTACTAACTTACTCTTAGCTAACTAGACGATGCCGGCCACCATCTGCGGTACACGCTAAACGCCGGCACCGGCGTCCTCCACCTCGCCTCAGACTTGCCAGAGGTGCGATAGGGCGTGTTGCTCGCGCGCGTTGAACCTTTCCATGCCGGCGTGGTCCACCGAAGCTTCGTCTTCTAAGCGGGAAACCCACTTGACGAGCTGGTACTAAAAATCGGCGTCACGAACGCGTGCGTGCCCGACAGCCTCCGGGGCTATTTTCCGGGCGCCGGCCTCCACCTAGACGGCCCAGTTGCGGGCGCTCAGCTCGCGACTCACAACGTCGGTGCGCTGCTGCTCCATGTCCCGCTGGCGGCGCAAATCGGCGATATACTGCTCCTCCGCCAAGCGGTCGTGCTTCAACCACTCCTGCTCCTCCGCCAGGCGGTCGCGCTCCAACAAGTCCTCAATCTCCGCATTGCCATCTAAAGACTGATAGAATGCATCCTCCCTCCGTCTGCCTTCCGGTGAAAAACCGAACACTAGTTCCGGAGGTGACTGCCTCCGGCCTCGCCTATCGCAGACGGGCAGGGGCATGGCGGACGTGGCGAGAGCGAGGATAAGTGGCAAGTGACGTCAGGCTGGTGGGGTCTTATGAGGATAGGGAGAGTTGGGTCACGGAGCCACCATAGAAGGCCGGGAAATAGTACTTATAGGCGGAAGGTAGCGCGACGATCATCGGAATCCAATGCATAATTAATCAGGCATGGCTTAGCGCACCAGCTTGCCGTGGAAAACTAGAGAAACTGAAATTCTGACTGTGTCGTCCCGTTCCGTTCATGCTGGGTCGCACGCCGGCATGACGGTCAAACAAGTGCACTCGAATCATCTCCCTCCTTGTCAATAATGATTCCACGGATTTAAAAGGCCCGCAACAATTAAAGCACATCTTTTTTCGCATCAATTAGATGCCTTAATTACGGCCGACTGCATGCAGGCACTCAAAATCGCTCGCAGCTAGTACGCGGAGCAGCATGCAACAAGTCGCAGCCGAGGGCATTAGTTGGTGAACTTTAGCTGGAAGATAAGGCATTTGCGAACTCGAATCATCCAGATGAGGTACTCCCTCCTTGTCAAAAATCATTCCACCACTCATCATCTACCTTGGTTGGTGAGATTTTTGAATTAAGCCCTGCAAACCGAAAAGGAGGTAGTACGTGCGTGATCCGCTATTTATTTGTGTAGGATCGAGTCGGTTGTTTTTTGACTTGAGCCCTGCAAACCGGAAAGGAGGTAGTACATGTGTGATCCGCTATTTATCCGTGTAGGATCAAGTAGGTCAGATGGTGTACGTGTACGATCGCATTAACTGATGAACAATCACTAGGAGATGAGGCATTTGCGAACGTTTTTGCTGGCAGTTTCTTTAGATTCGCATGGCATTTTCTTCAGAGCAGCTTGTCAGTTTCTTCAGAGGTAGGCATTTTTATTCAAAAAACTGCCACTTCAGATCTTGCGTGGCAACTAAAACTGCCAAGAGTGCATTAGTAGGCTAGCTAGTGATCGATCAGTAACTTGTAAACACTGAGCGAACAGATATAAGGAATTGTTAATGCATCTCAATGATTCACAGATCATATACAAATATGTAGCTCCAAAAGCAAAGATCAGCCACAACTAAAACCAACTAGTACGATTCCCATACATAAGATCAACATGTTAATGCATCTCAATGATTCACAGATCATATACAAATATGTAGCTCCAAAAGCAAAGATCTAGAAAAAACATATGTTCTTCCTACTAACATGGATGCTTCTCTTGGCCAATATTCAGTACAGACTGAAAGACAAATTTGTTTGTGAAGTCTACAATTCCTCTTGCAAACGTAAGTGGTTTCACCAACAGCTGGAACCATCAGAATGAACCACACCTGATGGAGGAACATCCACTACAATATGATTTGGTCTTCTCTCGATCACACGGCGAGACTATTTTCGGAATACAAACTTTAACTTAGGCAAAATGATGCCCATTGTATAATCAGACCAAAGCAATGAAGCACCTAGTGTTGTGCCATAAATAGTACAGTACTACTTTTCTACAGTCCATGAAGTGACTATCCAATCTTTCTGTGTCTATTTTCAAATGGCACCGCATGCAATGACTATACTATTCTCTTGTGCAGTTCAACCAAAATTGCGGTCACTTTGTGTGTTTGCCAAATAGCAACGGGAAGACATCTCTGTCTGCACAAATATCAAGCAGCTAGTAAGCATATACCCCACCTTGTATTTTCGGTTTAAACATGTCTCTTCCGCTTAGCATCTGTCATGTTATGCACTGGACAATTTGATACAGTCATGTTTTACCCTGGACAATTTCATACTGAATTGATTTGCTTGTTCAGAGTAGAAATACAGTGCCTATTCTTTATCAGACCAAGGATATCCATGCTCGCAGTGATGGAAGAGGTGAAATTGATACAACCGAAATTGAGCATCCAATCATTGAATCTTGTCCTGCACCTCCAATGTAGGTCCACGCTGCCAATAAATTCACATGCAAACCACTAGTATTACTATCTGATGACAGTACAAAAAGAGTAGCAAGATAGTAGCAAACCATGTACCTTCTTAATGAACAGCTCATAGTGCCACCATTTGTATATAAAGGTTTGCAAGAAAACATGCTCCTAATATTGAACCAGTTGGACAGTTCCACTAAAATCGAGCATCCCTGTTTGCATAGATATTGAAAGTGTGATTACTATAAAAGTGGCACTAGTTGAAGCATAGACTCACAAATATAAGCATTCCAGTTTCTTAATGGGAAAAGGTTTCTATAAGCTCTAGCACTGGAAGATTTCCATAAGCTCTAGCACTGGAAGATTTCTATAAGAATTAACAATACAAAATATAAAGGTAACAAGTTTCAGCATTGGTATACTAGCTGTGCAAGAGCATTAAACCAAATACAAAAGTTTGAAGGTAACTAGCTATATTAACTAATGACAGTATTTAAAAGTTGCAAACCATGTACCTTCAAGGTAAATATCATTTCGAACTCGGGTGAACATGAAAAATTGCTATCCCAATCTTAACAAAGGTGTGGCTAGCTTTACTGGCAGTATTTGAGTGAACTCTACACCCTCTGTACCAGTGTTGAAACTTGTTGCACAGCTAGTATACCAATGCTGAAACTTGTTGCTCTGGGAAAGCTTGCCACACCTTATATATGTCGATAAGCTAATGCAACACCATTCAAATAGTACATATATACACTAATCCACTGGCTAGTGGAACAGTGGAGTAATTTTTTATTACGGGGTAGAGTATAATGGTTTTACTAAACTAATCTCCATAAGCTAGCACTTGAAGATTTCTATAAGCATTAACAATACAAAATGTAAAGGTAACAAGTTTCAGCATTGGTATACTAGCTGGCAACAACATTAAACCAAATACAAAAGTCTGAAGGTAACTAGCATTATGAACTAATGATAGTATAAGTTTTTTGCAAACCATGTACCTTGAAGGTATATATCATTTCGAACTCCAGAGGACCTGAAAATTGCTATCCCAATCTTGATAGTCGATTAAACATAAAACTTGACCAACAGAATCAAAGAGAACAGTCGGATAAGGTGGTGCCCACTCTTGACCTTTCCTCTTGTCTTCATAATTTTTTGTGCAGTTTAACCAAAATGAAATGGCATCGGCGCCTTGGCATTTTGGTACCACTGCACAAAAAATTTGACTTATCTCATGAAAGTAAGGTATGTAATCTATAAGCATTAACAGTGCAAAAATCTGAAGGTAGTAACAAGTTTCATCGTTGGTATACTGGCTATGCAACAACATTAGAATGCCTTAGCTGAAAAATCTTTAATACATCCACAATCAACAGCTAACCTTGAAATAATCCAGAGACATTAAATGGCATTGCTTAAATTTATTGGTGGCATTAGACTGAGTGCGGCATTAGTTAAATGTGGCATCACTTTAGGAGTAGCATTGGTTGACTTTACCGCTGGCGTTATACTAACAGCAAAAAAGTGGCAATAAGAGCATGGGAGACCCATTCGGAGAGTGGGTGCACGAAGTACGATGTACCTCCACGGATGCATAGAGTGGTGAGGGAGGTATGGTTGCCCAGAGCAACAAATATCCAGGCAGCATATGTGGATTGCGTCCCATTTTTGTTATGTTCAGCCACCATTTTCCTATGTGAGGACAACAAATCGATCGGCTTGGTCATTCTCTATTGCGTTGTCATGCCTTTGTACCCTTCTTTAACCAAGAGACACGAGAGTCATTCCTTAGCTACTGATTTTCCCCTTTTCAACCTAGATGCGGGTTCGATGCCTACTCTCTTGGACAGTACAGTCTCCCTTCCTTTCCTTATTCAACCCAGACATAGATTAGTCTGCATGACGTAGGGTTTCCTTTAATAGTGCAAATTAAGGTTTTCATCTACGTGACCAGCAGAGCAGAGGATAGAAAATTGGGAAGATGGTGGAGTGGAAAAAGATCCACATGCAACGGCGTGGCAGATGGGGCAATAGAACAAGGGTATGGTTCGAAAAGATGTAGCATACCTGAGGGTCAGCGGGAAGTGGCTTCGCTCGTGGTCGTCGTCCTCCGCACGCACTACGATAGCGATCTTGGGGACGGAGGCCACCCCGCGCGGGCGCTAGGTCAGAGAGGACGGCCTTGTCGTCAGTTCGTGACCTCGCTCGTCGACGACGAGTGCATCAACGTTGCACGTCCTTTTCTTCCCCGCGGATATATGACCACCGGTGAGGAGGGAGAGAGAGGCCGTATTTTTAAGATCTGGAGAGAGGGTGATAGTGTGAGAAACAAGTGGGCAGCCCTTAGCAAGAAAGCTCTGAAGCTCCAACCTATATATCTTTTTTATACTACTAGTACTAGAGGTGGAGTAGTGGTAGAGTAGTTTATATATTTTCTCTGCAAACAGTACCAGTTAGTCGTGCCTCAAAACTGAACGGCACGCCATTAAAAATATAAAGGTCGATAACTAATGCGGCACCTCGGGCCAACGCGGCCAGATCGCATTTTGCACGAGAAATTACATACCATGTTTCGTTAACATGTGTGTAATGCCTAGTATGAGACTATACCTCCTACGTGTCGAGGCACGACTTAAAGGCATAATCTCATACTAGAATGATCTCAAGTATGGTATCTTGGCACAACTCATGTAAAAGAGGGATGAAATTGCAAAAGAGTAGTTGGCTTACACTCGCCACGTCACACAATGCATTACATAAGCATTCATCATCCAAATAACATCAGAGTCCGACTACGGATGAAGTTCCAAATGAAAGATACCATAAATAAAGCAACACAAGGTCCTGATCGCCCCTAGTAGGAACCACTACTGATCGTCGAAAATGTCACAAGCATACGGCCATGCTCTTCATCGGACTCCCGGTGAAGTTCTGATCCATCTCCTGCATCATTCTCGGCTGAACCTGCATCTGGTGTTGTAGTAACTGTGAGCCACGAGGACTCAGCAATCCCATAACCATGGGTATCAAGACTAGTAACGCTTTATAGGTATGGAAGAGGGTAGTGGTGAGGTTGCAGCAGCGGCTAAGCAATATATGGTGGCTACCTTACGAGTACAAGAGTAAGATGAGCATCTACGCAAACGGTCGCAAACTAGTAATGATCGCTAAAGATCCTGAACTACCTACTAGTCAAGCATAACCCCACCGTGTTCTCTTCTCAAAGTGAAAAGAGACAGTCACGGTTACTCACACAGTTGTGTGTTTTACTTCGGATCCTCTGTCAAGTTTTCTACAACCAGACATTAACAAATTCCAATCTGCCACATAACTGCGGGCATGGCTTTCGAAAGATCATAACCCTGCAGGGGTGTCCCAACTTAGCCCATCACAAGCTCTCACGATCAACAGAAGTAATAATAATATCATTACTCCTTATCTTAGGGACAATCCGACCAGGCTCGGTATCCCAATGCACAAGACATTTCGACAATGGTAAAACAAGTCCAGCAAGACCACCCGGCGTGCCGACACCCTGATAGTAGCCGCACGTATCTCGTCTCAGGCCACATCCGGATGAGCACTACATACAGCAACCGAAGACCCCAGATAACTGGGTGGCACCGCAAGTCGCTCTAGTTTGGGACCAACACCATCTGCACTGCCCCCCTATTATGTAGAAGAATCCCCGGGGACATGACCCCCTATGCAAGTTAATTAATTAATTAAGTTGTTATTATGAGGCAAATTAAAAACCAATGTTGGGCCTTGCTGGAGGAGTTTTATTGAAAGACGAACTGTCAAGGGGTTCCCATATACCCAACCGTGTAAGGAACGCAAAATCAAGGAACATAACGCCGGTTTATCGGCTCCTAAGGCGGCATGAGTGGAACAAAACACCGAGCAAAAGGCCAAGCCTTCCACTCATTGCCAAGTATATAGGTGTGTTAAGATATATAAGATATATTGTGATATTCCCAAAACATCAAGTTCCAATGAGGAACAATCTTCATCTTCACCTGCAACTAATAATGCTATAAGGGGGGCTGAGCAAGCGGGTAACATAGCCAAACAAAGGTTTGCTAGGAAGGTGTCAAGGTTAGAGGTTTCATGGCAACAAGGAGAGGGGCTGACAATAATGGTGGGTAGCGCGACATATAACGATAGCATCGAGACAACTAAGCATGGCAATGGTAGTAAGGTATCCAAGGTGATGGTCATCTTGCCTGGGATTCCGCAAGGAAGAAGAACAAGTCCATGAAGTAGTCGAACAAATCCTCACAACTCCGAACGGAACCGAAGCTAACAAGAGAAGCAACCGGAAAGAAGCAAACAACCGAGTAAACACCCAAGCATAAACATGGCATACGATGCACATCCAAGTATGATGCATGTCCGGTTTGAATATGCATGGCATGGCAAGGTGCACAAACAAAACTACAAGTTAAGTGGAGCTCAATTTGCAACGAGTTGCATATTGACGAAGCACCACATGTTATTTATTTAGTTGACTCTCGTTTATTTACAGACAAGGTTAAATGTTGGTTAACATGGCAAGAGGTGAAGCAAAAACAAACTACCTATCTAGACAAGTTTAAATGAGGTCGGAATGACAAACAACAATTCCGGAAAATCCCCATGTGCATATTATGAATTTGGTACTGTTCTGCCTATTACCCCATTTTAATGTTGTTAAACAGCAAAACAAGGTGCACCATGTTATTCTACACATTTTTCCACCCCACTTACATCTAAAGTTTATAAAATTTGGAGCTACGGTTATTTAGTTATGAATTAAATCATTTTAGCATGTTATTTACACAAATTAATGCAAACAGCAAGTTAAACATTTTTAACAGGGGTGAAAGTGGCATATTAATAATCTACATACAATTCTAAGCATTTTTCATATATAAAGTTTTTACATGTGATGCACTGTTTTTGAGTTACTAAATGCATGAAGTAGAGGGACTTTACTGTAAATATGCAATTTCTGGATTATTACAAAAATCGCAGGATCAGGAAAAAAAGGATTGGGCCAAAACTGGCAGGCTGGGCTGCTCACATTGGGCCTGTTGGCCTGTTGGTGGAGCGGAGCTGGGCCTCAGCGCTGGCTGGGCCTGGCGCAGCGGGAGGGGGCGCTGGGCCTGGCGCTGGCCTGGCGATGCGGTTCGGGCGCGCTTAACGGGCGCGGGCGAGTGGGGACTCGGCGCTGTCGTTGTTCTCGTTCAAAGCAGAGGCTCGACGCCTCCATGGCCTGGGTCTCCTGGCGAGGGGCAGGTCCGGCGAGCTGGACGCGAGGGAGACCCGGAACGGATGGATCCGGGCATGGCGTCCCCGGATCCGGCGACGAACACAGGCGCTAGGCTCCATGTAGTCGACAGCGCGACGGAGATCATGGCATCAGGGGGGTACCAGCGAAGGGGAGAGAGGGGGAGCCGAGAGGTTATGAGGGATGGAAGGAAGGAGGAGAAGGGCAGAGGGTTCCTGGCCTGATGCCGCGACGCTGCTCCAGCAAGGCCGTCGTCGGGTGGTGGCGCTCGGGGCCGAGGTGAGGAGGCGGTTTTCTTTCCGGGAGGATGCGGGAGGCGAGGCTGGGGCGAAGAATCAGTGGGGTGACGCGAAGAAGAGGAAATACATGGCGCGGGGTTGTTGAGGACGGAGGCGCTCACACGCTCGTGCAGAGGAGGCAGGGCCTCGGGCGGCTGCATCTACGGTTGACGAGGTGGAGGTCTGACGGGAGTCACGGGAGATGGCACAGGCGCGGCGGCGCTGGAGGTTCTCGCGAGAATGAGACCGAGGCTCGGGCAGAGATGCCCGCCTGCTTAGGTGCTGCTAGGATGCCGAAGGCTCGGCGCTTGGATCGGGAAGGGGAATTGGCTTAGGTGGGATCTGGATCAAGACTGATCGGTGCAACAAGAGGAGGCAGGAGATTGGGTGCGCACTGAAAACGAGAAGAGTGGCGGCGGCTCGGGACGGATGGGACAAGCGCCCTAGGTTTTAGGGTTGCACTGTTTATATAGTAAGTGGGTTAGGTTTAGGGTCATCTGGTCCCTCCGATCGTAATCGGATGGCCCGGAATAAATAAGTTAGGGAGTCCAATAACCAAAACGCAGATGTTTTAGGGATGTTTGGTGATGATCCGGACCCATCTGTAACAAGAGCCCGGGTCGGGTTTGGGGCAGTTTCCGGCGTGCAGTCGAGGGGGTAAAACTGGGTTGTGTACAGTGATTGTCCTGAGAAGAGAGCGAGAGAGAGGGGGCCCGGGGACTGTTTCGGAACACCGAAACGTCCGACGTTTATCCGGCTATAGTGCCGCTATATGTTTATCGGTTGGGCTATCAAACGAACTCCGAATGCAACGAAATTTTACAGGTGGTCTGTCTATACTATAATAAGACCACACGCCAAGTTTCACCCTATTCCGAGAACGTTTTCCGGCCACTTATAAAAATAAATATTCCGATGTGCCGCGGGCGCGTGCGAGTGTGTCTGGACTCAGAACGGACAACGAAGAGAACTGGGGAGCCCGAACGAATGCAAGTTTTGAAAACATGCTAAAGAAATGCACATGATGACATGACAAAGTGCAACACGCAAGCAAATGACATGGCAACGACGACGAATAACTGGCTGACACCTGGCGCATCGGTCTCGGGGCGTCACAACTCTTCCACACTAACAGAGGATCTCGACCCGAGATCCTAGAGATGGCACCGGATAGAAGAGGATAAATGAAGAGGTAAAACAAAGTTGCTTCTTGGACAAACGAGTGAACCCAAAGAACCTTTGGGAGGTTGAACAATCTTGAAGGAAAGAATACAACGAAGATGAACGAAATTAAGAGCACTCCGGTAAAAAGGAGGAACAAGGGACACCACGAGAATTTGAAGGTTGCAAAGACATGAACGAAGAGCTCGAGGGTCACGAAAAGAATAAAAAACACTTTGGTTAAAACGAGATAGAGAAGGAATAAGAATGAAATAATTTGGACAGCATTCCGATTGAAAATGGAAGGAATTTAACCTCCGAAACAATTGAAAGAATAACGCAAAGGGTAAGAATGGCTTCAGACAGCACTCCGGTTAAGAGAGTCAAAACTTGATAAGATGAGAGAACTAGAATGGAGGACACAACACTCCTGTTAACTGGACCATAGAAGAAGGAACATGATCTTGACAAAACGAGAAGATGGTCAAAGAGAGCAACATCACAATGCCTCCAAAATGAAAAAATATATGCTAGGTTGTTGGAAAGAAAAGAACGGAAAAGAAAATGACAACTTCTCCACAATTGGAGAAAGAGCATCCTTACAAAGATGGATTGGACAAGGTTGTTGGAAATTCAAGGAGAAGAATGAGCTTGATGTGGGCTTATGGAAAACATCTCAACTTGAGGTGAAATTCTGCCACTAGCAAAAAACTATTGATTTGAGATGAGCGAAGAGATGAAAACTTCTTTCACTGAGAGGATAAATGGAGAAATTGGGTCATTTATAAGCACCATAAATAGCAAAATCCTTATGGAAAACTTTTAGGTGAGATACAACCCAAGATAACTCCAATGAATAAATTGAAGGGTTGGAAAGATCTCCTGAACAAATGATATGATGGTTTAAACTATCTCCTTCCTGACAACTTGTGAATCATGAAACCTGACGGGAAAATTATCAAGAATGACATAACACCACCTGAAAAGACAAGGGAGCAAGAATTGCACTTCTGAATGCAAGACGGAGAATACTTGAGCACATTGATCAAGAATCATGATGAAGACTTCGAGGATGAATTAAATCATGATGAACCACCATGAAGAACTCCGGTAATGAAAGCATGGGAAGTGAAAGATGAAAATAATAAGATTCAAGGCCTACGGTGAATTAGATGGAGCTTTGAAATGATATAATAGAAATAACTTGGAGCTCCGGAAAACAAGATGAACAACTTAGAACCGAGAATATGATATGATGAACAAGCTCTGGAAAAAGAGATTAATCACTTCGGGGAAATAAGAATAAGATTTATTGTATGCTTATCCTTCACCAAATTAAATTGATGACAAGCAACAGATTTGGCATACTACTTATTCTTGTTGGAATGAATTAAAGAGAGATCTCGCACAAACTTGAGAAAATATTCAACGAATCACCGGTAGGATTTCAGAAAGAACGAATTAATTGATATGATGACAAAGGGAAAAGAATGTTGAACGAACCACCGTAAAAAAAATTGAAACCGAGTGGAGATAGAGAACCAACCACCATGAAGAATTAGAAAATGAACGAAGATACACGAGGCAATATTAGATACAAAGAACGAATGGATCACGAGCAGAGTAAAGAATACTTGAATGATGCACCGGAAGAATATGGAGACGAAGGAGAGGCATCGATGAAGAATATCTGGAGGACGAAGTTGAAAACTGAGAACAAGGAAATCTTCTTAAATGATGGCCTTCGGAGGATCACAATGGAAAGAATTTATGAAATGTTTCGGATGGTATATAAGAATTCCTCACAATCTGAACAATAATGAGGATGGCATGAAGCTAGAACCACGAATCTTCAAGAGAACGGGCCAAGATTTAAGAGAAACTCTTCTTCGGTCTTCAAATGTTGAGAATGACGACGAGAAATGCCATGAAGAATTTAGAGATACTCCGGACGAATGACAAGAGGAAGGTGGATCTAAAGATGAAAATAATTGAAAGCAAACTTGGAGAAGGCATGTGCCTCTTACGTCACGCTTTGAAAAGATTTTGAGTATAACTCCCGAAAAAGAAATTAGAAGAGTCAGGTAAGATCCTGCGGAAGACCTGTGGGTTAGGGCCCATTGAAAAGCAATCGCTGTTGAGAAAAAGATTGCTTAAGAGATATTATACCGATTGAATTAAATGGCTTGAATAAGATGACAATCCTCAAAATAGCTTGAACGGATTAAGAATGGAAACGCGAATCTTTTGAGATATCTTGATCACTCCGGATATGAATAAAGAGATGTGAAGAAATAAGAGAGCCATGGATAAGAAATTTCAACATGTGAAAACGTGTGAAACAAGAGGAAATATATGATTAATACAGAAGCTTGAATTTAGTCCACCGGAGAAGAAATGAGAACGGAGAATGATAAATGTGAAGCTTCCTTA
Organism: Secale cereale; assembly: GCA_902687465.1. Classification (NCBI taxonomy): domain Eukaryota; kingdom Viridiplantae; phylum Streptophyta; class Magnoliopsida; order Poales; family Poaceae; genus Secale; species Secale cereale. Next base: position 52,688,212 of record LR738716.1, read on the forward strand.
GCATCTTCCTGAGAAATCGTCGGATAATGAAATTGAACGAAAAGAATGAAGAAACATCACATTAATAAAATGGATATTCATTTAAGAATTTCTGGCTCCGAGAAGAAGAAGGGTGGGAAGGTGGGGAAAACAAAGACAACTTGGGATGAATGAAATAGACACCATTGAGAAAACCCAGAATTGGTCTTGCACATATTGAAAGGATCATATTAACTTGAAGAGAAGCACGTCGGTTGAAAAGAATTTAACATAAAAATCTTGATGAACAAGGACTAGCACTCCCATAGAAATATGAGAACACCGATTAGGAAAGGTATGGAATCAACACTTGACATCGAAGCAACTCGAATACCAGAATCAAAACAAAAACAAAGGATAGATATGTTGCAACATAATCTTCACAATATCATTCGAACGGAGAATTGAACGAATGAATTCCATAGCTTGGTGGTACAACAATCTTCTCGAGAAGCCACTTGGGAGAACAAAAGGTAAAATAAAAACAACAAGGAGCAGATAGAACAAATACAAGATAGAAGCTTCGTCCCACATGTTAGTGCTGAAAGCTCATGGAACGTGTTACAAAAGGGTTTTGCAATCCCCGGATCAGCATAGCCAAGGACCCTTTAAGATGCAACTCCCGATCGGAACAACGCCCATAAAACCACTTCACTCAATGTAGAACCCCGAACTCCATATCATGCATTCGTTGGAATAATGCCTACGAACTACTAGATGAACCCACCTATTAATTTCTGAAAGTTTCCAGTTATGCAATCAGGTGTTGGGGATACAGGGGAAGCACCGCGCACTCAACTCTAATCCTACATCCAGTTGTATCCATCCTTAAACACATAACCAGTTATTTCCGAAAACCGTTTACCTCGGACCTTCAAAACGCATCTGCTATACAAGCTATGGCAATACTCCCGAACTACCTCCCCAGTACTGGGTGATGTCGGGGTTATCTTGCCACTAACCGCATAGAAGAGTTTTTTATGTCGGCCGTCTTAAGTATTCCAGAACTGTTGCGATAGATTTGTGACGACAACACCTCGGAGCTCAACTCCCCGGGACACTGCCACAAGCCCTAAATGACAGGAGGCATCGAGAACAATGTTCTCGTCACAAAGACATCGAAACAATCCAAACAATACTCGCGTGATCCTAAAAAAAATTTAAGTGAATTTTTGAGAGTAGAAGAGATAGAGTAATCGTTAGGAGTCCTCACCAGAGTGAAAAGGGATGACGAGTAAAAAGAAATCCTACTCTCCGATATATATATAGGACTCAAAACATTTTCAAGTGTGTGCCTAGACTCAACCGTCAACGATTCGATCAATCAGTGGGGCTCCTAGGTCGGAGAAGGCTCTGATACCAACTTTTAATGCCCAGTATGAGACTATACCTCCTACGTGTCGAGGCACAACTTAAAGGCATAATCTCATACTAGAATGATCTCAAGTATGGTATCTTGGCACAACTCATGTAAAAGAGGGATGAAATTGCAAAAGAGTAGTTGGCTTACACTCGCCACATCACACAATGCATTACATAAACATTCATCATCCAAATAACATCAGAGTCCGACTACGGACGAAGTTCCAAATGAAAGATACCATAAATAAAGCAACACAAGGTCCCAATCGCCCCTAGTAGGAACCACTACTGATTGTCGAAAAGGTCACAAGCATACGGCCACACTCTTCATCGGACTCCCGGTGAAGTTTTGATCCATCTCCTACATCATTCTCGGCTGAACCTGCATCTGGTGTTGTAGTAACTGTGAGCCACGAGGACTCAGCAATCCCATAACCATGTGTATCAAGACTAGCAAAGCTTTATGGGTATGGAAGAGGGTAGTGGTGAGGTTGCAGCAGTGGCTAAGCAATATATGGTGGCTACCTTACGAGTACAAGAGTAAGATGAGCATCTACGCAAGCGGTCGCAAACTAGTAATGATCGCTAAAGATCCTGAACTACCTATGAGTCAAGCATAACCCCACCGTGTTCTCTTCTCAAAGTGAAAAGATACAGTCACGGTTACTTAGACAGTTGTGTGTTTTACTTCGGATCCTCTGTCAAGTTTTCTACAACCGGACATTAACAAATTCCAATCTGCCACATAACCGCGGGCACGGCTTTCGAAAGATCATAACCCTGCAGGGGTGTCCCAACTTAGCCCATCACAAGCTCTCACAATCAGCAGAAGTAATAATAATATCATTACCCCTTATCTTAGGGACAATCCGATCAGGCTCGGTATCCCGGTGCACAAGACATTTCGACAATGGTAAAACAAGTCCAGCAAGACCTCCCGGCGTGCCGACACCCTGATAGTAGCCGCGTGTATCTCGTCTCAGGCCACGTCCGGATGAGCACTACGTACAGCAACCGAAGACCCCAGATAACTGGGTGGCACCGCAAGTGGCTATAGTTTGGGACCAACACCATCAGCACTGGCCCCCCTGTTATGTAGAAGAATCACCGGGGACATGACCCCCTATGCAAGTTAATTAATTAATTAAGTTGTTATTATGAGGCAAATTAAAAACCAATGTTGGGCCTTGCTGGAGGAGTTTTATTCAAAGACGAACTGTCAAGGGGTTCCCATATACCCAACCGTGTAAGGAACGCAAAATCAAGGAACATAACGCCGGTTTATCGGCTCCTAAGGCGGCATGAGTGGAACAAAACACCGAGAAAAAGGCCAAGCCTTCCACTCATTGCCAAGTATATAGGTGTGTTAAGATATATAAGATATATTGTGATATTCCCAAAACATCAAGTTCCAACGAGGAACAATCTTCATCTTCACCTGCAACTAACAACGCTATAAGAGGGGCTAAGCAAGCGGGTAACATAGCCAAGCAAAGGTTTGCTAGGAAGGTGTCAAGGTTAGAGGTTTCATGGCAACAAGGAGAGGGTCTGACAATAATGATGGGCAGCGCGACATATAACGATAGCATCGAGACAACTAAGCATGGCAATGGTAGTATAGGTATCCAAGGTGATGGTCATCTTGCCTGGGATTCCGCAAGGAAGAAGAACAAGTCCATGAAGTAGTCGAACAAATCCTCACAACTCCGCAACGGAACCGAAGCTAACAAGAGAAGCAACCGGAAAGAAGCAAACAACCGGGTAAACACCCAAGCATAAACATGGCATACGATGCACATCCAAGTATGATGCATGTCCGCTTTAAATATGCATGGCATGGCAAGGTGCACAAACAAAACTACAAGTTAAGTGGAGCTCAATATGCAACGAGTTGCATATTGACGAAGCACCACATGTTATTTATTTCGTTGACTCTCGTTTATTTACAGACAAGGTTAAATGTTCGTTAACATGGCAAGAGGTGAAGCAAAAACAAACTACCTATCTAGACAAGTTTAAATGAGGCCGGAATGACAAACAACAATTCCGGAAAATCCCCATGTGCATATTATGAATTTGGTACTGTTCTGCCTATTACACCATTTTAATGTTGTTAAACAGCAAAACAAGGTGCACCATGTTATTCTACACATTTTCCACCCCACTTACATATAAAGTTTATAAAATTTGGAGCTACGGTTATATAGTTATGAATTAAATCATTTTAGCATGTTATTTACACAAATTAATGCAAACAGCAAGTTAAACATTTTTAACAGGGGTGAAAGTGGCATATTAATAATCTACATAAAATTCTAAGCATTTTTCATATATAAAGTTTTTACATGTGATGCACTGTTTGTGAGTTACTAAATGCATGAAGTAGAGGGACTTTACTGTAAATATGCAATTTCCGGATTATTACAAAAATCGCAGGATCAGGAAAAAAAGGATTGGGCCAAAACTGTCAGGCTGGGCTGCTCACATTGGGCCTGTTGGCCTGTCGGTGGAGCGGAGCTGGGCCTCAGCGCTGGCTGGGCCTGGCGCAGCGGGAGGGGGCGCTGGGCCTGGCGCTGGCCTGGCGATGCGGTTCGGGCGCGCTTAACGGGTGCGGGCGAGTGGGGACTCGGCGATGTCGTCGTCCTCGTTCGAAGCAGAGGCTCGACGCCTCCATGTCCTGGGTCTCCTGGCGAGGGGCAGGTCCGGCGAGCTGGACGCGAGGGAGACCGGGAACGGATGGATCCGGGCATGGCGTCCCCGGATCCGGCGACGAACACAGGCGCTAGGCTCCATGTAGTCGACAGCGCGACGGAGATCATGGCATCAGGGGGGTACCTGCGAAGGGGAGAGAGGGGGAGCCGAGAGGTTAGTAGGGATGGAAGGAAGGAGGAGAAAGGCAGAGGGTTACTGGCCTGATGCCGCGACGCTGCTCCGGCAAGGCCGTCGTCGGGTGGTGGCGCTCGGGGCCGAGGTGAGGAGGCGGTTTTCTTTCCGGGAGGATGCGGAAGGCAAGGCTGGGGCGAAGAATCAGTGGGGTGACGCGAAGAAGAGGAAATCCATCGCGCGGGGCTGCCGAGGACGGAGGCGCTCACGCGCTCGTGCAGAGGAGGCAGGGCCTCGGGCGGCTGCGGCTACGGTTGACGAGGTGGAGGTCTGATGGGAGTCACGGGAGATGGCACAGGCGCGGCGGCGCTGGAGGTTCTCGCGAGGATGAGACCGAGGCTCGGGGCAGAGATGCCCGCCTGCTCGGGTGCTTCTAGGATGTCGGAGGCTCGGCGCTTGGATCGGGAAGGGGAATTGGCTTAGGTGGGATCTGGATCAGGACTGATTGGTACAACAAGAGGAGGCAGGAGATTGGGTGCGCACTGAAAACGAGAAGAGTGGCGGCGGCTCCGGACAGATGGGACAGGCGCCCTAGGTTTTAGGGTTGCACTGTTTATATAGTAAGTGGGTTAGGTTTAGGGTCATCTGGTCCCTCCGATCGTAATCGGACGGCCCGGAATAAATAAGTTAGGGAGTCCAATAACCAAAACGCAGATGTTTTAGGGATGTTTGGTGATGATCCGGACCAATCGGTAACAAGAGCCTGGGTCGGGTTTGGGGCAGTTTCGGGCGTGCAGTTGAGGGGGTAAAACTGGGTTGTGTAGAGTGATTGGACTGAGAAGAAAGGGAGAGAGAGGGGGCCCGTCGACTGTTTCAGAACACCGAAACGTCCGACGTTTATCCGGCTATAGTGTCGCTATATGTTTATCGGTTGGGCTATCAAACAAACTCCGAATGCGACGAAATTTGACAGGCGGTCTGTCTATACTATAATAAGACCACACTTCAAGTTTCACCCCATTCCGAGAACGTTTTCCGGCCACTTATAAAAATAAATATTCGGATGTGCCGCGGGCCCGTGCGAGTGTGTCTGGACTCAGAACGGACAACGGAGAGAACTCGGGAGCCCGAACGAATGCAAGTTTTGAAAACATGCTAAAGAAATGCACATGATGACATGACAAAGTGCAACACGCAAGCAAATGACATGGCAACGATGACGAATAACTGGCTGACACCTGGCACATCGGTCTTGGGGCGTCACAATGTGGTCCCGTGTACCAGATGAATGACTCCAAGTTTGACCACCGTGATGCTAGGTGCGAGCCGAGGAACATTGTTGGAGAGATCCCCCCCCCCCTCATAATTTTCCTACATTGGTCGTTTGATTCATAGGATAGAATGCTACATGATTTTTTTCCTATGTAATCATGTTTTAATTGGCAATCTAGCATCCACTCCAACTTTTGTTTCACTTCCTTTGATCCTACGAAGAGAGTACTTGCTCTAAATGATGTGCCGCTGCAAGAGCCGCCTATATTAATTAACCATGCTCTAAACACGTGGACCAGCTTTGGCTATAGTAGTACTATAGGTTAGTAGGTGACCTTGCGCTTGGCTCTTCTCCTCTTCCGGAAGTCGAACAATAATGATGGTACTACTTCTGGCAATCTGACACCAAATGAACCGTTGCACGTCCACCGCTTGTAAGCAAAAGTTTCTCCTCGTGCTGCGAGCCACCACGCACGCGTTGGCGAGGGAGAAGGCGTAGTAAGCAAGCTTCTCGTCGTTCTGCGAGTTGACGGGACACATCAAAATTAAGTATTTATTAGTACTCTCTTCAAAAAGAGCCGACCATGTCCATGGCTACCATCCCGTTCTCTGTCATTGAGTACGTGCACTATTCACGTGCCATCGAGGAGAAAAAATATTGCGTAGTACTAGGTTCCATCGAAGTGCACGACTCACTTATGCACTGCATATCTCCATTTTCTTGCATGACACGCCACCTTGATGCTAGATGTCCCGCATGTCATGGAGGCATATAGTATGATTTTGTAAAATGGAGGCATATAGATGTCCCGCGTGCCAGCAACAGGATGAACAAAGCTCATGTCTTAAACGAAAGAGTGGAAGAACACAGATTCCCGACGACCGAGAAGGAGCTACAAACCTCGGGGTGGAGCGTCTGCACTCATAATATTTTATATTATTCAGCGATAACTAATGCCGCACCTCGGGCCAACGCGGCCAGATCACATTTTGCACGAGAAATTACACACCATGTTTCGTTGACATGTGGTCCCGTTCCAACATGTCAGTGAGACGACGGCGAGTCCTTTTGTACAATTTCCGAAAGGACGTGTAGGCCGGGGCGCCTCTTCGTGTACCATGGCAAACTGGCAACCGTCCACCGACTCTTCACCTTTCCCTCTCAATTTGGAACTGTTGTCGCACACTCTTCCTCCCCCCTCCATTTTCCTTCACCCTTCCTTCTGCCATTGTTCGATCGTCTTCTCCATGGAGGGAACAAGCCGGAAACAACCTCTTTATTCTTGCCCCGATTTGAATGATGACGCGGTGGGGGAACTCATTGATCGGTGCGACGTCATCACCTCGGCTAGCATGGCAGGTTCGTTCAAGAACATTCTCAACTCAACTAATAACATCATTACAAGGAACCCAAGGGTCCAGGAGCGGTTTGATCTCCCATATCTTCTTCGCCGTGACCTTGCTGACCGGCGCGGGGACGAGGGAAGCCTCGCCTTGTGCAAGTTGATGCCGCTTGATAATAATACGTATGATGTTAAGATGTCATCGCTTGAGGGCAAGCATTGGGCAGGCACAAATGGAGATTGGGTTGTTTATATTGGGTACAATTGCGAGTGGGAACTTATGAATGTGTACACTCGTCAGCGAATTCCACTTCCAAAAATCTCCGAGTGCCCTGAGGTTGAGCACATAGATGATCGACGTACGTTCAAATATGATCATGGTGACTGTCGTCTACAGAAGATAGCAATTTCTCGAGTTCCCAACCGCTCTTGGAATTACAAGAACTATAAAGTTGTTGCTATCTTCGACAAGTTTGTTGCCGTCCTTCGTGGTTCGACTAGATGGATATTGCTCAAAAATCAGTTTCTATACACGGATGTGTACTGTGATGCAATTGAATACGAGAGGCTTGTGTTTGCTGCCATCACTCGTGGCACTGTTTTTGCATGGGATCCTTATTGTTTCGGTACGTTTGTCTTCCACCGTAATTATAATTGTTTCATCCACATGCATGCGATTTAGCAAGTTTCCCTTCTCTACTAATTAACCATCTTCTTGTGTTTCCAAGGTCCTGTGAACATTCCACCACCTATACTTGAAAAAAATTATAACCAAGGGGGAGATGACGATGGTGATGATCACGAGCATGAGGACGAGCAGGGCCCATATGCTCACTGGCGGCTGGCAACTAATTCCAATGGTCACCACTTCTTGTCTGTATACAGCCCACAGCTGATGTTACTACTAAGGGAGCAGGTGTTATCTCCCATGGTCGCACTCTCCGGACCTATTCCAACACCAGTTGCATGGTATTCGGGATGGATACTAGTGTGCTAGCGCCAACACCTTCTCCCCGGTATAGTATACAGTATTGATAGTCTTGGAGCAAACTCGCTCTTCCTTGGACAAAACTATCCAATGATGGTGAAAAGCGATCCAACTGCTGTTGGCACAACGTTACTACAATTTATGAGAAGCAACTGTATCTATACGTCGGACATTGCAGTGGCTCCCTACCCTGGTCTTGATATAGTAGGCCTCTTCAGCCTGGATGATCAGTCCTTCGTTGGTCTCGAGATTGACACTAGCTGGCCCTTCCCAGAGAATCACTTGTGGTTCAAAGCAAGCGTTTCCAACGCCGAGGATTGGTTGAGTTGAAGTTCATTTCATTGCTTGTTATTTGTTGTGTGATGAAAACTTTAGTATTTATAATGTATCCTCGTTGTCGTTGTTGGTTGATGACCTGTTGTAGGTAATAAAATGATATGCCTGTGATAAACATACTAAATTTATGAATGGATTTTGAGTCGCTTCTCTGAGTGGGTGCTGCGACGAGGAAAAAATATATTTTCTGAATACTTAATTGTACATGCATTGCAACAGGTTATCAGATGAGGCCAATCAACAATAGTACACTATTTGTACTACCTTCACATGCTGCACTATCTCTACGTCTACGTACGTAATACAACAAGTTTTAAACTTGAGACCAGCCACCCATCCTCACAAAGAACACTTTTTAACCTAGCACAGACTCCAGGAAATTTGGCCACAGTGTGAGGTGTGCCATATGTTAATGTGTTCGCTGTACGTAACCAGCACCTCGAATCCTCGATACTAGTACTACTATAAGTAGTAGGAGTAGTAGGGTGGCTTGGGCCAGAACAAGCATTCACATCCAGGAGTACGGCACACGCCACCAACACGACTTCCATCTGACACCATATTTGTTGGAGTCCGTGCTACAGCAATCTCTTCAACCTCGTCGTTTCTCTAACTCAGCCATCGCGCGACGGGCGAGGTGGGGGTTTGCCGATAGTCGGTTTCCTCAACTGCGGTCCCACTTGTAAGGCCAACTCCAAGGCACGATCCCAAACGGACCTCCGTTTTGCCGTGCACCGAACGCGTGGACGCATCCCGGCCGCGTACATTTTTCTTTGCAAACACGTATCTTTTTTTCATCATTGATTTTTTGGTACATGGAAATACATCACCAAAATTTTGACTAGAAAAACAAGAACCACAAGAATACATTTTAGAAGATATCCAACTTCCATAACTGCTCCTGTAAGTTGGATTAGTGCCTTCTTGATACATTCATTGTTGATCTGCGGAGGTTCGATACTACGTACTTCTTTCTTCTTCGAGTGTAAAGAGGTAGACGTGTCTAGCCTCTATTCTATCAACAAGTGCACTAGTCTCATCTCTAGCCTCTATGCTAGCTAAAAGTGCTAGAACATCTACTAAATTGCGCTCTATCAACATATATCATTGTACTCTTCTTCCCAATACCAAAACTTGCATCCATTCTACACAATAAAATTTGAAGTTAGCACAACTAGTCTAATCCGAGAGCACAACCAAAGATTTTGTCGAGTTCTTCCTCCTTTTGCCGACACGTGGGACATCCAGCATCTAGGTCGTGTCATGCAAGAAAATAGAGTGGTAGTTGAAGCCACGTGATGTGCATCTTGGGTTAAACTGTAAATAGAATCTTACTACTCTTGAGTAACTCCAAAAGCGGCCACCGAAGATAACCAGCACGTCGAGGTGAAAGATGTGTAGGTTCAGTGGGTCCTCTTGCGTTTTCACTGACATGTGGGACCGCATATGAGCAAATAGACGATGGGCTCCGCGCGTCTGCTGGCTGGCTGAGAAGAGAGATAGAGGAGGGCTAAGCACGGACTCCAGGAAATTTGTTCTACGTAACCAGCACCTCGACATAGTGGGATGGAATGGGCCATAACTAGCATTCATGTTACGGCACACGCCACCCACACGAGTTCCATCTGACACCAATTTTCTTGGAGTCCGTGCTACAACCATCTCTTCTCCCTCCTGTTTTCTCAACCATCATGCGGTGGGCGGGGTGGGGGTTTGTCGATAGTCAGTTTTCTCAACTGCGCTCCCACTTGTAGGTGAAAATGCAACACGGCACGCATTCCCCCTTGAGCGGCGTGCCGGACCAACAGTGTGGGGGTGCAACGCGAACACGTCAGGCTTTTCCTTTTGAAATTGTAACTTGTAAAATTTGGTTCTGCTCCATGGCGCGGCTGATAGATAGAAATAACGATTTTCCCTAGAGTAATGAGAAGTTTGGTTCTGGCGCGGTTCATGCATGGAGTACGTAGGAACATTACGAAGTTGATGCGAAAGGTAAGATAATTACTAGTAGTACCATATACTACTACATGGATTTGACGGAAAGATAAAGATACATACGGATCCATCAACGACATCCTCACGCCCTAGTGCACCGGGTCACCAACCGACGTGTGAGGAGCAGTGGCGTTGGCGGCAAGCTCAACGTGCTTCTGAACAATGCCGTCCAATGTTGCCCTGTGGTCTAAGAAGGCTAGCGTCCTATCATCCTATTCTTGCATGTAGTAGTCCTTGTGGATGATTTGCGCGTAGACATGGGTGATTATGTCGATGGTGTCTTGCTGTGTCAGGCGCTGCGCGGCGAGCGCGACCTCGAGGTGGACATTCTCCGGTGCGACGACGGACAGTCGTAGGGCCACCAGTGCGTTCTTGCTACCTCTTGAGCTTGCGTTGTATTCCCTCGAAGAGGAAAGGGAGATGCAGCACAGTAGCGTAAGTATTTCCCTCAGTTTTTGAGAACCAAGGTATCAATCCAGTAGGAGACCACGCGCGAGTCCCTCGCACCTACACAAACAAATAAGAACTTCGCAGCCAACGCGATAAGGGGTTGTCAATCCCTTTACGCTCACTTACGAAAGTGAGATCTGATAGAGATGATAGTTTATATTTTTGGTATTTTAAGTTTAATAAAACAGAAAATAAAAGCGGTAAAAGTAAAGTAGATATAGATTGATATGTTGAGAATAGACCCGGGGGGCATAGTTTTCTCTAGTGGCTTATCTCATGATAGCGATATTCTACGGTGGGTAAACAAATTACTGTCGAGCAATTGATAGAAAAGCGAATAATTATGAGACTATCTAGGCATGATCATTGTATATAGGCATCACGTCCGAGACAAGTAGACCGACTCCTGCTTGCATCTACTACTATTACTCCACAGATCGACCGCTATCCAGCATGCATCTAGTGTATTGAGTTCATAAGAACAGAGTAACGCCTTAAGCAAGATGACATGATGTAGAGGGATAAACTCAAGCAATATGATGTAAACCCCATCTTTTTATCCTCGATGGCAACAATACAATACGTGCCTTGCTGCCCCTACTGTCACTGGGAAAGGACACCGCAAGATTGAACCCAAAGCCAAGCACTTCTCCCATTGCAAGAACTATAGATCTAGTAGGCCTAACCAAACCAATAATTCGAAGAGACTTGCAAGGATATTATGAGCACACATAAAAAGTTCAGAGAAGAACCAAATATCTTTCATAGATAACCTTGATCATAAACTCGCAATTCATCGGATCTCAACAAACACACCGCAAAAAGAGATTACATCGAATAGATCTCCTCGAAGACCGAGGAGAACTTTGTATTGAGATTCGGAGAGAGAGAAGAAGCCATCTAAATACTAGCTATGGACCCAAAGGTCTATGGTAAACTACTCACAACTCATGGTGAGGGCGATGATGATGATGAAGAAGGCCTCCGTGATGGATCCCCCTCCGGTGGAGCTCCAGAACAGGCTCCAAGATGGGATCTCCACGGGAACAGAAGCTACGGCGATGGAATTAGGATTTTCTATCTGTATATGGAGTTTCTGGGGTATGTGGACTTATATAGGAAGAAGGAGGGCATCGGCGGCCACTTGAGGGGGCCTCAAGGCAGGGGGCGCGCCCTGGGAAGGGGGGCGCGCCCCCCACCCTCGAGGGCCACCTATTTGTCCCCTGACTTGGTCCTCAAGCTCAGCGTGCGTGATTTTCTCCAAAAATATCTCTCGCGAAGGTTTCATTCTGTTTGGACTCCGTTTGATATTCCTTTTCTGCAAAACCCTGAAATAGGCAAAAAACAGCAATCTGGACTGGGCCTTTGGGTTAGTAAGTTAGTCCCAAAAATGATATAAAAGTGAATGATAAAGCCCATTAAACATCCAAGACTTCATAAATAATAGCATGGACAATCAAAAATTATAGATACGTTGGAGACGTATCAAGCATCCCCAAGCTTAATTCCTGCTCGTCCTTGAGTAGGTAAATGATAAAGAAAGAATTTTTGATGTGAAATGCTAACCAATATAGTTTTTCAATGTAATTCTCTTAATTGTGGCATGAATGTTCAGATCAGAAGGATTCAAGATGAAAGTCTATATTGATATAAGAAATAATAATACTTCAAGCAAAGCAATCATGTCTTCTCAAAATACTATGGCTAAAACAAGTTATCCCTACAAAATCATATAGTCTGGCTATGCTCCCTCTTCATCACACAAAATATTCATATCATGCACAACCCCGATTTCAGCCAAGCATTTGTTTTCATACTCTATCTTTTCGAACCTTTCAACTTTCACGCAATACATGAGCATGAACCATGGATATAGCACTATGGGTGGAATAGAGGTGGTTGTGGAGAAGACAAAAAGGAGGGAGATAGTCTCACATCGACTAGGTGTATCAACAGGCTATGGAGATGCCCATCAATAGATATCAATGTGAGTGAGTAGGGATTACCATGCAACGGATGCACTAGAGCTAAATATGAATGAAAGCTCAACAAAAGAAACTAGTGGGTGTGCATCCAACTTGCTTGCTCACGAAGACCTAGGGCATTTGAGGAAGCCCATAGTTGGAATATACAAGCCAAGTTCTATAATGAAAATTCCCACTAGTATATGAAAGTTAATAAACATGAGACTCTCTACAATGAAGAACATGGTGCTACTTTGAAGCACGAGTGTGGAAAAAAGATAGTAGCAATTGTCCCTTTTTTTTCTTTTCTTTTCTCTTTTTTGGGCCATTTATTTTTTTTTCTTTGGCCTTTTTTTTGCGGAGGGGCTTTATAGATTTAGCCTTTCCTCCCATGGGACAATGCTCTAATAATGATGATCATCATACTTTCATTACAACTCGATATTACAACTCGATACTACAACAACAAAGTATGACTCTATATGAATGCCTCTGGCGGTGTACCGGTATGTGCAATGAAACAAGAGTGACATGTATGAAGTTATGCATGGTGGCTTTGCCACAAATACGATGTCAACTACATGATCATGCATGGCAATATGACAATATGATGCGTGTCATATGAACGGAATGATGGAAAGTTGCATGGCAATATATCTCAGAATGGCTATGGAAATGCCATGATAGGTAGGTATGGTGGCTGTTTTGAGGAACAATATGGTGGCTGTTTTGAGGAAGGATATATAGTGGGTTTATGGTACCGGCGAAAATTGTGCGGTACAAGAGAGGCTAGCAATGGTGGAAGGGTGAGAGTGCGTATAATCCATGGACTCATCATTAGTCACAAGAACTCATATACTTATTGCAAAAATCTATGAGTCATCAAAACAAAGCAATCAACGCATGCTCCTAGGGGGGAGGTTGGTAGGAGTTAACCATCGCGCGCCCCCGACCTCCACACAAAGGTTGGCACTCTACAAATACCTCATGCTCTAACTTCCTCACATAGTGGTTCACCATACGTGCATGATACGGGAATCACTAACCTTAACACAAATATTTCTCAATTTCATAATAACTCCACTAGCATGACTCTAATATCACTATCCTCATATCTCAAAACAATTATCAAGCATCCAACATCTCATTCTATTCAATGCACTTAGTGTGATTTTTTTACTACATTGACATTGGATGTCTATCATGTGAAGACTAGTTTATTTAGCCTAAACACATTACCATGTTGTTTTAATAGACTCTCAAATAGATATAAGTGAAGCATGAGAGTTCAACAATTTCTACAAAATATTATCACCACCGTGCTCTAAAAGATATAATTGAAGCGCTAGAGCAAAAACTATTCAACTCAAAAGATATAAGTGAAGCACATAGAGTGTTTTAACAATTTCTAGGCCATATTTAACTCTCTCAAATAGGTGTGTCCATCAAGTATGATTGTGGCAAACTAACAAGGAAAGACTCAAATTATACAAGACGCTCCAAGCAAAACACATATCATGTTGCGAAAAAAATATAGCTCCAAGTATAGTTACGGATGGATGAAGATGAAAGAGGGGATGCCTTCCCGGGGTATCCCCAAGATTAGGCTTTTGATTATCTTGAATTTACTTGGTGTGCTATGGGCATCCCCAATCTTACGCCTTTGCTACTCCTTGTTCCATAGTCCATCAAAGCAATACTCAAAACTTGAAAACTTCACAACACAAAACTTAAACAAAAATTCTCGCGAGCTCCGTTAGTATAAGAAAGAAAACCACTACTCAAAGGTACAGCAATGAATTCATTATTTGTTTATATTGATGTTAAACCTACTGTACTCCAACTTCTCTATGGTTCATATCCTCCAATACTACTCAATGATGCATCGGAATAAGCAAACAACACTCAAAAAACAGAATCTGTCAAAAACAGAACAGTCTGTAGTGATAGGCAGGTTTCGCCTACTTTTGGTATTCCAACAAATTCAAACTAAATTAGTAAATTTGCGCAATTTGTCAACCAATCATCTGAAAAAAGAATCAACTAAAAATCACTCTCCAGTAAAATCTGAGGACTGCTTTAGCCAGCGCTAACGATTCTGTTTTTCACAGCAAGAACACATAAACTTCACACAAGTCTTCCCAAAGGTTCTACTTGGCACAAACACTAAACAAAACATGAAACCACATCTAATCAGAGGCTACATGCAATATTTATTCCCTAACAGCAATAAAAATAAAAAACATAAAATTGGGTTGCCTCCCAACAAGCGCTATCGTTTTACACCCCTAGCTAGGCACGAAAATTCAATGATGCTCACATGAAGACAAGAATTGAAGCACAAAGAGAGCATCATAAAACATATGACAAACACATCTAAGTCTAACATACTTCCAATGCATAGGCATTTTATAAGCAAACAAATTATCATAGCAAGCAAGATCTAGCATATGCAAGGAAGAAGAAAGAAACAAGATCAATCTCAACATAACGAGAGGTAATTTAGTAACATGAAGATTTCTATAACCATATTTTCTTCTCTCATAATAATTGCATGTGGGATCATAAGCAAATTCAACAATAAAGCTATCACATAACATATTCTCAACACAATCCACATGCATACGAAGTTGACACTCTTCCAAAATAGTGGGAGCAACATTAACTATAGTCATGACCTCTCCAGACCCACTCTTATCATTATTGCAAACATTATTATCAATCTTACATTCATCATGGGGATTAAATAAATTTTCAAGATCGTAAGAATAATCACCCCAATCATGATCATTGCAAAAAGTAGTGGACAAAGCAAAACTAGCATCCCCAAGCTTAGGGTTTTGCGTATCATTAGCACAATTGACATTAATAGAGTTTATAATAACATCGTTGCAATCATGATTTTCATCGAAGGAACTATCAAGTATGGGTGCAATTGCAACGATCTCATGTTTAACGTAAGGAACTATAGCCAATTCATCTTCATAAATATTGGCATCATGGCCACAAGGATAGCATGCATCATGTTCATCAAGGGATATTTCAATCAAATTATCAGAATCAAAATTATCTATAGATTCATGCATATCATTATTTTCTTTCAAAGCAGCGATCATTCTTTCAATAAATTCTTTGACATATGCATTATGAGCATAGTTTTCAAAGTAATATTTAAGTATGTCAAAATTTTCAGATTCGTAGAGAGTAATACCATACTTTTCAATCAAAGAAGCAACTTCATAAGCACCCTTAAAAGCAACAAATTCTTCAATCTTTTCGATATCGTAGTAACTATAAACACCCTTTGCATAAGAGGATAAGATTTCATTATCATTGAACTCACATAGGTAGGGTGGGTGTTTTTTAGGGTTCTTAGAGGAACAAGTAAAATCAGAAATTTCACAAAGATTCCAAGCATAACACATCAATCTGTTTATTTGATCCCATAAGAGTCTCCCCTTTTCACACAAACGGTGACGCACAAAATGAGCATGCTCATCTAAAGATTTCCCATCAACTAAGCTAGTTGGGGTTTCAGCACGAGAGCAAAGGGATTGAAGATGATCCAGGTATAACACTTTAAGGTGATCCATAAAAATAGATTTTTAGCAAGCAAAGATGCAAGGACATGGAAGGCACATGGCAGAAGAAGGGCAAATGAAACGGCAAGGGTGAAGTGGGGGAGAGGAAAACGAGAGGCAAAAATGTAATGCCAAGGATAAGGGTTTGTGATAGGTACTTGGTATATGACTTTTGCATAAGCCTCCCGGCAACGACGCCAGAAATTCTTCTAGCTACCTCTTGAGATTGCGTTGTATTCACTCTAAGAGGAAAGGGAGATGCAGCATAGTAGCATAAGTATTTCCCTCAGTTTTTGAGAACCAAGGTATCAATCTAGTAGGAAACCACGCGCGAGTCCCTCGCACCTGCACAAACAAATAAGAACTTCGCAGCCAACGTGATAAGGGGTTATCAATCCCTTTACGGTCACTTACGAAAGTGAGATCTGATAGAGATGATAGTTTATATTTTTGGTATTTTAAAACAGCAAATAAAAGCGGTAAACGTGAAGTAGATATAGATTGATATGTTGAGAATAGACCCGGGGGCCATAGTTTTCTCTAGTGGCTTCTCTCATGATAGTGATATTCTACGGCGGGTAAACAAATTACAGTCGAGCAATTGATAGAAAAGCAAATAATTATGAGACTATCTAGGCATGATCATTGTATATAGGCATCACGTCCGAGACAAGTAGACCGACTCCTGCCTACATCTACTACTATTACTCCACACATCGACCGCTATCCAGCATGCATCTAGTGTATTGAGTTCATAAGAACAGAGTAACGCCTTAAGCAAGATGACATGATGTAGAGGGATAAACTCAAGCAATATGATGTAAACCCCATCTTTTTATCCTCGATGGGAACAATACAATACGTGCCTTGCTGCCCCTACTGTCACTGGGAAAGGACCCCGCAAGATTGAACCCAAAGCCAAGCACTTCTCCCATTGCAAGAACTATAGATCTAGTAGGCCTAACCAAACCAATAATTCGAAGAGACTTGCAAGGATATTATGAGCACACATAAAAAGTTCAGAGAAGAACCAAATGTCTTTCATAGATAACCTTGATCATAAACTCGCAATTCATCGGATCTCGACAAACACACCGCAAAAAGAGATTACATCGAATAGATCTCCTCGAAGACCGAGGAGAACTTTGTATTGAGATCCGGGGAGAGAGAAGAAGCCATCTAAATACTATCTATGGACCCGAAGGTCTGTGGTAAACTACTCACAACTCATGGTGAGGGCGATGATGATGATGAAGAAGGCCTCCGTGATGGATCCCCCTCCGGTGGAGCTCCAGAACAGGCTCCAAGATGGGATCTCCACGGGAACAGAAGCTACGGCAATGGAATTAGGGTTTTCTATCGGTATATGGAGTTTCTGGGGTACGTGGACTTATATAGGAAGAAGGAGGGCATCGGCGGCCACTTGAGGGGGCCTCAAGGCAGGGGGCGCGCCCTGGGAAGGGGGGCGCGCCCCCCACCCTCGAGGGCCACCTCTTTGTCCCCTGACTTGGTCCTCAAGCTCAGCGTGCGTGATTTTCTCCAAAAATATCTCTCGCGAAGGTTTCATTCCGTTTGGACTCCGTTTGATATTCCTTTTCTGCAAAACCCTGAAATAGGCAAAAAAACAGCAATCTGGACTAGGCCTTTGGGTTAGTAAGTTAGTCCCAAAAATGATATAAAAGTGAATGATAAAGCCCATTAAACATCCAAGACTTCATAAATAATAGCATGGACAATCAAAATTTATAGATACGTTGGAGACGTATCAAGCATCCCCAAGCTTAATTCCTGCTCGTCCTCGAGTAGGTAAATGATAAAGAAAGAATTTTTGATGTGGAATGCTAACCAATATAGTTTTTCAATGTAATTCTCTTAATTGTGGCATGAATGTTCAGATCAGAAGGATTCAAGATGAAAGTCTATATTGATATAAGAAATAATAACACTTCAAGCAAAGCAATCATGTCTTCTCAAAATACTATGGCTAAAGAAAGTTATCCCTACAAAATCATATAGTCTGGCTATGCTCCCCCTTCATCACACAAAATATTCATATCATGCACAACCCCGATTTCAGCCAAGCATTTGTTTTCATACTCTATCTTTTCAAACCTTTCAACTTTCACGCAATACATGAGCATGAACCATGGATATAGCACTATGGGTGGAATAGAGGTGGTTGTGGAGAAGACAAAAAGGAGGGAGATAGTCTCACATCACCTAGGCGTATCAACAGGCTATGGAGATGCCCATCAATAGATATCAATGTGAGTGAGTAGGGATTACCATGCAACGGATGCACTAGAGCTAAATATGAATGAAAGCTCAACAAAAGAAACTAGTGGGTGTGCATCCAACTTGCTTGCTCACGAAGACCTAGGGCATTTGAGGAAGCCCATAGTTGGAATATACAAGCCAAGTTCTATAATGAAAATTCCCACTAGTATATGAAAGTTACTAAACATGAGAGTCTCTACAATGAAGAACATGGTGCTACTTTGAAGCACGAGTGTGGAAAAAAGATTGTAGCAATTGTCCATTTTTCTTTTCTTTTTTTCTCTTTTTTGGGCCATTTCTTTTTTTTTTCTTTGGCCTTTTTTATTGTGGAGGGGCTTTATAGATTTAGCCTTTCCTCCCATGGGACAATTCTCTAATAATGATGATCATCACACTTTCATTACAACTCGATACTACAACAAAAAAGTATGACTCTATATGAATGCCTCTGGCGGTGTACCAGTATGTGCAATGAAACAAGAGTGACATGTATGAAGTTATGCATGGTGGCTTTGCCACAAATACGATGTCAACTACATGATCATGCATGGCAATATGACAATATGATGCGTGTCATATGAACGGAATGATGGAAAGTTGCATGGCAATATATCTCAGAATGGCTATGGAAATGCCATGATAGGTAGGTATGGTGGCTGTATTGAGGAACAATATGGTGGCTGTTTTGAGGAAGGATATATAGTGGGTTTATGGTACCCGCGAAAATTGTGCGGTACAAGAGAGGCTAGCAATGGTGGAAGGGTGAGAGTGCGTATAATCCATGGACTCATCATTAGTCACAAGAACTCATATCCTTATTGCAAAAAATCTACGAGTCATCAAAACAAAGCAATCAACGCATGCTCCTAGGGGGGAGGTTGGTAGGAGTTAACCATCACGCGCCCCCGACCTCCACACAAAGGTTGGCACTCTACAAATACCTCATGCTCTAACTTCCTCACATAGCGGTTCACCATACGTGCATGATACGGGAATCACTAACCTTAACACAAATATTTCTCAATTTCATAATAACTCCACTAGCATGACTCTAATATCACTATCCTCATATCTCAAAACAATTATCAAGCATCCAACATCTCATTCTATTCAATGCACTTAGTGTGATTTTTTTTACTACATTGACATTGGATGTCTATCATGTGAAGACTAGTTTCTTTAGCCTAAACACATTACCATGTTGTTTTAATAGACTCTCAAATAGATATAAGTGAAGCATGAGAGTTCAACAATTTCTACAAAATATTATCACCACCGTGCTCTAAAAGATATAAGTGAAGTGCTAGAGCAAAAACTATTCAACTCAAAAGATATAAGTGAAGCACATAGAGTGTTTTAACAATTTCTAGGCCATATTTAACTCTCTCAAATAGGTGTGTCCAGCAAGTATGATTGTGGCAAACTAACAAGCAAAGACTCAAATTATACAAGACGCTCCAAGCAAAACACATATCATGTTGCGAATAAAAATATAGCTCCAAGTATAGTTACGGATGGATGAAGATGAAAGAGGGGATGCCTTCCCGGGGTATCCCCAAGCTTAGGCTTTTGATTATCTTGAATTTACTTGGGGTGCTATGGGCATCCCCAATCTTAGGCCTTTGCTACTCCTTGTTCCATAGTCCATCAAAGCAATACTCAAAACTTGAAAACTTCACAACACAAAACTTAAAGAAAAATTCTCGCGAGCTCCGTTAGTATAAGAAAGAAAACCACTACTCAAAGGTACAGTAATGAATTAATTCTTTGTTTATATTGATGTTAAACCTACTGTACTCCAACTTCTCTATGGTTCATATCCTCCAATACTACTCATAGATGCATCGGAATAAGCAAACAACACACAAAAAATAGAATCTGTCAAAAACAGAACAGTCTGTAGTGATAGGCAGGTTTCGCCTACTTCTGGGACTCCAAAAAATTCAAACTAAATTGGTAAATTTGTGCAATTTGTCAACCAATCATCTGAAAAAATAATCAACTAAAAATCACTCTCCAGTAAAATCTGAAGACTACTTTAGCGAGCGCTAACGATTCTGATTTTCACAGCAAGATCACATAAACTTCACACAAGTCTTCCCAAAGGTTCTACTTGGCACAAACACTAAACAAAACATGAAACCATATCTAATCAGAGGCTAGATGCAATATTTATTCCCTAACAGCAATAAAAATAAAAAACATAAAATTGGGTTGCCTCCCAACAAGCGCTATCGTTTTACGCCCCTAGCTAGGCACGAAAATTCAATGATGCTCACATGAAAGACAAGAATTGAAGCACAAAGAGAGCATCATAAAACATATGACAAACACATCTAAGTCTAACATACTTCCAATGCATAGGCATTTTATAAGCAAACAAATTATCATAGCAAGCAAGATCTAGTGTATGCAAGGAAGAAGAAGGAAACAAGATCAATCTCAACATAACGAGAGGTAATTTAGTAACATGAAGATTTCTATAACCATATTTTCCTCTCTCATAATAGTTTCATGTGGGATCATAAGCAAATTCAACAATAAAGCTATCACATAACATATTCTCAACACAATCCACATGCATACGAAGTTGACACTCTTCCAAAATAGTGGGAGCAACATTAACTATAGTCATGACCTCTCCAGACCCACTCTTATCATTATTGCAAACATTATTATCAATCTTACATTCATCATGGGGATTAAATAAATTTTCAAGATCGTAAGAAGCATCACCCCAATCATGATCATTGCAACAAGTAGTGGACAAAGCAATACTAGCATCCCCAAGCTTAGGGTTTTGCGTATCATTAGCACAATTGACATTAATAGAGTTTATAATAACATTATTGCAATCATGCTTTTCATCGAAGGAACTATCAAGTATGGGTTTAATTGCAACAATCTCATGTTTAACGTAAGGAATATAGCAAATTCATCTTCATAAATATTGGCATCATGGCCACAAGGATAGCAAGCATCATGTTCATCAAGGGATATTTCAATCAAATCATCAGAATGAAAATTATCTATAGATTCATGCATATCATTATTTTCTTTCAAAGCAGCAGTCATTCTTTCAATAAATTCTTTGACATAGGCATTATGAGCATAGTTTTCAAAGCAATATTTAAGTATGTCAAAATTTTCAGATTCGTAGAGAGTAATACCATATGTTTCAATCAAAGAAGCAACTTCATAAGCACCCTTAAAAGCAACAAATTCTTCAATCTTTTCGATATCGTAGTAACTATAAACACCCTTTGCATAAGAGGATAAGATTTCATTATCATTGAACTCACGTAGGTAGGGTGGGTGTTTTTTAGGGTTCTTAGAGCAACAAGTAAAATCAGAAATTTCACAAAGATTCCAACCATAACACATCAATCTGTTTATTTGATCCCATAAGAGTCTCCCGTTTTCAGACAAACGGTGACGCACAAAATGAGCATGCTCATCTAAAGATTTCCCATCAACTAAGCTAGTTGGGGTTTCAGCACGAGAGCAAAGGGATCGAAGATGATCCAGGTACAACACTTTAAGGTGATCCATAAAAATAGATTTTTAGCAAGCAAAGATGCAAGGACATAGAAGGCACATGGCGGAAGAAGGGCAAATGAAACAGCAAGGGTGAAGTGGGGGAGAGGAAAACGAGAGGCAAAAATGTAATGCCAAGGATAAGGATTTGTGATAGGTACTTGGTATATGACTTTTGCATAAGCCTCCCGGCAACGGTGCCAGAAATTCTTCTTGCTACCTCTTGAGCTTGAGTTGTATTCACTCGAAGAGGAAAGGGAGATGCAGCATAGTAGCATAAGTATTTCCCTCAGTTTTTGAGAACCAAGGTATCAATCTAGTAGGAAACCACGCGCGAGTCCCTCGCACCTGCACAAACAAATAAGAACTTCGCAGCCAACGTGATAAGGGGTTATCAATCCCTTTACGGTCACTTACGAAAGTGAGATCTGATAGAGATGATAGTTTATATTTTTGGTATTTTAAAACAGCAAATAAAAGCGGTAAAAGTGAAGTAGATATAGATTGATATGTTGAGAATAGACCCGGGGGCCATAGTTTTCTCTAGTGGCTTCTCTCATGATAGCGATATTCTACGGCGGGTAAACAAATTACAGTCGAGCAATTGATAGAAAAGCGAATAATTATGAGACTATCTAGGCATGATCATTGTATATAGGCATCACGTCCGAGACAAGTAGACCGACTCCTGCCTACATCTACTACTATTACTCCACACATCGACCGCTATCCAGCATGCATCTAGTGTATTGAGTTCATAAGAACAGAGTAACGCCCTAAGCAAGATGACATGATGTAGAGGGATAAACTCAAGCAATATGATGTAAACCCCATCTTTTTATCATCGATGGCAACAATACAATATGTGCCTTGCTACCCCTACTGTCACTGGGAAAGGACACCGCAAGATTGAACCCAAAGCCAAGCACTTCTCCCATTGCAGGAACTATAGATCTAGTAGGCCAAACCAAACCAATAATTCGAAGAGACTTGCAAGGATATTATGAGCACACATAAAAAGTTCAGAGAAGAACCAAATATCTTTCATAGATAACCTTGATCATAAACTCACAATTCATCGGATCTCGACAAACACACCGCAAAAAGAGATTACATCGAATATATCTCCTCGAAGACCGAGGAGAACTTTGTATTGAGATCCGGAGAGAGAGAAGAAGCCATCTAAATACTAGCTATGGACCCGAACGTCTGTGGTAAACTACTCACAACTCATGGTGAGGGCAATGATGATGATGATGAAGGCCTCCGTGATGGATCCCCCTCTGGTGGAGCTCCGGAACAGGCTCCAAGATGGGATCTCCACGGGAAGAGAAGCTACGGCAATGGAATTAGGGTTTCTCTGTGTATATGGAGTTTCTGGGGTACGTGGACTTATATAGGAAGAAGGAGGGCACCGGGGGCCACTTGAGGGGGCCTCGAGGCAGGGGCCTGTGCCCCCACCCTCGAGGGCCACCTCTCTGTCCCCTGACTTGGTCCTCAAGCTCCGCGTGTGTGATTGTCTCCAAAAATATCTCTCGCGAAGGTTTCATTCCGTTTGGACTCCGTTTGATATTCCTTTTATGCAAAACCCTGAAATAGGCAAAAAAACAGCAATCTGGACTGGGCCTTTGGGTTAGTAAGTTAGCCCCAAAAATGATATAAAAGTGAATGATAAAGCCCATTAAACATCCAAGACTTCATAAATAATAGCATGGAACAATAAAAAAATTATAGATACGTTGGAGACGTATCATGCGTCGAAGAGGTTGTCACCATAGAGGCCGTTGAGGGTGGCAGGCATCGCAGAGCCTGGCCGCGTGAGCTGGAGGTGTACGTCAAGGTCGTCCGCGAGCTTCTTGATGACGGTGAACTTGTCGAGGAAGCCGACAAGGACCTCGTCGAACAAGGAGACGAAGCTGTCGTCCAAGCGGCCCTCGCCCTGGCGGCCTCAAGCACTACCTGGAAACGTTCCTCAGTGCCGGGCCGCAGGCCGGCGTCGTGGACCATCTGGCACAGCCGGCTGATGCTCGCATTCATCGCCTCCATGGGTCTAGCTTCTAGTCAACTGATCTTGTGATTGGAGTGATCACTCTTGCCCTTGGGTGCGTAGGTGCGTAGGATTTGCTAGATTGGACTGGCGGGAGCCTTTATATGACAAGTGCAGACTGCGTTGAATTCACCTGCGTGTTGGCCATCTACTCCTCGCCCCTCTTTTGTTGTATGACAGGTCGGCCAACCACCCATTGGGCCCACGTGTCATACACCCAAAGGCAGGTGCAGTAATTCAATGAAGTTTCGTCCCCCTCCGTGCCCGTGCATGTTTTCAATGACTTGAGACTACCAAACATCACATGCAGTGGTTAGTTAATTGCATGTAATCCTATTAAGTAGCAAAAAGACATTAAGTTATATCGCCGATAGGAATAAAACAATACACCATGTATTTATTTACAGAGGGAGTAGTACATTTTTTGTGACATGCATTACTAGATATTGCTAGTCAAATACTAAATCCAGATGGACGTGGTAGTACTACTAAATCCAGATGGTGGTGCTAGTACTAGTAGTAGTAGTACTACCAATGTAGTAGCACTGTACTACCCGTTGGTCAAATTATTATGTGATGCTCCTCACAGTGAAGTGACAAGACCGTACGCCGGAGATGACACCTGAGTATAGGCGCCGTGTTCGGCATACCATAGTCAGCCTCACCGTCTGCAGTCAGTATCATCATGGTTGTAGACCTAGCCTACTTACAACTAGCCGTGTTCGACATAATTTCTCGTGCCTAGATGCCCGTGCATTGCACGGAACACCAAGATTGGGGGGTGGATGGCGCCGGCAGTGGCCATCGCGCCAGATTTTTCCATGGCCTTCTAGATGTGGTGGGGAGGAGATAAGACTGATTGTGAGAGACAAGGAGTTGTTTGTAAATAGGGAACAACTGCGGGCATCTTTTTGCAAAACTAGAGAAGTTTGGTTTGTATGCGTCAGGTCTAGATCCGACGGCTATTGGTGAAAGATGGCAGGCACAACATCATCACCAACTCAGGACCTGTTTGATTCGCATGATTTTGAAAATGCAGGAATATGACCCGGCAATATTACAAGTTTCAAACCGATATTACAAATGTTAGGAGTAATGCTGCACCTACGAAGAGGGAATTACTAGGAAGTTTACGTAAGAACTTTCGTTACTTTAGGTGGATGCAGCATTATCGTACAAACTAAAATACACCGCCATGACAAGTCACTAATGGGCAAATAACTTTTTGAGTCTCTGGCCAATTGATGTTTCAAAAACAAATTCAGCTTCTGTGGAGACTTTGTCATTTAGGCTTAGACGCTTGCGGTGATCAGCACGCCATTCATTGTTGCGCCAGAGAACGCCAAACCTCATTACCTTGAGCACACTTGCCTCCAGAACAAAGAACCTGGCCAATTTAATCTCACATGTGCTGCCTCGATAGTCGGTCAAATCAATTTCTATAAGATGGATATCAAGGCATTCGATAAGATTGTTATAGTGCAGCACATTTTTCACTTCCGGGTCTTTTTTATCTGCAAAAGAAGATAACATATTAGAGCAGCTGGATGTATAAGATTGCCATGTCATCAAGAGGTACCAATATCATTCTCTCATACAATAGGGTTGGTTGGCTAGTGATATTTTCTCTCTCACTCTCTCTCTCTCTCTCTCTCTCTCTCTCTCTCTCTCTCTTTCCTCTCATTTACCTAGGAGTACATGAAGAGCTTAGCCATTTGTTGCCTTCCACTATGTGGCCAATGCCATATTTCGCAAAAGTATGCCACATAATACGTATTGATGTCAAATCAAGAGATTTTGGCACCGCTCTCGCGATGTGAGAGAGTTGGCACCGCTGTGCACACAGATCCACATGTATAGACAAATCAATCAAACCAACTACACCAGCCTCTCACTCTCCCAAACAAGTGTTTTTTTATTGCCTCGGTCCTCAATGCACCCTCAATTTACTAGCGTGCGGGGTGCTACCCCGAGTGGTTTCAACTTTGCTTACTTCACCGCGTGACAGATGGGCCTCTAGTTTACTTATTTTCACCTACTGCCACATGGGCCAGCACACGAAGATATAGAACACGAGCTGACAAGGCAGCATGTGGACTGGTTGACCGGTCAACTAAACAATATACGGAGCTACACGCTGACACAGTGAGCGTATAATCTGTCGGTATAGAGTGTTCGTGTGAGAGGGGAGGCCCTTGAGAGATAGCAGAGAGAGAGAGAGAGAGCTATTCCCTCCGTTTGATAATGTAGTTCCAACATTTTTTAAAAAGTCTAACTTTTGGAACTTTGACCAAGTTTATAAATAAATTACTTATATTTACAATACCAAAGATAAATGATAGTATAAAGTAAGTACATGTTGTGATGAATCTAATGATCTTTCCAGATGTAAATGTTTTTCTCCACATATACCTGGTCATACTTTTCTGAGGTTTGACTTTTCAAAACATCCATATGCTTATGGATGTGAGAGAGTCCCTAACTAGAGAGAGAGAGAGAGAGTGAAATAGAAAGAGTGAGTGAAAAAGTGTGTGTGCGTGTGTGAAAGAGACATGGACAACACTCGATAAAAGTCGAGAAAAAATATGTGTGTCTTATGCAAACATATCACACATGCATCTTCGACAACAGAAGTAAGGTGAGGAGATAGTGTGTGGTTGTTTGCAACCGAGAGAGCAAACCTCTAGCACGTGGCCAAGAGGGGTCTGACAAACAAGGGAGAGAGGTCGAGAGAGACGTACGGAGAAAATGCAGACATGGGGAGGAGAGAGTGTATGTTTGTCATAGAGATATCCCCTAGATATCGTGATGGGACTACATGGGTGGGAGATCAAGTGACAATATGTGTGCGTGATAGAAGATACCCCGAGAGATATCGAGATAGACGTATGGATGGAAGGAGACAATACGTGTGTTCCTAATGGCTAGTGAGAGATAATCATACTTAGGGGGGAAGTACTTGCGCCTATGATGGAGTGAGGGGTTATGGTACTTATTAGGGGGTGTGTGTCACATAGAGAGAGAACAAGGGCGGAGAGTGTTGGATGAGTCTATATGTACAGTGTGAGCAAGACATATGTATGTGTGAATCAGGGAGATATAAAGTTTGAGAGAGATTGAGGAGCCCTGATAAGGTTGAGTGGTGCATCAGATAGCTGAGAGGGGGAAAGAGATGTTCCATCCGCTCGATAATGCAGTGCATGTAATTTTTTTAGAAGTCAAACTTTGGAAATTTTGATCAGGTTTACACAAATGTTATTTATATCTTCAATACCAAAGATACATCATACGAAACTGCATATCATGGTGAATCTAATCGTATATGTTTGCCGTTCCAGATGTAATTGTTTTTCTCCACGTACATGGTCAAACTTTGTGATGTTTGACTTTTCAATAAATCAATATGCTATGGACCGAGGAGAGTGCCTAGGTCGAGAGGGATCAAGTGCGTGTGAAGGATAATGAGTAAGTGTGCAAAAAGAGTATGTGTGTGAAAGAGAAAGTGACAACAAACGATAAATTAGAGAGAGTGTGTGTTTTTTCGTTTCTTAGGCGAACATATCACGCATGCATCTCCGAGATATAAAAGCGAGGCCAGGAGATACACGAAGATAGCTAGTGTGTGATTGTTTGAAACGGAGAGAGACACCCCTATAGCACATGTCCAATAGAGGTCTGGCCAACAACGTACAAAGGTCGAGAGGGACACATGGAGAACATGGACGCATGGGGAGGGCGAGAGGGTGTGTTTACGATAGAGAGACCCCCTCGAGATCGTGAGGGGCTATATGGGTGGGAGGTCGAGGGAGGTCCGTGCGCGATAGAAAGATGCCCCGAGAGAAATCAAGATAGACCATGCACATGTTTGTGATGGAGACTAAGATTAGCTAGTCATATACATATAGGGGGACTGCGTGTGCCTACAATTGAGTGAGAGACCATCATATTTGGCTAGCTAGGCATGAGATTGTGTGTGTGTGCATGTGAAATGGAGAGAGAACGAGGGAGAGAGATAGAGTTTTAGATGGGCCTATCGAGTGCGAGTGAGATATGCATGTGTATGTGTGACCCATGTAAATGGAGAGTTTGATAGAGAGGGGGAAGAGCTCCCAGATGACAGAGTGGTCCGTGAGAGAGTTACGGGCAACGAGCCAAGGAATTGGTCTGCGTACGATGAGTGCACCCAAGATATCGAGCTTGGACTAGAGAATCATACATAGTGTGCGAGAGAGACCTATAGATGGAGTATATATGCATGGAACTAGAAAGACCCCCCCCCCCCACGCACACACACAAAGAGAGAGAGAGATGGAGAGAAATAGAGAGGAACAACAAGGTTTGTGTGTTGGATGCGTGCGACGGAATTGAAGATTGTCGGCGCGCGAGAGAGAGAGAGAGAGTAGGAGTCCGGGAGAGGGGGAGGTCGTGTTTTATGCATCAAAGACTGATATAAACCATGTTTCGATATAAACTTGCATTCAAATATTTAAATTGGAGAACATGTTGTCTGCAATCCACACATGAACGGATATATGCGTTTATCAAGCAAGTTTATTAATTTGACTTTCAACATGTTCATGGAGTACTGTAATACTATACAACATGCTATTCGATTGAGGTCTTCAATTTTGGATTTAGTTCACTATTTCGACCTGGAGAATGAGCTATTTCATTGAATCGAGATATTTCATTTTGGGTTTGATTCCCGTTTTTGAGTGGGTCAACTATTTGTCATATAGTAAATCGCTAGAAACAAGCATGTAAAACACATTACTCCCGAGCATCATCTCTCCATCTAAAAAAGAAGTGGGAAGCTAATATTTCTAAATTTGATTCGAATCGACTTGGTAAGTTTGACGTGGATGCTCGTTCTCCCAAATTTTGAACGAACCGTTAAACATCCTCTGCTCGGTGGAATTCGCCCAAGCAAATAAATGCGAGACGCGAAATTACCGTCCTATGTGGGAGACTCATTAATTGGCCCGTTGTGCATTGAGGGTAGGTTCGTAACTTCATCCAAGCGCGCCTTCTCCTCGGCCAAAATGACATGTGCCGAATAATTCATAAACCATGGTCGGCAAAACATGCTCTCCTCGCCCGAAATAGCTCGCGCCCACTATTTGAAAACACGCTCTCCTCGCCTGAAATCGCTCGCGCCCACTATATTTCAAAACACGCCCTCCTCGCCCGAAATCCCCCCCCCCC
>LR738716.1:52717718-52766397 GCA_902687465.1 Secale cereale
AAATCACCTTCTCCCCAGAAGCTCGCTTCTCCCGAGCCACGAAAACTCAGCCCCTCCTCCATGGCGCCCCCCACCGCACCAATTTCACAGCCGCCCTCCTCCCTAATGCCGGAGACGTTGTCCATTTGCCGTTGTCCACTGGGCCGTGTGCCTCTTACTCCGTGCTGCTGGAGCTGCCTCGACGACGGCCGCGTGAACCATACCGGAGCCGATTCACCCCCGTTGTTGTTCACGGCGCCGGAGCAGCTCCAACTTCGGATCCGTCCAGAGTCCCGGCGCTGCTTCCCCGTAGCCGTCGACCGTCGCGACATCACTGTTTCCCTGCCGCCGGTGGCCACTGCAACCGCGCCGGCCTCACCGACTCGGCAGCTGGACCTGCCTACTTCACCATGCCGCCAGATAGGTCGCACCCTCATCTCAAATCACTTTATTTAGGCGTCAATTGTCTGAATTTTTATTATGGGCCAATCGATTCCCAATGGGAAACAACACCCCTCGAGGCGGCGGAGCTCTTAGGCTGTCGGTTGGCTGGTGTCTAACGTAAGGGTGCGGGCCCGCAAGTTCGCCGCGGAAGCAGCGCTTAGATGGCTATCTTAGAGTTGTGTGGGTTCAAGGTACTGCCGCTGTCGGATCTGGATGACGGGGAGTCTTTGTTGATTGGCCCGGGGGTGGCGCAACCACGGCAGTGCGGTGGGGCAGGGAGCGGGGTTTTGGCCGGGGCCACGGACGGCGGAGGCAAGCTGCTCTGCCATTGGTTGCTGGCTCTTCGGGGAAGATTCCTAACAGTGTCAGCTGGGAGGCACAAGACGGCCATCAAGCCATCCGACGTAGATCAGACAGTACCAAAATAAAATAAAATCATGTGACCCCAATTTAGTCTCAGTCAACAGACGTATGACCACTCTCGTACCTTGCTGTTGATCTCTTAGTGTATTTCTTCAAATCAAAGAGATGTGTCGTTCTTAACATTATGTGTTATCTGCATCCTCAGCCACACCGTCTTCCGACTCACCGCAGCTGCTCCAACAAGGGAAGCATACACCAGAAGGGAGCTATAGTCTCCACTCAACAGTTCCCTGCATCGAATGCGCGTGCCCGACATGGACAGCCACAACAACTGCAGGGCCATCGACAAGTCAGCACATGATGCTCACTCCTATGGATGGCGGCCAGATAGGTTGTACCCTCATCTTACTTGTGTGCAACATTTATGGCTTTGTTATTCATCTAAGCATGGAAAATAGATTATCACATTTCACTATATATTCATGCTGATCTCTTACGGGTCTTGTTCAGGAGTTAACAATGTTCCATAGTTCAGCTAAGATACTTGTTCTTTAGGTAACGTTGTACCATAGTTATCATCCACCAGCCAATGCTATCCCATAGTCTGGTGATTATAGTATTATACCACTTCTAGTATTACCTATGTTGTTCTTTAATACTTTTGTGTGCCATCTAGTTAATCTTGAGTACAAACGGTACATACTCTGTAGCTTTCATCTGTGTTCTCCCTTTAGTTTTTGAGACCTGTTGCTGCTAGTTAACCCCAGTCCTACTATTTATGTCGTCTCCTACAGGCACTCATTACATAAATCTAACTACTAGTTGTCTTCCATGCATGTCAGATATAATTGCACACACTGATATATCCACAAGAACCTCACGGAGCAATGTAAAGGCCAATAAACTTGATGTCAATGATACCCAATATGATGGAACATGTAAAGGCAGTTCTTCAGAAGACTTGCAGAAAGATGTTGAATCCTCTTCACGTCACAAGGTCCTTGCTCTAACTTGGCCCGTGATATGGGTACAACATGCATATAATGTCCTGGAGTGTATCTACTCTGTTGCAATGCCATGTGCTTAGCATGCTGATCATGCATGTAAATATGTAATGCCTTCCTGTTTTTCAGTACCTATTCCATTCATGATAACATGTTTTCAAATTCAAGTACTGTCATTCTACTCTAACGCAATGCCATCTGCTTAATTTGGACATCATGCTTCTGAATATCTTATGCATTGTTATTCATCAGTATGTACTTCATCTTTCTACCATACCATGTTTTTTTACATTGAAGTGATGTTCTAGTGATGTGTTGCAATGCCATCTTAGTTTCCCAAAAATACACGTGTATGTTGCCTTAGTTTTTTCTGTATGTATTCCGCTAGCATACAGTTTTACATTCAACTAGTGTTTTTTTACTGTGATGTCATGTCGTATTCCTAGCTCTTACACCATACTCCCTCCGTCCGGATTACATGTTGTCGAAATGGATAAAAAAGGATGTATCTAGAGCTAAAATATGCCTAGACCCATCCATTTTTTTCTGATGGAGGGAATACATGTAAATATGTCATGCCTTTCTATTCTTCAGTACCTGTTCCATCTCTCTGCTGTAGCATGTTTTATAATTGAAGCACCATTCTTCTATACAAGGCATGCAAGGGGAAGACGACTATGTTAGAATCTGAAGGGTTACAAACTAGGTCTTTGCAAAAGATCCAAACTCCAGGAGATAATAAAGCAACTCCAGTTTTTATAGATACCGCTCCAGCACAGAGAAACCCAACTCCTACTGATAATAAGCAGATTCTAGTGGCCAAAGAACTAGTCCGCTCCAGTCCAGCAAAAATATGTCAACTCATTCTAAGAAGCGTGTGTGTATCATTGCATCATGAAATGTTATAGCATGCTGATCATATTTTCTACATGTTTCTTACCCATCTCTCTTTTAAAAAATAAGCTTCACAGAAAGAAGAATTTCTGCACTGGTATCGTATGTGAGGAAAGATTCTTGCAGGAATTCTCTATACTCCAATGCAGATGTAAACACCTATTGTATATCACTATATTTTTACATCAGCATGTATTTTGTTAATCGGTGTGAATCCAAACTTTATCTGATCTAAATTTAGTTGTAGCCAAATGTATGATTAAAGGCCACAATGTTGATTTTTGTAAGGAAAACTGCATGGTAGTTTTGCATCCTGAGCTGCATGAGTGTACTATCTCATATCAGTGGGTTTGATTAATTTGGTTCTACAGTGGGTTTTCAGTGTTTTTTTACTGTGTTGTCCTGTCGTATCCCTAGCTCTTACATCATACTTCCTCCGTCTGGGTTACATGTTGCAGAAATGGATAAAACTTGATGTATCTAGAACTGAAATACGCCTAGACCCATCCATTTATTTTCGGATGGACGGAATACATGTCAATATGTCATGCCTTTCTATTCTTCAGTACCTATTCCATCTCTGTTGTCGCATGTTTTATAATTGAAGCACCATTCTTCTATATAAGGCATGCAAGGGGAAGACGGCTATTTTAGAATCTGAAGGGTTACAAACCAGGTCTTCGCAAAAGATCCAAACGCCGGTAGATAATATACCAATTCCATTTTTCATATATGTTGCTCTAGCACAGAGAAACCCAACTCCCACTGATAATAAGCAGATTCTAGTGTTCAAATAACTAGTCCGCTCTAGTCCAGCAAAAGAATGTCAACTCCATTTTAAGAAGCGTGTGCGTATCCTCGTATCATGAAATTTTATAGCATTCTGATCATATTTTCTACATGTTTCTTACACATCTGTCTTTTAGAAAATAAGGTTAAATGATAGAAGATTTCCTTCATTGGCATTGTATTCAAGGAAAATATCTTGCGGGAATTCTCTATGCTCCAATGCTGATGCAAGTACCTGTTGTATATCACTATATTTTTACATCAGCATGTATTTTGTTAATCGACGTGAATCCAACCTTTGTCTGATCTAAAATTAGTTGTAGCAAAATGTTAAAGGCGCCAATGTTGATTTTTGTAAAGAAAACTGCCTGGTAGTTTTGCATACTGAGTTGCATGAGTGTACTATCTCATATCATGCACATTACTGAATTGTAGTGCTGCTCTGGTTGCCCATTCATTCATTGTGTCAATGTTGCTTTCATATTACCTTACCTGGGTGATGATAGTTGTGCCATATTGTGTTAATTTGGTGTTGGCTAGTTGCCCAAATGTTTGTTGTGCCAATGTTGCTTTCCTATTATCTGACTTGGCCAATGATAGCAATGCTAGTGTCTTAAATTGATGCAGGCTGCTGAAGATAAAAAGACAAACTCTGAAAACAGCAAGGCAACCTCATTGTTTCTTTCCAATAAATCTAGGCCAGGTAATATGCCAATAACTCATGATTAATCTGTTTGGTTCCCCTCCTAATTTATGTTATGATGCAGTGGTCGAGACACTCTCCCCTATCAATAATACAAGCCTGCCAAAATCGCCATCTGAATCTGTCCAGTATCCTCTGTCTCGAATGCAACGGAAAAAATGTATGTTTGTGAACCAATTAATGGCTGAAGGAATGATGGAAATGATGGAGGAATCAGAGGTGCAGAGTCGTGCGACACAACAACTGGTCCATGTTTTCAGAGACAGTGTAGCAAAGCAGCAAGAACTTGCCCACTTGCTTATGGGCGTCATCCGTGCTGAGGTTGCAGATTGAGACGTTGTAGATCGTTAGGTTATGTTCATTTATTTGCACTGGCATCACTCTTTGATTGCCAAGTGGATGTAATTTCCTGTAATATATGTTGGATGTGCAACGTTTTTCCCTGTATGCCATACCTTTGCTTGATCGATTTTGGTCCTGTGCATAATTGCTCGTCGTAATGGGCTCAAATTATCTAATTTAGCATAAAGACATGTACGAACTTTAGTGGGCCCATTAAGTTAATGGGCCGTTACCAGACCGAAAGATAATGGTCGGCCCTCTTAACTCCCGAGTCATTAACAGGCTGACATCAAAGCGGGCAACAGGTGGGCCCAATTGATTACACGAGCCGTTAACAGGCCGTTACTAAGTTCGGGCTACGTATGGCCCAACTATATTGTGGGCCTTTAGCACGCCGAAAGAGACAACGGGCTTGTACTGGACCATGAAGAGCATGGGCCGCTAAGAGGCCGAAAGTCAGGTCGTATTGTAAATGGCCCAACTGTGTTGTGGGCCTTTAGTAGGCCTAAAGAGAAATCGGGCTGGTATTGGACCGTGAAGGGCATGGGCCGTTAAAAGGCCTAAACTCAAGTCCGACTACAAATGGCCCAACTCATTTATGGTCCGTTAACAGGCTGAAAGGCACACAGGGCTGGGAATTGGCCCAACACTTAAATGGGTCGCTAAAAGGCCAAAACTCAGGTCCAACTACAAATGGCCCAACAGATATATGGGCCGTCACCAGGATGAAAGACACACCGGGCCGGAAATTGGCCCAACACTTAAATGGGTCGCTAAAAGGCCAAAACTCAGGTCCGACTACAAATGGCCCAACTGATTTATGGGCCGTCAACAGGCTGAAAGACACACCGGGCCGGAAATTAGCCCAATATTTAAATGTGTCACCAAAAGGCCGAAAGATATACATCGTGAAAATTGGTCCATCCACTGAATGGGCCGTTAACAGGCCGGAATCTCATCGGCCCGATATTGAGCCCAAATATATAGCGGGCTGTTAACGGGCTCGAACTGACAATGGGCTGCAATGGTGTCAAATCTTTAACGGGCCGTTGACGAGCCGAATTGGCACATCTCGTATGGGTCGTGGGCTTAAATGGACCTAACATAAGTAGGCCTTATATGGGTCGGCCTGCTATTTTTTACTGGGCCGGCCTTTTTCACCGGAATGGGCCACTGTTGCATCATGCCACGTGTCGACCTATCATAGGCGCCTCCTGTCCAATGAGTGGATGACATCTGTCCCAACGGTGAGGCAACACGTGTTTCCTCCGGCCAATGATGATTTTACACGTGGAAAATCCCCATTGGTCAGGGCTGTGAACGGGTTATCGGATCCAAAACTGGACCCGATAGCTTAACGGCATTCCGTTACGGTGGATGCCACGTGTCGGTCACCCTTGACGAAAGCACTTCTGTGACGCGTGATTTATCGTCATGGAAGTGGACACTTCCATGATGATAATTTTGGTAATGTCATGGAACACTTCTACGACAGCACAGGTATGACTATCTTCATTCTGTCATAAATTTGTCATGCATGTACATGCATGACAAAAAATGTGACCTACTGTGACAAACACATATCATCACGGAAGTGTATTTTTTGTAGTGTATATTGATTTTTGCTAAGTCACTATTGTTGTCATTGTTGTTACAATGACTACAAAACTGCTATTGTTACTTTTACTCTTGTTATTATTACCATACTACTATTAAATTATCATACTATTGTGCTACTGATCACTCTGCTGCCGATATTTAGTTCTCTAGGTGTGTTTGAATTGACAACTCAACTACTAATACT
Organism: Secale cereale; assembly: GCA_902687465.1. Classification (NCBI taxonomy): domain Eukaryota; kingdom Viridiplantae; phylum Streptophyta; class Magnoliopsida; order Poales; family Poaceae; genus Secale; species Secale cereale. The sequence goes on from LR738716.1 coordinate 52,724,041, forward strand.
TGCAAATATTCTTTGGCTCCCCTTGTGTCGAATCGCTAAATTTGGGTTTCTTACTCTACCCTCAAAAACTCTTGTGATCCCCTATGCTTGTGGGTTATCAGCGGGTTTAAGGACCGAAACATGGACGACTAGGTGAATCTTGCTGGTAGCTGGCAAATCCAAACGATAGGAAATACCTATCACTTTAGACAAAACCTAATAAGGCCTAAAATATTTGAAGCCCAACTTGTGATTGGAACGCATGTTCACATATTGTTGCATATACAGTTGGAGTTTCACATAAACTCAGTCCCCAACTGCAAAGTGATGCTTATATCTATATTTATCTTCATGTGCTTTCATATGATGTTGAGCTTGCAACAAATGTTCTCAAATAATATTTGCCATTGCATTCCTTTCAGCCAACCAGGTAGTCAAATCATCAGCAGTGGAATTCTCCATATTATCCACCCCTAAATGTCATGGTTGATACCCATATAAGACCTGAAAAGGAGTACCAAGCGCAAAGTGATAACTAGTATTGTACCAGTATTCGGCTTGAGAAAACTAGTAGGCTCATTTCTTGGGAACTGAATGAACCATGCACCTAAGAATGGTTTCAAGCACAAATCTAATTTATTTTTCTGTCTACACATTGGTTTCTAGATGATTAGTTATCCTCATGTTCATCTTTGTATCAGACAACACGACACAGTTCTTGCCATAGTGTACTAGTGAATAAAGGATCTCTGTAGGTTTCTAACACATGTGGTAATCCATGTAACTTATAGACATTGTCTAGAAAGAATTGGGCCATGGTCAATGCAGTAAAAGGATAAAACGAGGAAGAAAATTGCCATATTTATTGTATTTGGTGTCATAATTCTTGATCTTGGGAAGACTACTAATGAAATCAATGCTAACCATGTTCCAAGATTCCTTAGGAACAAGGAAAGGGCTCAATAACAGAGAGCGCCCATTTTGCACCTAGGCTCATCTACACCAGAGCATGACCAGTAAATTCAAAAAATAGTAAAAAAAACTGAAATTTTTAGGCAACCAAGATGCTCATGTGTGTAAGGTGGATGCAAATTTTCTACGGTGTTTGTACATCTAAGGTGGGCGTGCCAAAAATCAAATTTTGGGTATGTGAGAAACTTTGAATGCATAACACTATTTAGAGCTGATTTTTTTGCCACGGGGTCCTCAGATGTCCAAAAACACGACGAAATTATGCATGCATCTTGTGCACGTGAGCATCTTGGGTTCCTAAAAATTGTAGATTTTTTTATTATTATATATATATATATATATATATATATATATATATATATATATATATATATTCCTTTTCAATTTACCGTTCATCGGGTGTAGATGAGCATGGACACTATTTTGAATTATCATCAATAACCCTAATTCTTAATGTGCTCTACTTTGCTTGTTGACACATAGAACAATTTGTCGGTGTACTAAGATAGGGGTACCTTAGTACCCCAACTTGTGCACGGGCAGTAGCAGCTTCCCGCGGCAGAGTTTACCACGTGCTTGCCGGAAACCTTTCTGGTCCCTATAAAACCATTCAAGAACAAAGTATACAAGTCAGAAGATCGAGGCCCCGGCAAGAGGAGCTTGCCGGGAAGGCCATACCAGGCTCAAGACTGTCACTTTAGCACAAGGACCTGGCAAGAGGAGCTTGCCAGGAAGACCAAGGAATGCGCACCTCAAGAAACGCCCCGGCGCATCCTGCGCCCGGGCAGGGCCCGGGGAGCGACAAGCTTCCGGGCCCGGCAAGGTCGCGGCCCCGGCAAGGTGCTTGCCGGGGGGAACTCATGCTGTGTGCCCGCGCCCCAGTTCATCTGTCCACGCGTCGCCCTGGGCCCTTCCAGGGACGCGTGGCGGAAGGCTGTGCAGCCTGGGGCACACGGTGGCAATCCATGGTGACGAGGCTACCCCCGTGTCGAATGGAGAAGCATGGACGGATACTTTTGGGGTCGACGGTGACGGGCATTTAATGCCCTTGTCCCCCACTGTCAAGGTTAGGTGAAGACCACTGTTCATGCACTGTTCACGCACTATTCCTGCACTGTTACAACTACCACCAAAGTTACATTTTCGCCCTCCTCTACGTTGACACCTGTCGGTGACCCCTTTAGCTATAAAAGGAGGCCCATGCACAACGTAGAAAGGGTTCGAATCCTAAGCAACTCTCTTGCTCGGTGTAGCTAGTACTGTAGCTCTTCAAGCTCCCGAGCTCAATACAACCAAGGCAGGAGTAGGGTTTTACGCGTCCGCGCGGCCCGAACCTGGGTAAACTGCCCGCGTGCTCTCCTCGATCTGCTCTTCGTGCTCCCTCCGCTCCCTTACCGCAACGTAGAAGGGGCTCCGGTCCCATAAGTTGTTCGCTGAAGTGGCAGCGCTCTCCACTAGGCCTCGTTCCTTGCGGAGCTCATCCTTCAGTTTCGTCTCGCGATCCCGGGCGGCATCGAGCGAATCCGTTAAAGTGGAGACCTTCAACTCCAAGTCAGCGATTGAATCTTTAGCGGCAGTGAGCTCGTCGCCCTTCTTGGAGAGTCGTACCTGCAAGTCGGAGATGGTGTGGGCGTCCTTCTCCCGCTCCACATTGAGTGCGGTGACTCTCTCCTCACTTGCCTTCAGGTACCGCTCCAGCTGATCCACCTTGAGCTCCAGGTCCCTCTTGGCGGTTTCCGCGGCGACTGCGGCTTCCTTTGCCTCCTTCATGGCCTGCTCCCGGGCGGTGAGCTCGTCGTCATGGGCGTCGAGCTCAACCTTCCGCTGGTTGAGCGCCCCCTCCCGACGAGACAGCTCCTCGGCGGCCAGCCGCTGTCGCTCTTCTGCTTCCGCCTTCTCCAGGAGGAAGGCTTGCTGCTCCCCGGCGAGTTCTTCCCGCTCCTCCGCCAAGTTGCGGAAGGCGGCCTGGTTGGCGGCGCGAAGCTCCGCGGCCCGTTTCTCCAAGTACACTCCAGCCTTGGCGGCAAGAGCTTCCCAGGAGTCCAGCTTCGCCTGCCTGGCCCGGTAAAGGGCCAGGAGCCAGCGAAGTAGCTTCTCCTCTTCGGGCTCGTCGCTCCTGCCAGGCGCTTCAACAACCTTCAACCCCGCGGAGGCGAGGACCTCTCCATCGTAGGTCTCTCCCTCCACGGGGGCTCGCGACGAAGACCCCCACGGGACTTGTATGAAGACTCTGTTGGGGGCCTCAAGATAAACGCCTGACTACTCCTTGGCGGCGGAGGGGTCGGCGGCCGGTGTAGCGCTTGACGCTCCTGCTGCCTCTGAGCCAGCAGTGTGGTCGCCGTCCCCCTCCCCAGCCGCGGCATCTGCGGTCGGGGCGGTCTCCTCAGCGGCAGGCTCGTCGGCTCCTGCCATGCCCTCAGCGGCAGTGGCGTTGCCGCCGTCGCCTTGCGCGCCCTCCTCGCCGGTGGCCTCAGTCTCCATTCGCTCCGGCGCAGGAGGATCTAGCAGAAGAAAAAGAAAAGGAAAGATCAAGCAAATATCCAAAAAGACAAGTTCAAGAAGATAAAAGCTACAAGACTCACCTTTGCAAACTTCGTCGACGACAGGCTCCCTCGCCGGGGAGTCCTCCCTTGGCGGTGGAGCAGTGGCCCCTGCCAGCGGAGGGCCGCCCGTGCCCTCCCTTGGCGGGGTGGCCACCCTTGTCGGGCTGCTCACCCTTGGCGGGGTGCCCGCCCTTGGCGGGGTGCCCGTCCTTGTCGGAGCGTTCTCCCTCGCCGGGGAGTTCACCCTTGGCGGGGAGGGTGGAGCAAGTGGCGCGTCGGGGGCAGTCTCCGGGCGCTCCTGCGGCTGCGGCTCCACTTCTGCACAAGACAAACAAGATAAACAAGACAACAAAATATCAATACAGGTATCAACCTCGAGCGCGCCTGTCAAACAGAAAAGAATGACTACCAGACTTACGCTGGGGGCTGCGCTGGGGGCTGCTCCTCGGAGCAGCGGCTTGATCCGACAAGATTGCCGCTGGCGCGTCTCCGGTCGCCGCGGTGGGCGAGTCGTCTTCGACCTCAACCACGGGGATCTTGGCCCTCTTCGCCGTCCGCTGGGCCAGGGTCCTGGAAGCAAAGCAAGAACAGGATCAGAATCATCAAGAAAGACCAAGTCAAAATCGAAGAAGTTACAAGTCGCAAGCACTTACTCCTCTTCCTCGTCGTCGTCGGAGCTAAGGGCGGAGAAGTCGAACTCCACCTGAGATGCTCCCGCGCGAGGAGCAGGAGGAGAAGGCTCCCTCGGGCGCTTGGCGGTCTCCGGGACTGGGGGCTGCGAAGACCCAGCCTCCGTTGACGCCGAGGCCCGAGGAGCAGGCGGAGCGGCCGCTTCGCTCCGGGAAGATCCCCCTCCGCTTGGCGCAGGTGCGCGGGGCGCCTCCGTCGCGGCTTGGCTCGCCCTGGTGGCGCGCGTTGCCCGGCGAGCAGGCTGCTGTCGAGGCGCCTGCGTCCTCGTCGCCGTCGCCACCTTGCGGAGGCGTTTCCTTGGTGGTTGCGTAGGACTTGCCGGAGGCGGGGAGTTCTCTGAGGACGAGGAGGCGTCGTCGTCAAGTCCCAGAGATCCGCCGGTGTCTTCATCGGCCTCGACGTCCTCCTCCTCCCCCCCCGGCAGGCTCACTGGGCCCAGCGCCACGCCCGGCGGCTTCGCTCCCTCCGGCGGTCCCGCTCCCTCCGGCAACCTCGCCTCCTGCGGCGGCCTCGCTCACAACCCTGGGTATCCCGGAAAGCCTCGGGGAAGGAACCCCGGCAAACTCCTCGGGCGGAAGCTTGAGCAACCTGAGGATTTCAGCCTCCTCTGCTTGGCTCAACACGTTCGCGGCTTCTGCATTGTCCACAGTACATCCAAAGTCTCCCGCCGCTGCGGCTGCGGCGGCCTCTTCCATCCGGGAAGCAATGTAAGCTATATCCCGGGCCGTAGTGGCCCGGGTGAGGCCCCTGTTCTCCTCGGAGTTCTTGGGCGTCTCAACCAGATTGTTGAAGAAGCTCAGCACTGTATCCGACGGAGGCTCGATCCAGGTGGGGACGAGGCCATGGGAGTCGCACTCCGGCATCATCGCGCGCAAGGAATCGCAGGCGGTGCTGTTGCACAGCGGCACCACTCCCCGGGCAGGTCTGAACCACTCTGGATGGGCCGGGTCATGCTTGAAGAGCTCTCGGACCATCCCCTTCAGCTCCAGAGCAGTGAAATTGAAGTTCAATCCTGGGCACAGCCTCATGATATCCGCCGCATTGCCAAATTCCCATGCGGCCCTCTTCCTCTCTTGTAGAGGGGCGATGCGGCGGCGGAGGAAATCTGCCCCAACCTCTCCGATGGTCAAATTGGCGGCCCGGAGACGAATAATTCTGATAAGGGCGATGCTAAGTTTGTTGTCCTCTGGGGCCAATTCGCTCCAGTTCCTGCCGCGCACTATGGCTGTTGTGCGCGACGCAGTGAAAGGCTCCGGCTTGTCCTCCACTACCCAGCACCAATCTGCACGCCATTCTTCCCACTTGCCGCAGAGTTCTCCCTTCAGGTATGAGTCCTTCTTATTCAACCGGAAGATCCAGGAGATGCCGCCGGAGAGGGGAGCGCCAGCCTCTACTCTAGGCATAAAGAAATGGCGAAAGAGTGCTACATTTGGATGGATCCCAACATAGTTTTCGCATAGATGTGCGAAAACGGCCATCGTAAGGATGGCGTTGGGGGTAAAGTCTAGGAGGTGGAGGCCATATGTGTTCATAATGTCACAGAAAAACTCCGAGTACGGAGGGCACAATCCACAGTGGAAGAAAACAGCGAAGAAGAAATACCCGCCGGGAAACAAATCTCTGGCGACGGCGGGGAAGGCTCTGGTGCGGGGATGAGCTTTGGTTTCTCCGGACCAGAACAGATAGTACTTGTTCCGCAGCTCCTTCGCGCTGAGTCTCGGCGTGAAGACCACGTTCCTCTTCCGCAGGGCGGCAAGCTTCGCCGCCTGCTCGGATTTCTCCTTCTTGGCCTTGTCCGCTTTCGCCTTCTCGCTCTTCGAAGCCATGGCGGAGGCGGCGAGGGAAGAAGCGAGGAGCTCGACGGCGCCGTGGATGCGGAAGACGGCGGAGGAGGGGTGGAGGCAAGGAGCAGCGGGGATTTCTAGAGGATGAAGACGCAATGAAGACGAAGGAGGGAAACTGCCCCTGCTTCCTCTGCTTTTAAGGGGGGAAGTGGGGGACGCTCCGCATTTCCCATTAAACAATAGGCCACGATCTCTCCCACGACGCCGCAATCGACGCGTGCCGTTAGGGAGGGGCACGGCGGATACGGAAGGGGATACGGCTTGCCGTGGGCCGCGTGTGGCCATGCACTGTTTTGGGCCTGGCCCAATAGCGCTCGGCACCGTGTGTGGCCCAGGCCCGGGGGCTCCTGTCGGTGTACTAAGATAGGGGTACCTTAGTACCCCAACTTGTGCACGGGCAGTAGCAGCTTCCCGCGGCAGGGTTTACCACGTGCTTGCCGGAAACCTTTCTGGTCCCTATAAAACCATTCAAGAACAAAGTATACAAGTCAGAAGATCGAGGCCCCGGCAAGAGGAGCTTGCCGGGAAGGCCGTACCAGGCTCAAGACTGTCACTTTAGCACAAGGCCCTGGCAAGAGGAGCTTGCCAGGAAGACCAAGGAATGCGCACCTCAAGAAACGCCCCGGCGCATCCTGCGCCCGGGCAGGGCCCGGGGAGCGACAAGCTTCCGGGCCCGGCAAGGTCGCGGCCCCGGCAAGGTGCTTGCCGGGGGAGAACTCATGCTGTGTGCCCGCGCCCCAGTTCATCTGTCCACGCGTCGCCCTGGGCCCTTCCAGGGACGCGTGGCGGAAGGCTATGCAGCCTGGGGCACACGGTGGCAATCCACGGTGACGAGGCTACCGCCGTGTCGAATGGAGAAGCATGGACGGACACTTTTGGGGTCGACGGTGACGGGCATTTAATGCCCTTGTCCCCCACTGTCAAGGTTAGGTGAAGACCACTGTTCATGCACTGTTCACGCACTATTCCCGCACTGTTACAACTACCACCAAAGTTACATTTTCGCCCTCCTCTACGTTGACACCTGTCGGTGACCCCTTTAGTTATAAAAGGAGGCCCATGCACAACGTAGAAAGGGTTCGAATCCTAAGCAACTCTCTTGCTCGGTGTAGCTAGTACTGTAGCTCTTCAAGCTCCCGAGCTCAATACAACCAAGGCAGGAGTAGGGTTTTACGCGTCCGCGCGGCCCGAACCTGGGTAAACTGCCCGCGTGCTCTCCTCGATCTGCTCTTCGTGCTCCCTCCGCTCCCTTACCGCAACGTAGAAGGGGCTCCGGTCCCATAGGTGCTCGTGGGAGGACAGTTTCCCCCGACACAATTCTTCACATAATCTTGTATTGTTTGTTTCGTATCAGGCCAAGAGAATAAGACTTTAACTCTTTTGTAACCAGCTTGAAATCTAGAATGACCCCCTACTCCACTGGAATGCAAGGACAACATAATAGTCTGACGAGTTTCACTATTATTCCAACCAAATTCTATGTTTATGTCTGATAGCTTCATTCTGCAAACTGAACCTTTTAGTATGTCCCGGCCAGACTTAGCTCGGCTAATATCTCCTTAGCCTGGTCATCTTGTAGCCTTCCACCAACACCTCCAACCATTTAGGCGTACAGAAAACCAATGCCAGTAAGGCATGAGAACCCTCCACCCTAAACAAAGCATCTATTGCATTGTTATCTTGTTCGCTTTAATATACCATTCTATATTGGACTCCCACTAGTTTGAGCAATGTCTTCTGTTGCATAAGGCTAGTGATTTTCTGATTGTGTAAATGGACCAAACTCCCGTGATTAGTGCTTATGATAAATGGAGCATGGTGGAGGTAAGATTTCCATTTCTCTACAGCCATCAACACTGCTAGACATGCCTTCTCATAAGTGGATAAGGCAAGAGCCTTGGGTGTCAAAGCTTTGCTCAAATAGTAAATAGGGCGAACTGACTGCATTAAGACGTCACCCACCCCTATGTTACTCGCTTAATTCTCAATGGTGATTTTTTTTGGTGAAGTCTGTAAGAGCCAATACAGGAGCTTGTATCAGAGTTTTCTTAAGGTTCTTTGGTGACGGGCCAGCTAGGCCTCGCGCTCTCTTTGGGGTAGGCAATGGTGCTTTAGGTGGTGGCATATTTGGGCCTCCTATACCCAGGTCTGAACTGCAGCCATGGGCGGCGACTCGGTGGCCATCATTGCAGCTTGGTTGGCATTGGTGGCGGAGATTCCTTTGGCGCCCGGTGTCCCCTTCTGCGATGACGGGCAAAACCCTCCTTCCTACGATGGAGCTTTTAGCCAACAACCTAGTTTCCACGTCTACGGATCCTGATCCGGTGGCTTATGGGATTGTTCGATTACACATCGGCGAAGTCACTACTCCGTTTTTCAATGGTGGCAATGTCAACATCACTGGGTGTCATTCCCTTGTTAGAGGCGCTGCATGCCATGGCCTATTTTCCATGCCCCTCTTCAAACACTTGGGAAAACTCCTAGGTCCAGTTCATCAGATCGGAGATCAACGGCGTCACGGCGTCGCCCCCTTCATGAAAGCGTTGCATTGGTTCTCGTGGTGTCCTTGGTGTTGGATTTGGAAATGTTGGACGTCGCTCTTGGTTTGAACTGTTTGTGGGGGCAGGGGCATCCGAGGCGTTATGTACAACATTGTCGGGCCTTCCTCCATGGCTTCTTCCTCTGACCTGGTCAAGTCCTACAACCTACTTGTCGTTCCTCTAGGCAGTTAAGGTGGGGGTAAGTTGATTCAGCCAAGTTCGGAGTCGTGGTCGTGCAATGAAGGTGTCTCACATTGGTTGTGACGCGGTCTTGGTGCCCTGTGTTTTGTCTCCTTGCCTTCCCAGTTGGTTTCAGGCTAGGGGATTTTAGCATTGTGTTGTATCTCACTGTTATATGTTTCGTCTTCTTGCCTGCAAAAACCTGTTCACTGAACGGCTTGCCCCACAAAAGAAAAGTTTGAAGTTCATTGAAGGATGAGTTTGGTCGATTACCATACAAGAAATCTTTAGTATGGCTTAGCCTTCCTACAACAACAATCATTGATAAGGTGCCCATAGGTATACATGAGAACCCAAAATATTGTTTCTTACTTTTAGCCCTCTCGGTCTAGGAATTTTAGGAGACTATGAGACTTAATAATGAGCAAAATTTATGGTAAATTTATTATTGTTGGGTTCAATTGTGGATTATTCGTGTTGATTCCGAGTGTGCCATGAGGAATCAAGAGGAATGTCGAAAGTTAGTAGGGATATGGAGAAACAATTTAGTAAACCCCCCGTTATGAATTATAAGATGTTCTATTTTTCTGTATCGGATGTATATAGATGTGCTTCAGTGTGTACGTTCAATCATTTCAGTCTGTATGTAGTCCATATCGAATTATCCAAAATATCTTATTATTCCGAAGGAGGTAGTAGTTTACTACTACTGATTTAGTATACTTAAGATGCATTATAGTAGCTAACTATGCACGTAATCACGCAAAAAAAGTCAATCATGGACAACTCAGCAAAAATCAACATTTCATATGTATGCCTTATTCATGAAAACAAATATATTATTATATAGTATATGAAACCTTTCATTTTCTTGCAAGATAAGCATGGAAAAAGATATGAATTTAGTAGCGGAAAGAATAAACATTTCTTATGCTCGATTAGGATGGAAACATTTTTAAATGATATGGGCAATTAGGAGCACTAGTCTGTAGTCAATACTCAACAGCCCGTGAAAGCAAGACATCACAAAAAATAAATTGGATTAGTTGATTAAGATAGACCTAATGGCATGCTTTACTCCAACCAAGCCCAATGTATCTACCACCTATCTATCCATCTAACTTCTAATAATCTAATGATTAACAAGAGAAGGAAAAGAGTTCAGATAATGGGTACTCCACCACCTGTTATCATGTGGGAGGACAAGCAAGCAACCAAAAGGAGGGCATTTTGTACTTAGTTAAAGGATGTGATAGGTGAGTGCGTCTTTCTACTAACCTAAATGAAGATGATTAACTAAGCATTTGGAACCGCTTAATCACAACTTGTGCTTAGTAAAGGTAAAATTTGATCCCAGCCGAGGGCCCACAATACAGAGACAACTGACAAGTGGCAAAATCACATACAACATAAGAAATAAGTTCATCAGTTATTTTGCAAGCATATGCACATGTATGAACCTCCGAACCTTCATATCATGATGTGCATATTTTTTACTATTAATGATGTGCACCTTAACAAATGAATAGAAGATGAAAAAAATATGAATCAATGAGAAAATTTATTTTTTGTCACGAGATTACATCAGTAGCGGGAGACACTAATTGCTTTGTTAGTGTGTTTGGTTTCTTCTATTTGTGTTTGCATTTGGTTTCAACTCTCTTTCTTTGCTATATTGGTTGCCTACTTATCAAGGTTGTCAGAATCGCGATTTTGAATCGGATCGGAGCCCTGATGGTAGGATCGCAAATCATGGAATCTTCACTATCAGGATCGTAGAAACGTAGATTCTATGAACTAAAGTCGTAGAATCAGAGGGGTTAGTTTGGATCGTAAAGTCGTAGAATCGTACAACAGAATCGCGATTCTGACAACCTTGCTACTTATAAACTGAACCTTCTCGGACTGTGACTTTATTGTTTGGAATATATAAGGTAGATTAAGGTAAATATTGTGTCAAATATACAGACAAATTTACCTAAAGATAGTCTACATTCAATGTCGTTTTTTTTTCACCATTTCACTTTTTTTTTGAAGGTCTAGTAACAAATTCGAAAATAAGCCAAGTTTGTGAGGACTTGTCTCGGTTTATCAAATTTATTTGGTGGACTGATGAGCAAGATCAAAGGAAAACTCATTGGTTAGCCTTTGACGAATTGGCGAGACTGGAAGGGAGTGGAGGAATGGGTATTTGGGATCTCAAGTTGTTTAACCTAATCCTTTTGGCCAAGCAGGTTTTGTACTAGATTGCTGAAGGCTATATATTACCCTCATGGACATCTTTTAGATACTACTTCTCCAAAGACTTCTTCTACGTCTTGGCAAAGTATATTGTATGATCTAGAGGTTCTTAAATATGAAGTTGTTTGGAGGGTTTATGAGAAAATAATGTGAATATTTGGAGAAATAAATGGCTCTCTAGGAGCTCAGGCCTACGAGTTACTTTGAAAAGAACAATGAAAGATTAAAATGGGTGTTTGGATTATTCCCGAATTGTATGAGGAGCTAGGATGTGAATCTGGCTAGGCATTTGTTTCCTCCCCACAATGCTGATGAGGTCTTAAGCTTCGCATCCCTTTCAATGTGTGTGTGTGTGTGTGTGTGGTGGGGGAGGGGGGAGGGGGGAGGGGATCTTGAAGCATGGCACTATGAGAAGAGTGATGTTTTTGTAGTATGTCACTATGGTCTTTTATACGATCTTCTTCTTTGACGAGGTTGGTTTGTTTGAACTTTCGTTGACGAGGTTTGTTTGTTTGGACCCACAACAGCTTGCTTCGACTACCTCCTTGACTTGTGTTGACTGACCTTGACTTCTGTTCACCGCCCAAATGGCGTGCCATGTTGAATATTGGGTTGGACCTCGAGCAGGGTCAGAGTCATTACTACAACATGAATGAAAGTTTGTTGAAACCTTACACTGGTGAGGAGGTGAAAAATGCCTTATTCTCTATAGGGTGTTTGAAAGCACATCAAAATTTGGAGTCCCTGTACTACTACCCTCGCTAATTGTTTCCAACTAGCGCAAATCATCGGTGCAGTCTTTTTCTTGCACTGTCGGCGAGAGTCAAACATAATGGCACATAATTTGGCTAGGTTTACTTCTGAGTTTTTATCTACAGTTAATTGGGATGATGATCCCATAGTATTTTCAGTCTGATATATTGTATACGAAATTATGATCATTTGAATAAAAGGTGCCACCAGATGACCAGACTCACCCCTAAATAAAATTAGCTACGAACCATCACGCTCCCTCCACTAGTAAAAGTGGCCGTTATCGGTAAACCATTGGTAAGCGCGTCCTGATCCCTCGGCCATGTAAGTATGTAACATAGCTAGACAGACCGTATCCACCCATCAGAATTTGTTGGGGAAGATTCTTGCAGCTGGCTTAACGAGTGTTCCCTTTGCATGGTTAGTGGGTCGGCTGGGGTGCACATGCTGATGTTGAGATTACAACAGCGCTTACCATAAGACTAACAACCAAATAAAAAAATGCATGGATATATTCTCTTTCGCATGCCTCAGCAGTCAGTACTTCTAACGCACTAGCCAGCTACGCATGCTACAACATCTGTTGTCCAATGAAAGTACTGATCACTACTCGCTATAAGTACCGCAACTATCAGTTACATATTGCATGTAAGCTTATCTAAAGATTATCCACTGAACTTGCTTTAGTTTGCCGTGCATCTATCTGGCAGTATACGTATAGAGTTTCTGTTGCAGTGGGCATATTCCACTAACTTTCGAGCTTTCTCTCTGGGTCACAAAAGGCAAAACTTGCACTACCCATATAATATACTTCCTCTGTCAAAAAATAAGCGTAGCTGACAAAGTTATATTAAATTAGCGACACTTATTTTGAAACAAATGTTGGTTGGTCGATCGGCCTGCTAATATAATCCCAGCAGGCACACATGCTGCACACAAGCTGCTAAAATGTCATTCTGCCCGGCCTGTCAGATAAACTGTACGCACGAACCCCGACTTATCAATTAGCAGCAGGTGGCTAGCACGCATCCTGAACTGAAAAAGGAAGAAGCAAAGGTGGCTAGCTAAGTGCGCGTGCATGATTGCGACCATGGGTTTTGAGATGCCAACTTCCAACTGGCGGCAAAGAATAAGCTCGAGATGCCAAAAGAGATTAGTAGTACCACGTACGGTTCCTGTCGCCTTGGAACCTTTAACTGATTTGGCCCTATCGTATGAGGCCACCATGCGATCTGCACGAATGTGCGCAGCATGCATCTATCTAATCTAGTTGGACGGGATCATGTTGGTCATCTGGCCAGGGGAAGTGCATGGATGAATCCGGGTACATATGAACCCACTTCGGAAAACATATTTCTAAATGCTAAAAAAAACTGAAAATGGTTGCACGGAAACGTCTTCATGTTCCATGTGTGTGCATAAAGTTTTACGGAAAAATACCTTTTTTTGTCGCCAGTGCAAAAAAGACAAAAATTATGTCGTGAAACGCTATTTAGAAGCATTGAAATTTATCTTTTTTACAGAGACAAAACAAAAAGACATTTTTTCACAAAAAATTTGTGCCGCGCACACACATTTGCGGACATGTATGCGTGAATTTTCTTTTGAATTTTTTGACTTCTTAAAATATGTTTAAAGTGCATTTTTTGAAAAGTGGGTGCATATGCTCATGGGTGCAAGAGGTGCCCTCTCATTTGGCCAGTAGTTTAGCAAAGGTGTGCGGTTTAGTTCATTTCAGTGTCCCTTATTATCGCGACTGTTTGGTCATGAGAGACAGTATTTACGCATAACTCTATTTCCTATTCCCCGTCAAACAAACTCTATTTTCTATTGATTTTTCTTCTTCAAATAATTAAAAACATTGCTCGCTATGGCACCAAATATGATAGGCGGGTCTTGCAACATAGCTTTGATGGTGCGATCAGCGTTGCATCGAATAAATCTTTTTGGGTCACCATCTCGGTTTCTTTCACGTAGGGGGGCGTGGAAATATGTACTCGCTGCTCCTGTCAATCGGTGGGTCTAGGATCTCGAAGAGCTCAATTCATGCCAGTGGCGGCGCAAGGTATTGTGTGTGGAGCGTCGTTGTTTTTTGCGGTGCCAATGGCGGCACATGCAAGAATAATACCCAAACTCCAGTCCCTTCTCGACGATGTTTAAGGGGGAGTCGAGGAGTCGGTGGGCTCGGTCTTCTGCCGACTCTTCTAGTTGGCAGTTTTAAGTCTTCGGTTGATGGTTGTTGTCCTAGGCAACGCTAGAGGGAATTCCAGCTCCAAATCTAACTTTGTGGTTTGACAACGACACATCTAGCGCTTGGTCTCAAGGATGCCAACGGATGACGATGGCTCCAGGGTTCAAGGAGGATGGGGATGATCCTCGGCTCTACACGTCACAGGGATAAAAGGCCTCGCCGACGTCGGGCTTCTTCATTGCCTTGCAACGCCTTCTACGATATGGTTCTCCTTTGAATCCGGTGACCATTAGCCGCAGCAATAGAATTTGCAAGATTTCCCAACAACTCTATTGTTATTTTCCTTTTTTGGAGGGGTTGTCTTTGAGAAAGAAACATGTTTTATTAGCAAAAGAGAAAGAAACATGGATTTTCTCCTGAGCTCTTATGTGACGCTCTTTGCGTCAAAGAGTTGACGTTTCGCATAGGGGCGGCTCACCTGGGCCGGCCCATTTCTCGTTCGCGAAGTGAAAAAATGCATAAAACTAAGTGAGCAACATCTGAGCATTCAAACCCCTGACTACATAGTCATGTGTGCGCGCTGTGCTAGCTCCTGCGCCGGGCTGGTTCTTGTGCTAGTTGTCCATCACAACACTTGAAGAAACCTACGACAGCGGCAAAAACTTGAGCACTCGCAAAAATTCCCGATAATAAAGTCTAGGTGAGGGATCAACCAAGTACCTCTTGCAAGTGAACAAGGACGCTGGCCACTGTGACTCCTTGGTGTCTACGTTTAAAAAGGAAACTTGTTCTATATGAACTATAAGCAGCAACAGATGTAAACTTTTTTGAAAATTTGAACATGGTTTTCTTTTTTGAAAAAGTAAATATATTTGAAACGCAAAAAATTTCAAAATTGTGGGAAAAAATAAAACCTCGATCATTTTGTGAAAATGCGAACATTTTTTGGATTCTAAAAAAACTGAAAAAGGAACAAAAATAAAAATGAGAACATTTTTTGAAATTATGAAGAATTTTTAAACAGGGCAATCATTTCTTAAAAACAGGAACAAAAATTGAAAAAAAAGAACACTTTTGGAAATTATGATTTTTTTCCCAAAGCACGAAAGTGTTTTTGAGTTTGTGATTTTTTCTGTAAAGCTGGAACATTTTTAAAATTTCTGAACACTTTTGAATTTGCGAAATATGCTCGTTTTTCTTTGTGACCAAACTTTAAAAATAATTCGGGAACATGACTTTTTTTAAAAATTGCTAACAAAATAAACTTGTTCGTTGGGATTTTTTTGAACTTACGAACAAATTTTCAAAAAACGAACATTTTAACAATTTGTAAACAATTTTGAAAGTGGGAGCAGTTTCTGATTTTATAAAAATGTGAGCATTTTAAAATTTAGATTCTATATTTTAAATTTAGAAAACTTTTTGTATAAGAAGCGATTTTTTTTAAATCTACCTTTTTGGAATTTGTGAACAAAATTTCAAAATAGGAATATTTTAAAATTAAAATATGAACAAAAAGGAAAAATAAAAATAAAAAATGAGAAACAGAAAAAAGAAAAGCAAAAGGAGAATAAGAAAGAAAAAAGAAAAAGGAGGGTAAGTAAAAAAGAAAAGAAAAAGAATAAAATGAAAAAGAAAAAGAAACAGGAAATAAAAATAAAATACTGGTTCTAGACGGTTCGCAAAACAAAAACAAAACAGTTGAAACCTTCCAGAACGTTTCGAACACCGGGATTGATGTAACGCATGCCTCGCTTTTAAATGGGCCAGCCCGTCTCGGTCAAGGATGTGCGGCTCCCAGACAATTTGACGCAGTAAGCGTTAAATAGGAAAATAATTTTCCGTGTGTGAGTAAATGGGATGGGCCGAGATAACATATGGGCAAATGCGTCCCATTTCTGCGGGTAAAACGAGACAAGTCTCTTAACCCGCCCCGAGCTCATGTAAACCGCGTCTAACTAAGTATTGCCGACGGCTCTGCATGTCAGGATTTGGAACAGCTGAAGGCACATGCGGTTGATTTCCACGAGACTCTATATACTTCTCAAGGAACAACGGCGATGGATAGAGCTATGTTTTATATGCGTGTCAAAGTGACAGCACCGATGAATGGTCGCCTCGATTCAGCGTACACAACTGCTGAGGTCAAGACGACACTGCTTCTAATGTATCCGACCAAGGCACCGGGGCCATACGGGTTCCAGGATCACTTATTTCAACGTTGTTGGGATGTGTGTGGTGAAGAAGTAACACACACAATTCTTAATACATGAATGTCGTGGAGTAGATTGGAGAGGTGCTACCTCTTGAGCTTGCGTTGTATTCCCTCGAAGAGGAAAGGGAGATGCAGCACAGTAGCATAAGTATTTCCTTCAGTTTTTGAGAACCAAGGTATCAATCCAGTAGGAGACCATGTGCGAGTCCCTCGTACCTGCTCAAACAAATAAGAACTTCGCAGCCAACGCGATAAGGGGTTGTCAATCCCTTTACACAAAGAAAAGAATTCCTGAAATACTCCGGAAGAAGAAAAGAATTAAGGTTGAACCAACGATGAAAGAATTGAAAGCGATCTTGGAGAAGGCATATGAGGAAAGGGAGATGCAGCACAGTAGCATAAGTATTTCCTTCAGTTTTTGAGAACCAAGGTATCAATCCAGTAGGAGACCATGTGCGAGTCCCTCGTACCTGCTCAAACAAATAAGAACTTCGCAGCCAACGCGATAAGGGGTTGTCAATCCCTTTACACAAAGAAAAGAATTCCTGAAATACTCCGGAAGAAGAAAAGAATTAAGGTTGAACCAACGATGAAAGAATTGAAAGCGATCTTGGAGAAGGCATATGACTGATGAAATCCATACTTACGTCACACTTGAAAAGAATTTGTGAGTACTCCGGGAAATAGAAGAGTCAGGTAAGATCCTGGGAAAAGACCTGTGGGTTATGAGCCCACCGAAGAGAGAACTCCGTTGAATTGGAATGCAAAGGAGATGATGCACCGGAACGAATGAAAAACTCGAATGAGGTGATAACCTCGAATTAATCGGAAGACAGACGAATATCCTGAGATTTCTTCGGAACTCCGGAATAATTAAATGGCGAGAGATGAACGAGCAAGGTGAAGCAATTGAGCCGAGGAAAAAGAATATGAACAACACCGAATACTTGAATTGAATCCACTCGAGAGAAGAAGAGGTGAAGAAATCAAACGAGAGGAGAACTCATCGTACAAGAAAAGAGATGAAGGATGACGAACTAAACGAGAATTCACCAGTTGAAATAATTGAGGAAGAATGCAAAGGCTTGGCACGAGTAGGATGGATACTCGATTAGGACTCCGGTCCCGAGAAGAAAAAGGGTGGGCGGGTGGGAAAAAGAAAGAACACAACGGACGGGGAAACAATATCGGTTGGAAGGAACCGAGTATTGAACTTGCAAAGAAGAAGAGGGTTGAATCCACTTGACGAGAGATGCACCAGATGAAAGAACTGACAACACAACGAACGAAAAACTAACCACGCAATCCTAAAAATAAAATTGAAGGGGAAGAGGAGCAATTCAAAACACCTACGTCAAGATTCCTCACCAGAGCGACGAAGGGGCAGAGGAGTAAAAAGAATTCGTACTCTTCGATATAACTAGACTCCGAAAAAGTTTTCGCTAGACTCAACAACGGCCAAGCTACGATCAATCGAGGGGGCTCCTATGGTCGGTCGAGGCTCTGATACCAACTTGTCAGGCCCAAGATGCGATTCTATCCCGATCACGTGACACTTACGTGATTGGGGCACAACCGCATTTCGGGCGCTTAGCAAGATGGATATCATTACATGGTACCATTACATACATACATGGGGGATACAATAATACATACAAGTCACATGGATACAACATCATCAATACAAAACATCCGACTACGGATGCAAACAAGAAAAGCACAATGACATCCATTTGTTATCCCAGGCTGCCGACTCGGAACCTAACCCAAGACTAAAGAAGAAGAAGAAGAAGAAGAAGAAGAAGAAGAAGAAGAAGAAGAAGAAAGAACTCCAACACAACGATCAACTCTCTCACGTCAAGTCATCGGAAACCTGCACCTGCAACTGTTGTTGTAGTACCTGTGAGCCACGAGGACTCAGCAATCCCATAACCATGGGTAACAAGACTATCAAAGCTTAATAGGTAGGAAGAGGTAAAGTGGTGAGGTTGCAGCAGTGGCTAAGCAATATATATGGTGGCTAACTTACGAGTACAAGAATAAGATGAGCTTCTACGCAAACGGTCGCAACTAGTAGTGATCGCTAAAGATCCTGAACTACATACGAGTCAAACATAACCCCACCGTGTTCTCTTCTCAAAGTGAAAAGAGACAGTCACGGTTACTCACATAGTTGTGTATTTTACTTCGGATCCTCTGTCAAGTTTTCTACAACCGGACATTAACAAATTCCAATCTGCCACATAACCGCGGGCACGGCTTTCGAAAGATCATAACCCTGCAGGGGTGTCCCAACTTAGCCCATCACAAGCTCTCACGATCAGCTGAAGTGATAAATATAATATCATCACCCCTTATCTTAGGGAAATCCGATCAGGCTCGGCATCCTGGTGCACAAGACATTTCGACAATGGTAAAACAAGTCCAGCAAGACCTCCCGGCGTGCCGACACCCTGATAGTAGCCGCGCGTATCTCGTCTCAGGCCACGTCCGGATGGGTGAAGCTACAGGTAAAACCAGCCCTCGAGTTTCCTCGAGGTGGCCCCGCAGGCTCCCCGTTTGGGACCAACACCATCAGCACTGGCCCCCCTGCTATGTAGAAGAATCCTCGGGTAGCGCTAACTCCCTATGCAATTCAATTAATTAATTAAGTTGTTATTATGAGCAAATTAAAACCAATATTGGGCCTTGCTGGAGGAGTTTTATTCAAAGACGAACTGTCGAGGGGTCCCCATATACCCAATCGTATAAGGAACGCAAAATCAAGGAACATAATGCCGGTTTATCGGCGCCTATGGTGGCATGAGTGGAACAAAACACCGAGCAAAAGGCCAAGCCTTCCACCCATGCCCAGTATATAGGTGTGTTAATAATAATAATAGATATTGTGATATTCCAACAACAAGTTCCCACCTGGAACGAACTTCATCTTCACCTGCAACTAACAACGCTATAAGAGGGGCTGAGCAAGCGGGTAACATAGCCAAACAATGGTTTTGCTAGGAAGGTGTCAAAGGTTAGAGGTTTCATGGCAACAAGGAGAGGCTGACAATAATCATGGGTAGCGCGACATATAACGATAGCATCGAGACACTAAGCATGGCAATGATAGTAAAGGTATCCAAGGGTATGATCATCTTGCCTGAGATCCCGCAAGGAAGAAGAACGAATCCATGAAGAAGACGAAGAAAAAGCCTTGAAGAAGAACCACGGATGGACGAACGAATCCTCACAAACGCAACGGAACAAGAACTAACGAGAAGAAACAAGCAATACGGTAAACACACCACACGAGACATGACAATATGCTCAATCAAGTATGATGCAAGACAGTTCTATATAGGATGCACTACAAGTCTATACAGGAAGCACAACATGGCAAGGTAGGAAGCACAGAAAACAACACAAGAACATGACAATATCCTCAACCAAGTAGGATGCACGACAAGTCTACATATGATGCACAGCAAGTCTATACAGGAAGCAAAACATGGCAAGGTAGGAAGCACAAAAAAACAACACAAGCCTATATATGATGCAATACATGGCAAGGTATGATGCAAGACAAGTCTATACATGAAGCAATTCATGGCAAGGTAGGAAGCACAGAAAAACAACACAAGTTTATATATGATGCATTACATGGCAAGGTATGATGCATGACAAATCTATACAGGAAGCAATTCATGGCAAGGTAGGAAGCACAGGAAAAACAACACAAGTTTATATATGATGCATTACATGGCAAGGTATGATGCATGACAAATCTATACAGGAAGCAATTCATGGCAAGGTAGGAAGCACAACAGATGCACTTAGGATGCATTACATGACAACATAGGAAGCACACCAGAACAACACAAGAACAAGACAATAAGCACCAGCAAGTAGGATGCAAGACAGATCCATATAGGATGCAAAACATGACAAGGTAGGAAGCACCGAGAAGCAACATAAGAACAACAAGTTTAAATGAGGCCGGAAGCTACTTAAGACAAATCCGGTAAGTCCTCATATGCATAGTTTGAAATTAGTCCAGATCTGCAAAAACCTTAAGTTAAAGTTGTTAAACACCAATTTAACATGCACCATCATGATCTACATGGAATTCTAGTCAAGTTTCATATAAAGTTTGTTTAATTCGGAGCTACGGCCTAGAAGATATGAGCAAAACAAGTTAAGCATGGCAACGTGCAAGATGTACCCAAACATCAAGCAAACTCACTCCAAACACGAAAACAACATGATATTATGATTCTACATGCAAAAACACACAAGTTTCATATAAGGAACACTCCAAACGGAGCAATGGGCTAAAAGACACACCCGAAACAAGAAACAACTACAAGCTGAAGTTAACAGCCACATAGCAACTTTGAAGCAAGAAATATATACTCTACAGCACTCAAACATGGTGCCAAGAAGCATGGACATGAATTAGACATATCCTACAGCAAACAACTCCATTGGAGCAACTCCATAGGAGGCATGGATCAATAGCAACAAGCTACAACATTTTGATCATGACAATAAAAACCTGACAACGATATTTTATAGCAACTTGGGAGCAAGAATTAAATAAGCTACAGCAATCCAAATGAACAAGTGAGGACATGGATGGATAGACAACAACATATACAACAAGGAATGATCAATGGCCACCCCAAAACTATCATGGATTTGCCTAGGACATCAAGCAAACATAGCATCAGGATATTACAGATTCCAGACTTAGTGAAATTTCACTAAGTGTTAAAACAGCAATAAAAACATGGCATGTTTGTGAGCATGTTTATGTCACCTCAAAGCATATCATGCAAAGTTAAATGCACCACCTCAATGACCACATCATGGAGATTCTAAAACATCTAGGCATGTGACATGGGGACAAACACATCAATAGCAAAGAGCAATTGAAATCAGTATCTCATAACAAGTTTCAGAACATAACAGCCAAATGCACTTTTGCAACAGAGATTAACATGGCAATATGAACTCTAACATGCATGCTATAGCAACTAACATGTAGAGCATCTCATGATGAACATTTTGACATATCATATGCATCATTTGGATAAACATGCAGCAAGTTATCACATCTCAAACATGGCATGAAAATAACAAGTAGCAGCAGTTTATAACATGTAGCACCCTTGCAACAGAGATTAGAGCATCTAGATGAACTCAAACATGCATGGCACAATGGAACAAAGTGTAGAGCATATCACCACGATCATTTTGACATATCATTCACACAATTTGGACATACACACAAGAAGTTATCACTATGCAAAGTATGCAACATGCTGATAAAATTCACAGACTTAGACATTTTTTTAGGAAAAAAAAACACAACGAGCGGGTGATACTAAAACGCGCCTAGGGCGAGGGATAGGCAGCGGGGCTGCTCACCTTGGGCTTGGCCCGGGACGATGGAGAGGCAGGGCAGGCCCGTGGCTGGGCCTCGGTTGGCCTTGGGGCCGTGGGGCGGAGCAGGCCGAGGCAAAGCCGTAGCCCATGCGGCCCAGCGCGGTCGACGCGAGTGGCCTGGTGCGCTCGTCGTCCTCCCCGAAGGGAGTGGCACATGCGGCGGCGGACAGGTGCCGGCGGCGAGCAGGAGGAGGTCGGGCGGTGCA
Organism: Secale cereale; assembly: GCA_902687465.1. NCBI lineage: Eukaryota > Viridiplantae > Streptophyta > Magnoliopsida > Poales > Poaceae > Secale > Secale cereale. The sequence goes on from LR738716.1 coordinate 52,745,825, forward strand.
GATTCGGCAGGGACGAGCGGCGGCCGGTCGGATCCGAGGCTGCGGGACCCATTCCCGGGGTCGACAGAGCTCCACGGGCGCGGGTCGGAGGAGATCGGGAGCTCGGCTCCGGGGTCGGCATGGCGGTGGCAGTTGGTGCACGAGACGGGGGAAGCACGGAGGCAGGGCAGGGCGACGGCGGGATGACTCCGGCGAAGCTCTGGCGCTTCTCCGGCGAGGCGAGGCGGCGGGACCGGTGAGGTTCGGTGGCGAACGCAGCTAGATCGGGACCTCCCGATCCAGTCGATCGGAGCGAGCAGGCGCAGAGCGCTCGGGGTCGGCTTCGGGCCCGCGTCGGCTCGGGCGGGCCGACCTCGGGCCCCGACGGGCCTGGCGGCGCGGGGAGAGAGGAAGGGCGACGTGGCCAGCTGCGGTTGGCTGCGGCCTAGGGTGGAGCTGACGTGGCAGCCCCCAGTTGGCTGGGGCGACGTGTCCGGTGGCGCCACGTGGCGGAGGGGGAGCTGCTGCGCATGGAATCCGAGGAGGGGGGTGGCTGAAGGTAGGAGGAGATTAGGGGAGGCCAAAAATGGCATGGAGGGGCCTTTATATAGGGAAGAGCCTAGGGTTTGGGGGGTTTTGGAGCGTTCCGGAGCCATCGGATCGCGATCCAACGGCAACGGAGCGAAGGGGGAGTAGGCTGGGCCTAGTGGGCTGTGTAGAAGACCTTGGGCTGAGGTGAGAGGAGAGGGAGAGAGGCCCGCGGAGGTTTTCGGAGACCGAAAACGTCCGATGTTTAGACCGGCTACTAGTGCCGCTATATATATCCGTTGGGCTATCAAACGAGCTCCGAATGCGATTAAATTTGGCAGGCGGTCTATCTACACTATAATAAGACCACAAGCCAAGTTTCATCCCATTCCGAGAACATTTTTCGGCCACTTATAAAATAAATATTTGGAGGCGCCGCGGGCGCGTGTGAGTGTGTCTGGGCTCAGAACGGACAATGGAAAGGACGAGGGAACTCGGGCGGATGCAAGTCTTGAAAACATGTTGATGCAAGAACACATGATGACATGGCAAGATGCAACACACAAGCAGATGACATGGCAACGAGGACGAATAACTGGCTGACACCTGGCGCACCGGTCTCGGGGTGTCACAACACTCCCCTACTAACAAGAGATCTCATCCCGAGATCTTAGGAACGAGACGGGAGGAAAAAAGGAAGAACAAAGTTCTTCGAGGACAAAAGAGTGAAACCAGAGAATGTTGAGAGGTTGAATAACTTGAAAGAAAGGACTCAACGGAGAAGATTGAGATCGAGAAGCTCCGGTAAAATAAGCAACAAGGCATACGACAAGAACCAAGGATAAGGATATGAAGGACGAGTTGAATGAACAAGAATTAACTCGAAACCACTTCGGTTAAAAGAGATAGAAAAAGGAATCTCCACGAAGGAATTCGGGCAGCACTCCGGCTGAAAAAGAAAGAAATAGCACACCGGTTGAACAAGAATGGAATAGAACAAGAACCTGAGAAGATGGAATAAAAAACATGACGAAATGAACAAGACAATGCCTCCGGAAGAATTGAAACGAGAAAGGATGGAGAAGAAGACGACAACATGAGCACAAGTGACACGAACGCGAATTTATAAGAGAAAGACTTGAACGGAGTTGTTGAGAAAATCAACAACAAAAGAATAAGCTTGCTGTGGACTTATGTAAACATCTCAAAGCTTGAGGTGAATTACCGCCGCAACGAAAAGAAGGATTATCTGAGAATGAAGAATTGCAAAACTCCACTTCAAGAGAATACGAAGAATTATTTGCACTCGAGAGGCAAAAGGATAAGAATGCTTGAGCTGCTCCAGAAGAATTAGATGAACATTGAAGAATGAATTAAATGATGGAGAACCACCAAGAAGAACTCCGGTAGGAAAAGGACAATGATATAGGAATGATGGACGAAAAGAATAAGATTAAAGCCCTGCGATGTTTAGACGGGATAGCCGAGGGAAACTTTGGACTCCGGGGAAGAAAAGAATAAAACACCTGGAACTAAAATTTATTCATCAAGAATAAATTCCGAAGGAAGGGATTAAATCAACTTGATGAAAAGAATAAGAATTATGGTATGCTTATCCTACACCAATTAAATTGATGCGAAGCAATGGATTTGCATATCACTTATTCGCGTTGGAATGATTAAAGAGGGAATCTATCGCGAATTCACGACAATCTTCATGAAACACCGGTAAGATAGGAATGAACGAATGAATTGACAAGATAGCACCGGAAAAGAACTGTTTGAGCGAACCACCGTAAGGAATTGAAATCGAGTGAATAAAAGTAATGAACCACCGGGAAGAATTAAAATCGAGTGAAGAACGAGAATGACCACCGTAAGGAATTAAAATCAAATGAAGAAAGAGAAGAAAACCACCGTAAGAAAATGAATCGAGTGAATACGATGAATCGCCGGAAAGAATAAAGCACTTGGGGAATTTAGAATGACGAGAACGAAGAGATTGTGAACGATTAAAGAATGCTTGAACAAGCACCGGAAGAATGTGAGACGAGCGAAGAGGCATCAATGAAGAATATTTGGAGGACGAAGTTGAAAACTGAGAACGAAGAAATCTTCTGAAATGATGGCCTTCGGAGGAACACAAAGAAAAGAATTCCTGAAATACTCCGGAAGAAGAAAAGAATTAAGGTTGAACCAACGATGAAAGAATTGAAAGCGATCTTGGAGAAGGCATATGACTGATGAAATCCATACTTACGTCACACTTGAAAAGAATTTGAGAGTACTCCGGGAAATAGAAGAGTCAGGTAAGATCCTAGGAAAAGACCTGTGGGTTATGAGCCCACCGAAGAGAGAACTCCGTTGAATTGGAATGCAAAGGAGATGATGCACCGGAACGAATGAAAAACTCGAATGAGGTGATAACCTCGAATTAATCGAAAGACAGACGAATATCCTGAGATTTCTTCGGAACTCCGGAATAATTAAATGGCGAGAGATGAACGAGCAAGGTGAAGCAATTGAGCCGAGGAAAAAGAATATGAACAACACCGAATACTTGAATTGAATCCACTCGAGAGAAGAAGAGGTGAAGAAATCAAACGAGAGGAGAACTCATCGTAGAAGAAAAGAGATGAAGGATGACGAACTAAACGAGAATTCACCAGTTGAAATAATTGAGGAAGAATGCAAAGGCTTGGCACGAGTAGGATGGATACTCGATTAGGACTCCGGTCCCGAGAAGAAAAAGGGTGGGCGGGTGGGAAAAAGAAAGAACACAACGGATGGGGAAACAATATCGGTTGGAAGGAACCGAGTATTGAACTTGCAAAGAAGAAGAGGGTTGAATCCACTTGACGAGAGATGCACCAGATGAAAGAACTGACAACGCAACGAACGAAAAACTAACCACGCAATCCTAAAAACAAATTGAAGGGGAAGAGGAGCAATTCAAAACACCTACGTCAAGATTCCTCACCAGAGCGACGAAGGGGCAGAGGAGTAAAAAGAATTCGTACTCTCCGATATAACTAGACTCCGAAAAAGTTTTCACTAGACTTAACAACGGCCAAGCTACGATCAATCGAGGGGGCTCCTATGGTCGGTCGAGGCTCTGATACCAACTTGTCAGGCCCAAGATGCGATTCTATCCCGATCACGTGACACTTACGTGATTGGGGCACAACCGCATTTCGGGCGCTTAGCAAGATGGATATCATTACATGGTACCATTACATACATACATGGGGGATACAACAATACATACAAGTCACATGGATACAACATCATCAATACAAGACATCTGACTACGGATGCAAACAAGAAAAGCACAATGACATCCATCTGCTATCCCAGGCTGCCGACTCGGAACCTAACCCAAGACTGAAGAAGAAGAAGAAGAAGAAGAAGAAGAAGAAGAAGAAAGAACTCCAACGCAACGATCAACGCTCTCACGTCAAGTCATCGGAAACCTGCACCTGCAACTGTTGTTGTAGTACCTGTGAGCCACGAGGACTCAGCAATCCCATAACCATGGGTAACAAGACTATCAAAGCTTAATAGGTAGGAAGAGGTAAAGTGGTGAGGTTGCAGCAGCGGCTAAGCAATATATATGGTGGCTAACTTACGAGTACAAGAATAAGATGAGCTTCTACGCACACGGTCGCAACTAGTAGTGATCGCTAAAGATCCTGAACTACATACGAGTCAAACATAACCCCACCGTGTTCTCTTCTCAAAGTGAAAAGAGACAGTCACGGTTACTCACATAGTTGTGTGTTTTACTTCGGATCCTCTGTCAAGTTTTCTACAACCGGACATTAACAAATTCCAATCTGCCACATAACCGCGGGCACGGCTTTCGAAAGATCATAACCCTGCAGGGGTGTCCCAACTTAGCCCATCACAAGCTCTCACGATCAGCTGAAGTGATAAATATAATATCATCACCCCTTATCTTAGGGAAATCCGATCAGGCTCGGCATCCCGGTGCACAAGACATTTCGACAATGGTAAAACAAGTCCAGCAAGACCTCCTGGCGTGCCGACACCCTGATAGTAGCCGCCCGTATCTCGTCTCCGGCCACGTCCGGATGGGTGAAGCTACAGGTAAAACCAGCCCTCGAGTTTCCTCGAGGTGGCCCCGCAGGCTCCCCGTTTGGGACCAACACCATCAGCACTGGCCTCCCTGCTATGTAGAAGAATCCTCGGGTAGCGTTAACTCCCTATGCAATTTAATTAATTAATTAAGTTGTTATTATGAGCAAATTAAAACCAATGTTGGGCCTTGCTGGAGGAGTTTTATTCAAAGACGAACTGTCGAGGGGTCCCCATATACCAAACCGTGTAAGGAACGCAAAATCAAGGAACATAATGCCGGTTTATCGGCGCCTATGGTGGCATGAGTGGAACAAAACACCGAGCAAAAGGCCAAGCCTTCCACCCATGCCCAGTATATAGGTGTGTTAATAATAATAATAGATATTGTGATATTCCAACAACAAGTTCCCACCTGGAACGAACTTCATCTTCACCTGCAACTAACAACGCTATAAGAGGGGCTGAGCAAGCGGGTAACATAGCCAAACAATGGTTTTGCTAGGAAGGTGTCAAAGGTTAGAGGATTCATGGCAACAAGGAGAGGCTGACAATAATGATGGGTAGCGCGACATATAACGATATCATCGAGACACTAAGCATGTCAATGATAGTAAAGGTATCCAAGGGTATGGTCATCTTGCCTGAGATCCCGCAAGGAAGAAGAATGGATCCATGAAGAAGACGAAGAAGAAGCCTTGAAGAAAACCACGGGTGGACGAACGAATCCTCACGAACGCAATGGAACAAGCACTAACGAGAAGAAACAAGCAATATGGTAAACACACCACACGAGACATGACAATATGCTCAATCAAGTATGATGCAAGACAGTTCTATATAGGATGTACTACAAGTCTATACAGGAAGCACAACATGGCAAGGTAGGAAGCACAGAAAAACAACACAAGAACATGACAATATGCTCAACCAAGTAGGATGCACGACAAGTCTACGTATGATGCACAGCAAGTCTATACAGGAAGCAAAACATGGCAAGGTAGGAAGCACAGCAAAACAACACAAGTCTATATATGATGCAATACATGGCAATGTATTATGCAAGACAAGTCTATACAGGAAGCAATTCATGGCAAGGTAGGAAGCACAGAAAAACAACACAAGTTTATATATGATGCATTACATGGCAAGGTATGATGCATGACAAATCTATACAGGAAGCAATTCATGGCAAGGTAGGAAGCACAGAAAAACAACACAAGTTTATATATGATGCATTACATGGCAAGGTATGATGCATGACAAATCTTTACAGGAAGCAATTCATGGCAAGGTAGGAAGCACAGCAGATGCACTTAGGATGCATTACATGACAACATAGGAAGCACACCAGAACAACACAAGAACAAGACAATAAGCTCAATCAAGTAGGATGCAAGACAGATCCATATAGGATGCAAAACATGACAAGGTACGAAGCACGAAGAAGCAACATAAGAACAACAAGTTTAAATGAGGCCGGAAGCTACTTAAGACAAATCCGGTAAGTCCTCATATGCATAGTTTGAAATTAGTTCAGATCTGCACAAACCTTAAGTTAAAGTTGTTAAACAGCAATTTAACATGCACCATCATGATCTACATGGAATTCTAGTCAAGTTTCATATAAAGTTTGTTTAATTCGGAGCTACGGCCTAGAAGATATGAGCAAAACAAGTTAAGCATGGCAACGGTGCAAGATGCACCCAAACATCAAGCAAACTCACTCCAAACATGAAAACAACATGATATTATGATTCTATATGCAAAAACACACAAGTTTCATATAAGGAACACTCCAAACGGAGCAACGGGCTAAAAGACACACCCGAAACAAGAAACAACTACAAGCTGAAGTTAAGAGCCACATAGCAACTTTGGAGCAAGAAATATATACTCTACAGCACTCAAACATGGTGACAAGAAGCATGGACATGAATTAGACATATCCTACAGCAAACAACTCCATTGGAGCAACTCCATAGGAGGCATGGATCAATAGCAACAAGCTACAACATTTTGATCATGATAATAAAAACCTGACAGCAATATTTTATAGCAACTTGGGAGCAAGAATTAAATAAGCTACAGCAATCCAAATTAACAAGTGAGGACATGGATGGATAGACAACAACATATACAACAAGGAATGATCAATGGCCACCCAAAAATATCATGGATTTGCCTAGGACATCAAGCAAACATAGCATCAGGATATTACAGATTCCGGACTTAGTGAAATTTCACTAAGTGTTAAAACAGCAATAACAACATGGCATGTTTGTGAGCATATTTAAGTCACCTCAAAGCATATCATGGAAATTTAAATGCACCACCTCAAATACCACATCATGGAGATTCTAAAACATCTAGGCATGTGACATGGGGACAAACACAATAGCAAAGAGCAATTGAAATCAATATCTCATAACAAGTTTCAGAACATAACAGCCAAATGCACTTTTGCAACAGAGATTAACATGGCAATATGAACTCTAACATGCATGCTATAGCAACTAACATGTAGAGCATCTCATGATGAACATTTTGACATATCATATGCATCATTTGGATAAACATGCACCAAGTTATCACATCTCAAACATGGCATGAAAATAACAAGTAGCAACAGTTTATAACAAGTAGCACCCTTGCAACAGAGATTAGAGCATCTAGATGAACTCAAACATGCATGGCACAATGGAACAAAGTGTAGAGCATATCACCACGATCATTTTGACATATCATTCACACAATTTGGACATACACACAAGAAGTTATCACTATGCAAAGTATGCAACATGCTGATAATATTCACAGACTTAGACATTTTTCCAGGAAAAAAACACAACGAGCGGGTGATACTAAAACGTGCCTAGGGCGAGGGATAGGTAGCGGGGCTGCTCACCTTGGGCTTGGCCCGGGACGATGGAGAGGCAGGGCAGGCCCGTGGCTGGGCCTCGGTTGGCCTTGGGGCCGTGGGGCGGAGCAGGCCGAGGCAAAGCCGTGGCCCATGCGGCCCAGCGCGGTCGACGCGGGTGGCCCGGTTCGCTCGTCGTCCTCCCCGAAGGGAGTGGCACATGCGGCGGCGGACAGGTGCCGGCGGCGAGCAGGAGGAGGTCGGGCGGTGCAGATCCGGCAGGGACGAGCGGCGGCCGGCCGGATCCGGGGTTGCGGGACCCATTCCCGGGGTCGACGGAGCTCCACGGGTGCGGGTCGGAGGAGATCGGGAGCTCGACTCCGGGGTCGGCATGGCGGTGGCAGTTGGCGCAGGAGACGGGGGAAGCACGGAGGCAGGGCAGGGCGATGGCGGGATGACTCCGGCGAAGCTCCGGCGCTTCTCCGGCGAGGCGAGGCGACGGGACCGGCGAGGTTCGGTGGCGAACGCAGCTAGATCGGGACCTCCCGATCCGGTCGATCGGAGCGAGCAGGCGCAGAGCGCGCGGGGTCGGCTTCGGGCCCGCGGCGGCTCGGGTGGGCCGGCCTCGGGCCCCGACGGGCCTGGCGGCGCGGGGAGAGAGGAAGGGCGACGTGGCCAGCTGCGGTTGGCTGCGGCCTAGGGTGGAGCTGATGTGGCAGCCCCTAGTTTGCTGGGGCGAGGTGTCCGGCGGCGCCACATGGCGGAGGGGGAGCTGCTGCGCACGGAATCCGAGGAGGGGGTGGCTGAAGGTAGGAGGAGATTATGGGAGGCCAAAAATGGCATGGAGGGGCCTTTATATAGGGAAAAGCCTAGGGTTTGGGGGTTTTGGAGCGTTCCGGAGCCATCGGATCGCGATCCAACGGCAATGGAGCGAAGGGGGAGTAGGCTGGGCCTAGTGGGCTGTGTAGAAGACCTTGGGCTGAGGTGAGAGGAGAGGGAGAGAGGCCTGCGGAGGTTTTCGGAGACCGAAAACGTCCAACGTTTAGACAGGCTACTAGTGCCGCTATATATATCCGTTGGGCTATCAAACGAGATCCGAATGCGATGAAATTTGGCAGGCGGTCTGTCTACACTATAATAAGACTACACGCCAAGTGTCATCCCATTCCGAGAACATTTTTCGGCCACTTATAAAATAAATATTTGGAGGCGCCGCGGGCGCGTGAGAGTGTGTCTAGGCTCAGAACGAACAACGGAAATGACGAGGGAACTCGGGCGGATGCAAGTTCTGAAAACATGCTGATGCAAGCACACTTGATGACATGGCAAGATGCAACACACAAGCAGATGACATGGAAACGAGGACGAATAACTGGCTGACACCTAGCGCACCGGTCTCGGGGTGTCACACATCGACCGCTATCCAGTATGCATCTAGTGTATTGAGTTCATAAGAACAGAGTAACGCCTTAAGCAAGATGACATGATGTAGATGGATAAACTCAAGCAATATGATATAAACCCCATCTTTTTATCCTCGATGGCAACAATACAATACGTGCCTTGCTGCCCCTACTGTCACTGGGAAAGGACACCGCAAGATTGAACCCAAAGCCAAGCACTTCTCCCATTGCAAGAACTATAGATCTAGTAGGCCAAACCAAACCAATAATTTGAAGAGACTTGCAAGGATATTATGAGCACACATAAAAAGTTCAGAGAAGAACCAAATATTTCTCGTATATAATCTTGATCATAAACTCACAATTCATAGGATCTCGACAAACACACCGCAAAAAGAGATTACATCAAATAGATCTCCTCGAAGACCGAGGAGAACTTTGTATTGAGATCCAGAGAGAGAGAAGAAGCCATCTAGATACTAGCTATGGACCCGAAGGTCTGTGGTAAACTACTCACAACTCATGGTGAGGGTGATGATGATGATGATGATGATGATGAAGGACTCCGTGATAGATCCCCCTCCGGTGGAGCTCCGGAACAGGCTCCATGATGGGATCTCCACGGGAACAGGAGGTACAACGATCAAATTAGGGTTTTCTCTCTGTTCACGGAGTTTTCGGGGTACATAGACTTATATAGGACGAAGGAGGGCATCGGGGGATGCTCGAGGGGGCCACGAGGCAAGGGGCGCGCCCCTGGGAAGGGGGGCGCGCCCCCACCCTCGTGGGCCACCCTTTGGCCCCCTGACGTGGTTCTCAAGCTCCTTGTGCGTGATTTTCTCCAAAAATATCTCTGGCGAAGGTTTCATTCCGTTTGGACGCCGTTTGATATTCTTTTTCTGCAAAACCCTGAAAAAGGCAAAAAACAGCAATCTGGACTAGGCCTTTGGGTTAGTAGGTTTGTCCAAAAAATGATATAAAAGTGGATGATAAAGCCCATTAAACATCCAAGACTTCATAAATTATAGCATGGAACAATCAAAAATTATAGATACGTTGGAGACGTATCAAGCATCCCCAAGCTTAATTACTGCTCGTCCTCGAGTAGGTAAATGATAAAGAAAGAATTTTTGATGTGGAATGCTAACCAATATAGTTTTTCAATGTAATTCTCTTAATTGTGGCATGAATGTTCAGATCTGAAAGATTCAAGATAAAAGTCTATATCGACATAAGAAATAATAATACTTCAAGCAATACTAACAAAGCAATCATGTCTTCTCAAAATACTATGGCTAAAGAAAGTTATCCCTATAAAATCATATAGTGTTGACTATGCTCCCTCGTTATCACACAAAATATTCATATCATGCACAACCCCCTATTTCAGCCAAGCATTTGTTTTCATACTCTATCTTTTCAAACCTTTCAATTTTCATGCAATACATGAGCGTGAGCCATGGACATAGCACTATGTGTGGAATAGAGGTGGTTGTGGAGAAGACAAAAAAGAGGGAGATAGTCTCACATCGACTAGGCGTATCAACGGGCTATGGAGATGCCCATCAATAGATATCAATGTGAGTGAGTAGGGATTGCCATGCAACTGATGCACTAGAGCTAGATATGAATGAAAGCTCAACAAAAGAAACTAGTGGGTGTGCATCCAACTTGCTTGCTCACGAAGACCTAGGGCGTTTGAGGAAGCCCATCGTTGGAATATACAAGCCAAGTTCTATAATGAAAATTCCCACTAGTATATGAAAGTGACTAAACATGAGACTCTCTACAATGAAGAACATGGTGCTACTTCGAAGCACAAGTGTGGAAAAAGATAGTAGCAATTGTCCCTTTTTTGGGCCTTTTTTTTCTTTGGCCTTTCTTCTATTTTCTTTTTTCTTTTTTTTTTCTTTCTTTTTTGCGGAGGGGCTTTATAGAGTTAGCCTTCCCTCCCATGGGACAATGCTCTAATAATGATGATCATCACACTTTCCTTACAACTCGATATTACAACTCGATACTACAACAACAAAGTATGACTCTATATGAATGCCTCCAGCGGTGTACCGGTATGTGCAATGAAACAAGAGTGACATGTATAAAAATTATGCATGGTGGCCTTGCCACAAATACAATGTCAACTATATGATCATGCAATGGCAATATGACAATATGATGCGTGTCATATGAACGGAATGGTGGAAAGTTGCATGGCAATATATCTCGAAATGACTATGGGAATGTCATGATAGGTAGGTATGGTGGCTGTTTTGAGGAACAATATGGTGGCTGTTTTGAGGAAGGATATATAGTGGGTTTATGGCACCGACGAAAGTTGTGCGGTACAAGAGAGGCTAGCAATGGTGGAAGGGTGAGCGTGCGTATAATCCATGGACTCAACATTAGTCATAAGAACTCATATACTTATTGCAAAAATTTATGAGTCATCAAAACAAAGAAATCACCGCATGCTCCTAGGGAGGAGGTTGGTAGGAGTTAACCATCGCCCCCCCCCCCGACCTCCACACAAAGGTTGGCACTCTACAAATACCTCATGCTCTAACTCTATCACATAGCGGTTCACCATACATGCATGATACGGAAATCACTAACCTTAACGCAAGTATTTCTCAGTTTAATAATAACTTCACTAGCATGACTCTAATATCACTATCCTCATGTCTCAAAACAATTATCAAGCATCCAACATCTCATCATATTCAATGCACTTAGTTTGAAAAAAAATCTACATTGACATTGGATGTTCATCATGTGAAGACTAGTTTCTTTAGCCTAAACACATTACCATGCTGTTTTAATAGACTCCTAAATAGATATAAGTGAAGCATGAGAGTTCAAAACTTTCTACAAAATATTACCACCACCGTGCTCTAAAAGATATAAGTGAAGCACTAGAGCAAAAACTATTCAACTCAAAAGATATAAGTGAATCACATAGAGTGTTCTAATAATTTCTAGGCCATATTTAACTCTCTCAAATAGGTGTGTATGGCAAGGATGATTGTGGCAAACTAACAAGCAATTACTCAAATTATACAAGACGCTCCAAGCAAAACACATAACATATTGCGAATAAAAATATAGCTCCAAGTATAATTATCGATGGATGCAGACGAAAGAGGGGATGCCTTCCCAGGGCATCCCCAAGCTTAGGCTTTTGATTATCTTGAATTTACTTGGGGTGCCATGGGCATCCCCAAGCTTAGGCCTTTGCTACTCCTTGTTCCATAGTCCATCAAAACAATACTCAAAACTTGAAAACTTCACAACACAAAACTTAGACAAAAATTCTCGTGAGCTCCGTTAGTATAAGAAAGCAAACCACTACTCAAAAGTGCAGCAATGAATTCATTCCTTGTTTATATTGGTGTTAAACCTACTGTATTCCAACTTCTCTATGGTTCATATCTTCCAATACTACTCATAGATGCATCGGAATAAGCAAACAACATACTAAAAACAGAATCTATCAAAAACAGAACAGTCTGTAGTAATCTGCAGGTTTCGCCTACTTCTGGAACTCCAAAAAATTCAAACTAAATTGGTAATTTTGCGGAATTTGTCTACCAATAATCTGCAAAACGAATCAAATAAAAAGCACGCTCCAGTAAAATCTGAATACCACTTTAGCCAGGGCTAACGATTCTGTTTTTCACAGCAAGATCATATAAACTTCACACAAGTCTTCCCAAAGATTCTACTTGGCACAAACACTAAACAAAACATGAAACCACATCTAATCAGAGGCTAGCTGCAATATTTATTCCCTAACAGCAACTAAAACAAAAAACATAAAATTGGGTTGCCTCCCAACAAGCGCTATTGAAGGAAATATGCCCTAGAGGCAATAATAAAGTTGTTATTTATATTTCCTTATATCATGATAAATGTTTATTATTCATGCTAGAATTGTATTAACCGGAAACTTAGTACATATGTGAATACATAGACAAAACAGAGTGTCCCTAGTATGCATCTACTAGACTAGCTCATTGATCAAAGATGGTTATGTTTCCTAACCATAGACATGAGTTGTCATTTGATCAACGGGATCACATCATTAGGAGAATGATGTGATGGACAAGACCCATCCGTTAGCTTAGCACTATGATCGTTTAGTTTTACTACTATTGCTTTCTTCATGACTTATACATGTTCCTATGACTATGAGATTATGCAACTCCCGAATACCGTAGGAACACCTTGTGTGCTAGCAAACGTCACAACGTAACTGGGTGATCATAAAGATGCTCTACAGGTGTCTCTGAAAGTGTTCGTGGTGTTGGCATAGATCAAGACTAGGATTTGTCACTCCGAGTGTCGGAGAGGTGTCTCTGGGCCCTCTCGGTAATGCACATCATAATAAGCCTTGCAAGCAAAAGACTAATGAGTTAGTCACGAGATTATGTATTACGAAACGAGTAAAGAGACTTGCCGGTAACGAGATTGAACTAGGTATAGAGATACCGACGATCGAATCTCGGGCAAGTAACATACCAATGACAAAAGGAACACGTATGTTGTTATGCGGTTTGACCGATAAAGATCTTCGCAGAATATGTAGGAGCCAATATGAGCATCCAGGTTCCCCTATTGGTTATTGACCGGAGATCAGTCTCGGTCATGTCTACATAGTTCTCGAACCCGTAGGGTCCGCACGCTTAACGTTTGATGACGATCGGTATTATGAGTTTATGAGTTTTGATGTACCGAAGGAGTTCGGAGTCCCGGATGAGACCGGGGACATGACGAGGAGTCTCGAATTGGTCGAGACGTAAAGATCGATATATTGGACGACTATATTCGGACATCGGAAAGGTTCCGAGTGATTCGGGTATTTTTCGGAGTATATGGGCCTTATTGGGCCATACGGGAATAGAGGAGAAAGGCCAAAAGGAAGGAAGCGCCCCCCCCCCCTCTGGTCCAAATTGGACAAGGGGTGCAGCCCCCTTTTCCTTCTCCCTCTCCACCTCTTTCCTTCTCTCCTACTCCGGAAAGGAAAGGGGGATCCTACTAGGACTTGGGAGTCCTAGTAGGACTCCCCACACTTGGTGCGCACCCTCTAGGGCCGGCCTCTCCCTTGCTCCTTTATATACGGGGGCAGGGGGCACCCTAGGACACACAAGTTGAATTGTTTTAGCCATGTGCGGTGCCCCCCTCCACAGAAACACACCTCGGTCATACCGTTGCAGTGCTTAGGCGAAGCCCTGTGCCGGTAGATACATCATATCCGTCACCACGCCGTCGTGCTGACGAAACTCTCCCGTGAAGCTCAACTGGATCAAGAGCTCGTGGGACGTCATCAAGTTGAATGTGTGCTGAACGCGGAGGTGCCGTACGTTTGGTTCTTGATCGGTTGGATCGCGAAGAAGTTCGACTACATCAACCGCGTCACTTGACGCTTCCGCTCCCGGTCTACGAGGGTACGTAGACACACTCTTCCCCTCGTTGCTATACATCTGGTAGATAGATCTTGCGTGATCGTAGGAAAATTTTAAAATACTACGTTCCCCAACAATGGCATCATGAGCCAGGTCTATGCGTAGATGATATGCACGAGTAGAACACAATGAGTTGTGGGCGATACTAGTCATACTGCTTACCAGCATGTCATACTTTGCTTCGGCGATATTGTGAGATGAAGCGGCCCGGACCGACATTACGCGTACGCTTACGCGAGACTGGTTTCACCGTTATGAGCACTCGTTGCTTAAAGGTGACTGGCGGGTGTCTGTCTCTCTCACTTTAGATGAATCAAGTGTGGCTACGCCCGGTCCTTGTGAAGGTTAAAACAACACATACTTGACGAAACATAATTGTGGTTTTGTATGCGTAGGTAAGAACGGTTCTTGCTAAGCCCATAGCAGCCACGTAAAACTTGCAACAACAAAGTAGAGGACGTCTAACTTGTTTTTGCAGGGCATGTTGTGATGTGATATGGTCAAGACATGATGAGATATACGGTTTTGTATGAGATGATCATGTTTTGTAAAGTTATCGGCAACTGGCAGGAGCCATATGGTTGTCGCTTTATTGTATGAAATGCAATCGCCATGTAATTGCTTTACTTTATCACTAAGCGGTAGCGATAGTCGTAGAAGCAATAGTTGGCGAGACGACAACGATGCTACGATGGAGATCAAGGTGTCGCGCCGGCGACGAAGGTGATCATGACGGTGCTTTGGAGATGGAGATCAAAAGCACAAGATGATGATGGCCATATCATGTCACATATTTTGATTGCATGTGATGTTTATCTTGTTATGCTTCTTATTTTTCTTAGTTCGACGGTAGCATTATAAGATGATCCCTTACTAAATTTCAAGGTATAAGTGTTCTCCCTGAGTATGCACCGTTGCGAAAGTTCGTCGTGCCGAGACACCACGTGATGATCGGGTGTGATAAGCTCTACGTTCAAATACAACGAGTGTAAGCCAGTTTTGCACACGCAGAATACTCTGGTTAAACTTGACGAGCCTAGCATATGCAGATATGGCCTCGGAACACTTGAGACCGAAAGGTCGAGCGTGAATCATATAGTAGATATGATCAACATGAGATGTTCACCATTGAAACTACTCCATCTCACATGATGATCGGACATGGTTTAGTTGATTTGGATCACGTGATCATTTAGATGACTAGAGGGATGTCTATCTAAGTGGGAGTTCTTAAGTAATATGATTAAATTGAACTTTATTTTATCATGAACTTAGTCCTCGTAGTATTAGCATATCTGTGTTGTAGATCAATAGCTCACGATGTTGCTCCCCGTTTATTTTTTATATGTTCCTAGAGAAAACTAAGTTGAAAGATGTTAGTAGCAATGATGCGGAATTGTTCCGTGATCTGAGAATTTTCCTCATTGCTGCCCAGAGAATTATGTCCTTGATGCACCGCTAGGTGAAAACCCTATTGCAGGAGTAGATGTAGACGTTATGAACGTTTTGACAAAAGCTCGGTATGATGACTACTTGATAGTTTAAGTGCACCATGCTTTACGGCTTAGAACCGGGACTTCAAAAACGTTTTGAACGCCACGGAGCATATAAGATGTTCCAAGAGTTGAAATTAGTATTTCATACTCATGCCCGTGTCGAGAGGTATAAGACTTCTGATAGTACTTTGCCTACAAGATGGAGGAGAATAGCTCAACCAGTGAGCATGTGCTCAGATTGTCTGGGTACTACAATTACTTGAATCAAGTGGGAGTTAATCTTCCAGATAAGATAGTAATTGACAAAGTTCTCTAGTAACTATCACCAAGTTAGTAGAACTTCATGATGAACTATAATATGCAAGGGATGACGAAAGGAATTCCCGAGCTCTTCGCGATGCTAAAGTCGACGAAGGTAGAAATCATGAAAAAGCATCAAGTGTTGATGGTTAACAAGACCACTTGTTTCAAGTAAAGGGCAAAGGGATAGAAGGGGAACTTCAAGAAGAATGACAAGCAAGTTGTCACTCCCGTGAAGAAACCCAAAGCTAAAACTCAAGCCTGAAACTAAGTGCTTCTACTTCAAAGGAAATGGTCACTGAAGTGGAACTGCCCTAGATACTTGGCGGATAAGAAGGATGGCAAAGTGAACAAAGGTATATTTTGATATATAGATTATTGATGTGTACTTTACTAGTGTTCATAGCAACCCCTGGGTATTTGATACTGGCTCAGTTGCTAAAATTAGTAACTCGAAACGAGAATTGCAGAATGAACAGAGACTAGTTAAAGGTGAAGTGACGATATGTGTTGGAAGTGGTTCCAAGATTGATATGATCATCATCGCACACTCCCTATACTTTCGGGATTAGTGTAAAACCTAAATAAATGTTATTTGGCATTTGCGTTGAGCATGAATATGATTTGATCATATTTGTTGCAATACGGTTATTCATTTAAAGTCATAGAATAATTGTTATTCTGTTTACATGAATAAAACCTTCGATGGTCATACACCCAATGAAAATAGTTTGTTGGATCTCGATCGTGGTGATACACATATTCATAATATTGAAGCCAAAAGATGCAAGGTTAATAATGATAGTGCAACTTATTTGTGGCACTGCCGTTTAGGTCATAATGGTGTAAAGCGCATGAAGAAACTCCATAGTGATCGACTTTTGGAATCACTTGATTATGAATCACTTGGTGCTTGTGAACCATGCCTCATGGGCAAGATGACTAAAACTCCATTCTCCAGAACAACGGAGCGAGCAACAGATTTGTTGGAGATCATACATATAGATGTATGTGAACCAATGACTGTTGAAGCTCGCGGCGGGTATCGTTATTTTCTGACCTTCACTGATGATTTGAGAAGATATGGGTATATCTACTTAATGAAGCACAAGTCTAAAACATTTGAAAAGTTCAAAGAATTTCAGAGTGAAGTGGAGAATCATCGTAACAAGAAAATAAGAGTTTCTACGATATGATCGTAGAGGTAAAATATTTGAGTTAGCGAGTTGGCCTTCAGTAAAAACAATGTGAAATAGTTTCACTACTCACGCCACCTGGAACACCACAGTGTAATGGTGTGTCCGAACGTCATAACCGTACTTTATTAGATATGGTGCGATCGATGATGTCTCTTACCGATCTACCACTATCGCTTTTGGGGTTATGCATTAGAGACATCTACATTCACGTTAAATAGGGCACCATCTAAATCCGTGGAGATGACTCCATATGAACTGTGGTTTGACGAGAAACCTAAGCTGTCATTTCTAAGTTTGGGACTGCGATGCTTATGTGAAAAAGTTTCAACATGATAAGCTCGAACCCAAATCGGAGAAGTAAATCTTCATAGGATACCTAAAAGAAACTGTTGGGTACACCTTCTATCACAGATCCGAAGGCAAGGTCTTTGTTGCTAAGAGTGGATCCTTTCTAGAGAAGGAGTTTCTCTCGAAAGAAGTGAGTGGGAGGAAAGTAAAACTTGATGAGGTAATTGTACCTTCTCCCGAATTGGAAAGTGGAACATCACAGAAACTAGTTCCAGTGATTCCTACACCAATTAGTGAGGAAGCTAATGATGATGATCATGAAACTTCAGATCAAGTTTCTGCTGAACTTCGTAGATCAACCAGAGTTCGTTCCGCATCAGAGTGGTACGGCAACCCGGTTCTGGAAGTCATGTTACTGGACCATGATGAACCTACGAACTATGAGGAAGCGATGATGAGCCCAGATTCCGCAAAATGGCTTGAGGCCATGAAATCTGAGATGGGATCCATGTATGAATACAAAGTGTGGACTTTGGTTGACTTTCCCGATGATCGGCAAGCCATCGAAAATAAATGAATCTTCAAGAGGAAGACCGACGCTGACGGTAATGTTACTGTTTACAAAGCTCGACTTGTTGCGAAAGTTTTTCAATAAGTTCAAGGAGTTGACTACGATGAGACTTTCTCACCCGTAGCGATGTTTAAGTCTGTCCGAATCATGTTAGCAATTGCCGCATTTTATGAAATCTGGCAAATGGATAACAAAACTGCATTCTTTAATGGATTTACTAAAGAAGACTTGTATATGATGCAACCAGAAGGTTTTGTCAATCCTAAAGGTGCTAACAAAATGTGCAAGCTCCAGCGATCCATCTATGGACTGGTGCAAGCATCTCAGAGTTGGAATATATGCTTTGATAAGTTGATCAAAGCATATAGATTTATACATACTTGCGGTGAAGCCTGTATTTACAAGAAGTGAGTGGGAGCACTACAACCTTTCTGATAAGTATATGTGAATGACATATTGTCGATCAGAAATGATGTAGAATTTTCTGGATAGCATAAAGGAGTGTTTGAAAGGAGTTTTTCAAAGGAAGACCTTGGTGAAGCTGCTTACATATTGGGCATCAAGATCTATAGAGATAGATCAAGACGCTTGATAAGACTTTCGATGAGTACATACCTTGATAAGATTTTGAAGTAGTTCAAAATGGATCAGTCAAAGAAGGAGTTCTTGCCTGACTTGTAAGGTGTGAAGTTGAGTAAGATTCAAAGCCAGACCACGGTAGAAAAATATAGAGAGAATGAAAGTCATTCCATATGCCTCAGTCATAGGTTCTATAAAGTATGCCATGCTGTGTACCAAACATGTTGTGTACCTTGCCATGAGTTTGTCAAGGGGGTACAATAGTGATCCAGGAGTAGATCACTATACAGCGGTCGAAATTATCCTTAGTAACTGGATGACTAAGGAAATATTTCTAGATTATGGAGGTGATAAAGAGTTCGTCGTAAAGGGTTACGCCGATGCAAGCTTTGACACTAAATCCAGATGACTCTAAGTATCAATCTGGATGCGTATTAAAAGTGGGAGCAATTAGCTAGAGTAGCTCTATGCAGAGCATTGTAGACATAGAAATTTGCGAAATACATATGGATCTGAATGTGACAGACCCGTTGACTAAACTTCTCTCACAAGCAAAACATGATCACACCTTATTACTCTTGGGTATTAATCACATAGCGATGTGAACTAGATTATTGACTCTAGTAAACCCTTTGGGTGTTGGTCACATGGTGATGTGAACTATGGGTGTTATTCACATAACGATGTGAACTATCGGTATAAAATCACATGGCGATGTGAGCTAGATTGTTGACTCTAGTGCAAGTGTGAGACTGAAGGAAATATGCCCTAGAGGCAATAATAAAGTTGTTATTTATATTTCCTTATATCATGATAAATGTTTATTATTCATGCTAGAATTGTATTAACCGGAAACTTAGTACATGTGTGAATACATAGACAAAACAGAGTGTCCCTAGTATGCCTCTACTAGACTAGCTCATTGATCAAAGATGGTTATGTTTCCTAACCATAGACATGAGTTGTCATTTGATCAACGGGATCACATCATTAGGAGAATGATGTGATGGACAAGACCCATCCGTTAGCTTAGCACTATGATCGTTTAGTTTTACTACTATTGCTTTCTTCATGACTTATACATGTTCCTATGACTATGAGATTATGCAACTCCCGAATACCGTAGGAACACCTTGTGTGCTATCAAACGTCACAACATAACTGGGTGATCATAAAGATGCTCTACAGGTGTCTCCGAAAGTGTTCGTGGTGTTGGCATAGATCAAGACTAGGATTTGTCACTCCGAGTGTCGGAGAGGTATCTCTGGGCCCTCTCGGTAATGCACATCATAATAAGCCTTGCAAGCAAAATACTAATGAGTTAGTCACGAGATGATGTATTACGGAACGAGTAAAGAGACTTGCTGGTAACGAGATTGAACTAGGTATAGAGATACCGACGATCGAATCTCGGGCAAGTAACATACCAATGACAAAAGGAACAACGTATGTTGTTATGCGGTTTGACCGATAAAGATCTTCGTAGAATTTGTAGGAGCCAATATGAGCATCCAGGTTCCGCTATTGGTTATTGACCGGAGATGACTCTCGGTCATGTCTACATAGTTCTCGAACCCGTAGGGTCCGCACGCTTAACGTTTGATGACGATCGGTATTATGAGTTTTGATGTACCGAAGGAGTTCGGAGTCCCGGATGAGACCGGGGACATGACGAGGAGTCTCGAAATGGTCGAGACGTAAAGATCGATATATTGGACGACTATATTCGGACATCGGAAAGGTTCCGAGTGATTCGGGTATTTTTCGGAGTATATGGGCCTTATTGGGCCATACGAGAATAGAGGAGAAA
>LR738716.1:52766482-52790638 GCA_902687465.1 Secale cereale
CCCCCCCTCTGGTTCGAATTGGACAAGGGGTGCAGCCCCCTTTTCCTTCTCCCTCTCCACCTCTTTCCTTCTCTCCTACTCCAGAAAGGAAAGGGGAATCCTACTAGGACTCGACTTGGGAGTCCTAGTAGGACTCCCCACACTTGGCGCGCCCCCTCTAGGGCCGGCCTCTCCCTTGCTCCTTTATATACGGGGGCAGGGGGGCACCCTAGGACACACAAGTTGAATTGTTTTAGCCGTGTGCGGTGCCCCCCTTCACAGAAACACACCTCGGTCATACCATTGTAGTGCTTAGGCGAAGCCCTGCGCCGGTAGATACATCATATCCGTCACCACGCCGTCGTGCTGACGAAACTCTCCCGTGAAGCTCAACTGGATCAAGAGAACGTGGGACGTCATCAAGTTGAACGTGTGCTGAACACGGAGGTGCCATACGTTCGGTGCTTGATCGGTTGGATCGCGAAGAAGTTCGACTACATCAACCGCGTCACTTGACACTTCCGCTCCCGGTCTACGAGGGTACGTAGACACACTCTTCCCCTCGTTGCTATACATCTGGTAGATAGATCTTGTGTGATCGTAGGAAAATTTTAAAATACTACATTCCCCAACAGCTATTGTTTTACGCCCCTAGCTAGGCACGATACAAGATAAATCTAGGTATTGCCATCTTTGGAAGGCAATCCATAAGTGGCTCTCATGATAGATTCATATGGTAATTTGATTTTCTTTCTAGGAAATTGTTCCATACCTTTCCTTAACAGAAATTGGAATCTAATATTTCCTTCCTTCATATCAATAATTGCACCAATCGTTCTAAGGAAAGGTCTACCAAGAATAATAGGACATGAAGGATTGCAATCTATATCAAGAACAATGAAATATACGGGCACATGATTCCTATTGGCAACAATAAGAACATCATTAATTCTTCCCATAGGTTTCTTAATAGTGGAATCCGCAAGATGCAAATTTAAAGAACAATCATCAAGCTCATGGAACCCTAGAAAATCACACAAAGTTTTTGGGATAGTGGAGACACTAGCACCCAAATCACACAAAGCATAGCATTAATGATCTTTTATTTTTATTTTAATAGTAGGTTCCCACTCATCATAAAGCTTTCTAGGGATAGAAACTTCCAACTCAAGTTTTTCTTCATAAGCATGCGGAGAATTTAGCACAGATTGTAACAAGGAAATACAATCAATCAAAGAGCAATTATCATAATTGAATCCCTTGAAATCCAAAGTAGTGGGTTCATCACTATGCAAAGTTTTAATCTCTTCACTCCCACTTTTAGCAATTTTAGCATCAAGGTCTAAAAACTCTGAATCATTGGGACACCTTAAAGCAAAATCATCTCCAATCCTATTTTCATCAAGATTTATACTAGAAAACAAGGATCTAATAGGAGACACATTAATAACTTTCAGATCTTCAACTTTATTTTCATGATAGCTAGAAGAACACGATTTAATATAATCTTCTCTTTTAGCATGCATCCTAGCGGTTCTTTCTTTGCATTCATCAATGGAAATTCTCATGGCTTTGAGAGACTCATTGATATCATGCTTAGGTGGGATAGATCTAAGTTTCAAAGAATCAACATCAAGAGTAATTCTATCCACACTTCTAGCTAATTCATCAACCTTAAGCAATTTCTATTCAAGCAAAGCATTGAAATTCTTTTGCGAGATCATAAACTCCTTAACACTAGTTTCAAATTCAGAAGGCATCTTTCCATAAGAGTTGTTGTAGGAATTACCAAAATTATTAGAGGAATTACTAGGGAAAGGCCTATGATTAAAATTACCTCTATAAGCATTGTTACCAAAATTATTCCTACCAACAAAATTCACATCCAAAGATTCATTGTTATTCTCAATCAAAGTGGACAAAGGCATATCATTAGGATCAGAAGAAGCACTCTTAGCAGCAAATAATTTCATAAGTTCATCAATCTTTCCACTCAAAACACTAATTTCTTTGATAGCATGCACTTTTTTACTAGTAGATCTTTCGGTTTTCCATTGAGAATAATTAACCATAATATTATCTAGGAGTTTGGTAGCTTCTCCTAAGGTAGTTTCCATGAAAGTTCCTCCGGCGGTCGAATCTAAAAGATTTCTTGAAGAAAAATTCAAGCCAGCATAAAAATTCTGAATAATTATCCATAGATTCAAACCATGTGTAGGGAAATTACGTATCATTAATTTCATTCTCTCCCAAGCTTGTGCAACATGCTCATGATCTAGTTGCTTAAAATTCATAATATCGTTTCTAAGCGAGATGATCTTAGTAGGAGGGAAATACTTAGAGATAAAAGCATCTTTGCACTTATTCCACGAATCAATACTATTTCTAGGCAAAGAGGAAAACCAAGTTTTAGCACGATCTCTAAGTGAAAACTAGGGCTGGAATTCGAGCCGAGTCGAGCCAACTCGGCTCGACTCGCTAGAGCTTGTTACGTTAACGAGCTAGCTCGACTCGACTCGTTACTATAACGAGCTCAAACCCAAGATTGGCTCGACTCGTTTAACTCGCGAGCTAGCTCATTTAGCTTGTTAAGCTCGTTAAGGATTGAACATAAAACCTCAAATATGATAAAAATGATTATGTATATATTAAACATATGCATCACCAAAAATTGTAATTTCCTTGTAACACATGAGTCTTTTGGGCGGCTGGGCCTTCAATGGTTGGGCCATCTGTTGTACGCCTAGGATGTGGGGTGCTGAGTGGCTGTTTTTTTTGGATTGGGAGTGGCTGATCTTTTGTACCGAGCCTAACGAGTTACACGAGTACTCGTGAGATTGGCTTGTTTAACTCGCTTTGTAAACGATCTTAAACTAAAGCTCGGCTCGACTCGTTATTCTTCGAGTTTGAGTCAATTCGAGCCGAGTCACGAGTTACTCGTTTAGCTCGCGAGCTTCGAGCTTTTTTTCCAGCCCTAGTGAAAACGGAAATAACTTCAATTTAACAATATCGTTATCTGTATCCCTTTTCTTTTGCATATCACACAAATCAACAAAGTTGTTTAGATGGGTAGCGGCATCTTCACTAGGAAGGCCGGAGAATTGATCTTTCATGACAAGATTCAACAAAGTAGCATTGATCTCACAAGATTCAGCATCGGTAATAGGAGCAATCGGAGTGCTAATAAAGTCATTGTTGTTGGTATTGGAGAAGTCACACAATTTGGTATTGTTCTAAGCCATAGTGACAAGCAAGCAATCCAACACACACAAGCAAACAAAAAGCAAGCGAACGATAAACACACGACGGAAGAAGGGCAAATAAAACGGCAAGGGTGAAGTGGGGGAGAGGAAAACGAGAGGCAAATAAATGTAATGCGGAGGATAAGGGTTTGTGATAGGTACTTGGTATATGACTTTTGCGTAAGCCTCCTCGGCAACGGCGCCAGAAATTTTTCTTGCTACCTCTTAAGCTTGAGTTGTATTCTCTCGAAGAGGAAAGGGAGATGCGGCATAGTAGCATAAGTATTTCCCTCAGTTTTTGAGAACCAAGATATCAATCCAGTAGGAGACCACGCGCGAGTCCCTCGCACCTGCACAAACAAATAAGAACTTCGCAGCCAACACGATAAGGGGTTGTCAATCCCTTTACGGTCACTTACGAAAGTGAGATCTGATAGAGATGATAGTTTATATTTTTGGTATTTTTGGTTTATAAGAACAGCAAATAAAAACAAGAAAAGTAAAGTGGATATAGATTGATATGTTGAGAATAGACCCGGGGGCCATAGTTTTCTCTAGTGGCTTCTCTCATGATAGCGATATTCTACGGTGGGTAAACAAATTACTGTCGAGCAATTGATAGAAAAGCGAATAATTATGAGACTATCTAGGCATGATCATTGTATATAGGCATCACGTCCGAGACAAGTAGACCGACTCCTGCCTGCATCTACTACTATTACTCCACACATCGACCGCTATCCAGCATGCATCTAGTGTATTGAGTTCATAAGAACAGAGTAACGCCTTAAGAAAAATGACATGATGTAGAGGGATAAACTCAAGCAATATTACATAAACCCCATCTTTTTATCCTCGATGGCAACAATAAAATACGTGCCTTGCTGTCCCTAGTGTCACTGGGAAAGGACACCACAAGATTGAACCCAAAGCCAAGCACTTCTCCCATTGCAAGAACTATAGATCTAATAGGTCAAACCAAACCAATAATTCGAAGAAACTTGCAAGGATATTATGAGCACACATAAAAAGTTCAGAGAAGAACCAAACATCTTTCATAGATAACCTTGATCATAAACTCACAATTCGTCGGATCTCGACAAACACACCGCAAAAAGAGATTACATCGAATAGATCTCCTCGAAGATCGAGGAGAACTTTGTATTGAGATCTAGAGAGAGAGAGAGAAGTAGCCATCTGGATACTAGCTATGGACCCGAAGGTCTGTGGTAAACTACTCACAACTCATGGTGAGGGCGATGATGATGATGATGAAGGACTCCGTGATAGATCCCCCTCCGGTGGAGCTCCGGAACAGGCTCCAAGATGGGGTCTCCACGGGAACAGAAGGTACGGCGGTGGAATTAGGGTTTTCTCTCTGTTCATGGAGTTTCTGGGGTACGTAGACTTATATAGGAAGAAGGAGGGCACCGGGGGACGCTCGAGGGGGCCATGAGGTAGGGGGCGCCCCCCCCCCACCCTCGTGGGCCACCCTTTGGCCCCCTGACGTGGTTCTTAAGTTCCGCATGCGTGATTTTCTCCAAAAATATCTCTCGCGAAGGTTTCATTCCGTTTGGACTCCGTTTGATATTCTTTTTCTGCAAAACCCTGAAACAGGCAAAAAACAGCAATCTGGACTGGGCCTTTGGGTTAGTAGGTTAGTCCCAAAAATGATATAAAAGTGAATGATAAAGCCCATTAAACATCCAAGACTTCATAAATAATAGCATGGAACAATCAAAAATTCTTGATACATTGGAGACCTATCAAGAGGTAAACCAAACTCTGGCCGTTTTAATCCCAAAGGTCTTTGGGCATCCTCTCGGTATCAATTTAGACCGATTAGCTTGTGCAATGTTCTCAAAATTGTGTCTAAAGTGCAATCTAATAGATTGAAGGAAATCTTGCTAGAAATTATTTCAGGGGAACAATCAACATTTGTACCAGGCATATTGATTACAGATAATATTTTGATTGCCTATGAGTTCTTGCACTTCATGAAAAGAAGAGAGGCAGGACTTCCCGGTATTGTGCTTTGAAACTGGATATGATGAAAGCATATGATAGGGTCAAGTTGAGCTATTTGAAATCTATCATGATAAAGTTGGGTTTTAGTGAGCGTTGGGTGATGTCTGTAATAAGGATCGTCACATATGTATATTTCTAGGTACTTTTTCATGGGGAGCGAACGGAGACGTTTAAGACCTCCAGGGGAATCCGCCAGGGCATATCACCATATTTGTTTTTGCTGGCAGTTGAAGGTCTGTCTTGCCTCTTAAGGAGCAAGGGGAATTCGGAAAACTTATCGGGCATCGCAGTGGCATCCACAGCACCCCCAGTCATCTCTTATTTGTAGACGATGGCTTGCTTTTTGCAAAGGCTAGTATGCTAGGAGCAATAGAGATCAGAGAAGTTCTAGATGTTTATTGTCAGGCATCAGGTCAAGGGGTTAATTTGGCAAAGAGCTCAATTCACTTCAGTAAGGGGTGCCCAAATAGTATAAGGGAAGGTATGAAAATAACACTAGAGGTACCAACAGAGGCTCTCAATGATTGCTACCTGGGCCTACCGTCTCAAGTGGGAAGGAATACAAATGGCACTTTCAAATACTTGAGAGACAGGGTATGGAACAACATACATGGATGGATCGAACAACTCTTGTCAGCATGTGAAAGATGTACTTATAAAATTTGTGGCCAAGGTAATCCCCACATATTCAATTGATGTTTTTAAATTACTGAGAGGATTGTGCGAAAAACTAGACAGTATGATCAGGACCTTCTGGTGGGGCAGCAAGTCAGGCAAACGGAAACCTCACATGGTGTCATGGGATACTCTCATGATGCCGGAATATATGGGAGGCTTAGGGTTTCGATATTTTGAGTTGTTCAATTTGGCTTTGTTGGCTCGGCAAGTCTGAAGAATCTTGATTACACCGAAATCATTAAGTGCGAGAATTCTTAAGTCTGTGTACTTCTCGAAAACAAATATTTTGCAAGCCAACCTTAGATCTTCACCCTCCCAAATCTGGCGGGCATTGGTGAAGGGCCGAGACATTCTCAAATTGGGCCTCATTGGGAGGATTGGAAACGGGAACTCCACATATGTATAGCGACATAATTGGATCCCACGTACTGAACGCTTGACTCCAGTTGCGTCAATTCCGACTTCCCCACCTGAGCTCATGTCTGAGTTAATTGATGCAACATCAGGATGGTGGGATAGAACGGAGCTTGCGAGGCACTCCTCCCCATGGACATTGAAGCAATATTGCGCATTCCCATCAGTTCGGTTCAGCGGGAGGATTTTTCGGCATGGCATCATGAGAAAACATGAGTATTTTTTGGTAAGATCATTTTACCTTATGTTAGTTACAATTAAAAAAGTGCAAGAGGTTTGGCTAGAAGGTAGGCCAAGTTCAAGCTCGAGCCGCTCAGAGAAGGCGTAGCAACCTTATGGAAGATCAAAGTTCGATTAAAAATCCGTGTGTTTGTGTGGCGGCTAGCCCATTGATCCATGCCGTCATGAGCAGTGCTGCACCACCGAAAGATGGCTACTTCAGCAAGGTGTGAACTATGTGGTGCAAAGAACGACACATGGTGACACTCACTACTCGTCTGCACCATGGCGAGATGCGGGTAGGCAACCATCGACGGCTCACTTATAGAGCATATGACTATGACAGCATGCGCGTAAGCAAAGTACTATTTCACATTCTTGAAACGCTACCGCATGCAGAATTTACAAAGCTCAACATTGTTTTGTGGGCAATTTGGAGCGCAAGACCGAAAGTAATGCACGAATAGATCTTCCAGAGCCCGGAGGCAATTCATGGTTTCATCATGAGATATCTAGCAGACCTGGACATCGTCGCAGACCCTTCACAGAAGCAAGATACAACTATGTCACGGTCGGTGGAGGTGCCAAAGTGGATCCCTCCAATGGAAGGTATGGTCAAAATTAATGTAGATGGAGGAATAGCCAAGAACAACTGCAAGGGTGTGGTGGCCGCCATGTGCCGAGGCGCCCAAGGAGTTTACCTTGGCTCGTCTGCACGCATCATTGGCAGTTGTGATGACCCTGGAACACTTGAAGCAATGGCATGTTTGGAGGCTCTTTCCCTCGCAGTCGATCTGAACCTTCAAAGGCTTATAATTGCATGCGAGCGGAAGTGGTAGTTGAACAGATTAATGGAGGAATAAATATATCTACAACCAGATTCTATATGAGATCAATATCCGTCTTCAAGAGTTTGAAGAGGTCTGGATTATTCATGAATGTAGGATGTCCAATATGGAGGCTCATAATTTTGTAAAAAACGTTGTATCTTTAGCTTATGGTCGATATAACTCGTGCAACAGCCAAATGACACGCAATTGTATATCATATATTATCTTTCCCTAATCTCTACCCAATATTAAAGCACGGACTACTTCCGCCCGCACACCCGTCGCGGCACTTTTGCAAAAAGACCCCTGCTATTTTCTGTATTCAACCCGTAGTCCTCACTTAAGTGACAGCCCGAACCATTATTTTACATTTTTCGAAAACATCCTCGAACTTTTAGATAGTTCAATCACGGATCATATTTAAGTTAAACAAATGCTTTTCTAAATTATCCATATATTTTAAACCGTAACTCTGATTTTAACATGTTATATATGAAATTTCATTAGAAAAATACGTAGAATATGAATATGATGTTAAATATTTAGGTCAAACAAATAATTTTTTAAACTATTCGTACCTTTTAGATCGTAACTCTGATTTGAACATATTATATATGAAATTTGATTAGAAAAATGTGTAAATATGAATATGACGTTATTTTTACATGTTAAATATTTATTAAATATTATTTTATTTGGGAAGCAAACTTATAATATATAGCGCATGATCCATTTTTCTTTAGTACCAGTGGCAATCTGGATTGCAAATAAACACCCATTAAAACCATATAGGAAAAAGAAGACATCGATAAATACACATGCATACCTCTAAAAACCCTCGCATGGGAAAATAATAGATTTCTCATCGTGAGAGTGAGAAAAAGCGAGAGAGGAGGGGGAGAGATGCCTTAGGATTAACCGCATTCAAACATGTTTTGGTTTGTGTGAACACCGAAGCCACCACCAGCGAGGGTGAGAAAGAGGATAAGTGGCAACACGAATGTGATGCCTCGCCAAAGTAAAGGAGATGGACCTATTGTTGTCTTGAGTGATGGTTGTTGGGTTAAGCGCGTGTGTTATTTTTTTCATGTGTTGCAACGCACGAGCTCTTTTGCTACTAATAATAAAATGATATTGCTTCTGCCCGCTCACTGTCGCGTGACCTACAGTCCCAGCCCAATCATCCAATTACCGAATTACATATGTTCGTCGTCCGATTTCGTAGGTCATCTGTTGCTTCGAAATTAATAGTCTCACCTTGGTCCTTTTAATCAAATCCTACTGATTTATATGCAAGAATCAAACAGCCAGGACACCAACAAAGAATCAAACAGCTCGGTATAGAGAGATAGAGAGAGCCGAGCTAGCCAGAGGTAGCCGGCAGCCTAACGAAGCATGGACGTCTGCCTTGGAGGGAAGAGAAGGAGGAGCCATGGTGGCGGAGGAGATGTAAGGAGGAAACACGAGAGAGTGTGTGAGCGATGGGGATCGTATGTGGCGTGGGGTCGGGAGTGAGGCCATGCGTCTGCTCTCGCGCATGGCGGCGTGATGGGAACGAGGAAGGAGAGAGGACATAATCGGGTCAAGCTAGGGTTAGATTGGTAATTAGATGGGCCTGGGAGGGTTAGCTGGGCTACCTGGTGGTTGGGAGGTTAGATGGGCCAGCATGGCTGCTCCATTTATAGAAATTAGAAAAAAGAAAATTGAGAGGATGATGTGTTGGCCATAAAAGAACTATGGAAGGCTGCTTTAAATCCAGAATTTGTGGGAAGTAATTAAATGAGATCGTGGGGCATGACGCTGGTTGAAAAATAGTGGGATCATGGGAAACTAAATTAAGCATGATTGGCCCAAATTAATTGGATTTTTAAGATAAGATCAATCGCAAGATTTATTTATGGGATCGGCCAACAAATCCGCGGTAGCCATTCATTACCAACATTCCAAAATCGGCAAATTTGACTATTTTGACCTGTTGTTGCAATCAATTCACAGAATGAACTGCCCGCGAAACTATTTCACAGCCATAACCTTTTTTTGTAGCGCCTGCCACGACGGCGCTGCACCCTACTGTGCAGCGCCTGCCTCGGAGGCGTTGCACGCCTGTCCACCGTGGCAGTCCCCTGGCCCGCACCCGGTCGTGCAACGCCTCCCAGCTAGGAGCCACACAATGTAATGTGCAGCGCCTCCGAGCCAGGCGCTGCACTAGCACTTATCCAATCGCCGCGCGCAAGCCCAATCCCCACCCCTTGCAGTTACATCGGCGGCTGCTGGATCCTCTCCTCCCCTTCTCTCAATCTCAATCCCAAAAAGCTTCAGATCTGAGGGTTTTGTCCGTGGATTTCTTCCCCCCTTCGATCCTACAAGGTTCACTCCTCCGATCCCCTTCTTTCTATCTATACATTTTCTCGTTTTTGGAAGATTTGTGTAATCCTTTTTTGATTATATTAGAATCTTGCATATGTGGGATTTATGATTTGTAGATGATTTATAAGATATATGTAACCTTAGTGTAGTTAGTATGTATTGAAAAAAAACTCTTCTATGTTGGAAACCTAGATTATGTTAGATGGTATTAGATGTTATTTTAGATGAGTTAGATGAATTTAAGAGAGGGGGAGGATGATGTTAGTGTAGTTAGTATTCAAGTAACCTTAGTGTAGTTAGTATGTATTGAAAAAAAAACTCTTCTATGTTGGAAACCTACATTATGTTAGATGGTATTAGATGTTATTTTAGATGAGTTAGATGAATTTAAGAGAGGGGGAGGATGATGTTAGTGTAGTTAGTATTCAAGTAGGCTTAGTTTAGTTATTTTGTATTCATAGGATGATGTTATTTATATGGTTTGAGAAGAAAACATTTTTTTCAAATTTTGCATGTAGTAGCCGTAGTTTCGTTTTTTGTGTATTCAAAAGTTAATCGTGTTGAATACCTTTTTTCAAATTGTTTCAAATGGTTAGGATGATGGATTGGCTTCTCGATGATCACTGGGACAAACAACACCGGTCTTACGCTATGTCCGTGGATCAACGGGTAATAATGAAAGTTGTTGGTGTTAATTATTTCGTTATTTTTCAAACACATACCCCAGATTTAATGATTTATTTGTTTTGCTTGTAGGAGCTTGCACCTCTGAAGCTTCGGGCTCACAGAGTCAACCTTGGGTGGATGCGCTATGATGAGCGCTACACACCGTATGTTAGGAAGACATGACTTCTCCCTTTCATTCAGTTGGTCAGCCGGTCGACGCCACCCAACAATGCTCCGGCACTCACCGCGCTCATTGATCACTGGAGGCCGGAGACGCACAGTTTCCATCTGCGGACCGGGGAGATGACGGTGACGCTTCAGGATATAGCAATGATCACCGGTCTTCCTGTCGATGGCATTCCTTTATGTATGAGCACTGATTCAGATGGGTGGCGTGAGCAGATGCATGCCCTTATCGGCATGGTTCCTCCAGAGCCTCAGGAAAGGCAAGAAGAAGGAAAGAGTCGCAGCCGGTGCCCCTTACACCTGGATTACTACGCACTTTGGTACTTGCCCTATGGAGGCTGATGAGGACACGGTAAAGACACATGCTCGTGTCTACATGTGGTATGTTATATCCAGGACTATGTTTGCTGATGGCACAGGCAAGAATGCTCCATGGATGTGGCTGAAGGCGTTGACCGTCTTCGATAGCAAATGGAGTTGGGGTTCGGCGACACTGGCTTACTTGTATAGACAGGTATGAAGTTGTTTATATTTCACCTCATTGGTACATGCTAAATGCGATCTTGCTGTTAATTCAATCATGTTATTTTTTATGTGCAGTTGGACGAAGCCAGTTACAGGCTATCTGGAGGTATCGGTGGTTGTTTGCTCGCACTTTCCATATGGAGCTGGGAGCGTTTGCCGGTTGGACGACCGAAGACCGTGAAGTACGAGCCTTGGGACGAGAAACAGGACCCACTACGGCTCCCCACTTGGGCTTACAAGTGGGATGTGTTAAATGAGATGACGGATGATCCATCGGTCATGTACAAGCTCTGAAGGAAATATGCCCTAGAGGCAATAATAAAGATGTTATTTATATTTCCTTATATCATGATAAATGTCTTTTATTCATGCTAGAATTGTATTAACCGGAAACTTGATACGTGTGTGAATACATAGACAAAATAGTATGTCCCTAGTATGCCTCTACTAGACTAGCTCATTGATCAAAGATGGCTATGTTTCCTAGCCATAGACATGAGTTGTCATTTGATCAACGGGGTCACATCATTAGGAGAATGATGTGATGGACAAGACCCATCCGTTAGCATAGCACTATGATCGTTTAGTTTTACTGCTATTGCTTTCTTCATGACTTATACATGTTCCTATGACTATGAGATTATGCAACTCCCGAATATCGTAGGAACACCTTGTGTGCTATCAAACGTCACAACGTAACTGGGTGATCATAAAGATGCTCTACAGGTGTCTCCGAAAGTATTCGTGATGCTGGCATAGATCAAGATTAGGATTTGTCACTCCGAGTGTCGGAGAGGTATCTCTGGGCCCTCTCGGTAACACACATCACAATAAGCCTTGCAAGCAAAAAGGACTAATGAGTTAGTCACGAGATGATGTGTTACGGAACGAGTAAAGAGACTTGCCGGTAACGAGATTGAACTAGGTATAGAGATACCGATGATCGAATCTCGGGCAAGTAACATACCGATGACAAAAGGAACAACGTATGTTGTTATGCGGTTTGACCGATAAAGATCTTCGTAGAATATGTAGGAGCCAATATGAGCATCCAGGTTCCGCTATTGGTTATTGACCGGAGATGAGTCTCGGTCATGTCTACATAGTTCTCGAACCCGTAGGGTCCGCACGCTTAACGTTTGATGACGATCGGTATTATGAGTTTATGAGTTTTGATGTACCGAAGATAGTTCGGAGTCCCGGATGAGATCACGGACATGACGAGGAGTCTCGGAATGTCCGAGACATAAAGATTGATATATTGGACGACTATATTCGAACACCGGAAGTGTTCCGGAAAAGTTTCGGATTTAACTGGATTGCCGGAGGGGGTTACCGGAACCCCCTACGAGGGGGGATGGTCCATAGTGGGCCTTGAGGAAAGGAGAGAGGCAGCCCATAGAGGCTGGCCGGCGCCCCACCTAGGGATCCTAGTTGGACTAGGATTGGGGGGGCGCCACCTCTCCCTCTTTTCGTTTCCCTCTCTTCCTTCTTGGTGGACTCCTACTAGGAATAGGATTGCAATCCTATTCCTAGTAGGATTGCCCTAGCCGCACCATAGGAGGCCGGCCGGCCCTCCCCTCTTGCTTCTTTATATACGGGGGCAGGGAGGCACCCAAAGACACACAAGTTGAATTGTTTTAGCCGTGTGCGGTGCCCCCCTCCACAGAAACACACCTCGGTCATACCGTTACAGTGCTTAGGCGAAGCCCTGCGCTGGTGAATACATCATATCCGTCACCACGCCGTCGTGTTGACGAAACTCTCCCGTGAAGCTCAACTGGATCAAGAGCTCGTGGGACGTCATCAAGCTGAACGTGTGCTGAACGTGGAGGTGCCGTACGTTCGGTGCTTGATCGGTTGGATCGCGAAGAAGTTCGACTACATCAACCGCGTCACTTGACGCTTCCGCTTCCGGTCTACGAGGGTACGTAGACACACTCTTCCCTCTCGTTGCTATGCATCTGGTAGATAGATCTTGCGTGATCGTAGGAAAATTTTAAAATACTACGTTCCCCAACAGTGGCATCATGAGCCAGGTCTATGCGTAGATGATATGCACGAGTAGAACACAATGAGTTGTGGGCGATACTAGTCATACTGCTTACCAGCATGTCATACTTTGCTTCGGCGATATTGTGAGATGAAGCGGCCCGGACCGACATTACGCGTACGCTTACGCGAGACTGGTTTCACCGTTACGAGCACTCGTTGCTTAAAGGTGACTGGCGGGTGTATGTCTCTCTCACTTTAGCTGAATCAAGTGTGGCTACGCCCGATCCTTGTGAAGGTTAAAACAGCACATACTTGACGAAACATCGTTGTGGTTTTTGTATGCGTAGGTAAGAACGGTTCTTGCTAAGCCCGTAGCAGCCACGTAAAACTTGCAACAACAAAGTAGAGGACGTCTAACTTGTTTTTGCAGGGCATGTTGTGATATGATATGGTCAAGACATGATGAGTTATACGGTTTTGTATGAGATGATCATGTTTTGTAATGTTATCGGCAACTGGCAGGAGCCATATGGTTGTCGCTTTATTGCATGAAATGCAATCGCCATGTAATTGCTTTACTTTATCACTAAGCGGTAGCGATAGTCGTAGAAGCAATAGTTGGCGAGACGACAACGATGCTATGATGGAGATCAAGGTGTCGCGCCGGTGACGAAGGTGATCATGACGGTGCTTTGGAGATGGAGATCAAAAGCACAAGATGATGATGGCCATATCATGTCACATATTCTGATTGCATGTGATGTTTATCTTATTATGCTTCTTATTTTGCTTAGAACGACGGTAGCATTATAAGATGATCCCTTACGAAAATTTCAAGGTATAAGTGTTCTCCCTAAGTATGCACCGTTGCGAAAGTTCGTCGTGCCGAGACACCACGTGATGATCGGGTGTGATAAGCTCTACGTTCAAATACAACGGGTGTAAGCTAGTTTTGCACACGCAGAATACTCGGGTTAAACTTGACGAGCCTAGCATATGCAGATATGGCCTCGGAACACTGGAGACCGAAAGGTCGAGCGTGACTCATATAGTAGATATGATCAACATAAGATGTTCACCATTGAAACTACTCCTTCTCACGTGATGATCGGACATGGTTTAGTTGATTTGGATCACGTGATCATTTAGATGACCGGAGGGATGTGTATCTAAGTGGGAGTTCTTTAATTAATATGATTAAATTGAACTTTAATTTATCATGAACTTAGTCCTCGTAGTATTAGCATATCTATGTTGTAGATCAATAGCTCACGATGTTGCTCCCCGTTTATTTTTTATATGTTCCTAGAGAAAACTAAGTTGAAAGATGTTAGTAGCAATGATGCGGAATTGTTCTGTGATCTGAGGATTATCCTCATTGCTGCACAGAAGAATAATGTCCTTGATGCACCACTAGGTGACAGACCTATTGCAGGAGCAGATGTAGACGTTATGAACGTTTTGACAAAAGCTCGGTATGATGACTACTTGATAGTTTAAGTGCACCATGCTTTACGGCTTAGAACCGGGACTTCAAAAACGTTTTGAACGACACGGAGCATATAAGATGTTCCAAGAGTTGCAATTAGTATTTCATACTCATGCCCGTGTCTAGAGGTATAAGACTTCTGACAGTACTTTGCCTACAAGATGGAGGAGAATAGCTCAACCAGTGAGCATGTGCTCAGATTGTCTGGGTACTACAATTACTTGAATCAATTGGAAGTTGATCTTCCAGATAAGATAGTAATTGACAAAGTTCTCTAGTCACTATCACCAAGTTGGTAGAACTTCGTGATGAACTATAATATGCAAGGGATGACGAAAGGTAATTCCCGCGCTCTTCGCGATCCTGAAATCGGCGAAGGTAGAAATCAAGAAAGAGCATCAAGTGTTGATGGTTAATAAGACCACTTGTTTCAAGTAAAGGGCAAAGGGATAGAAGGGGAACTTCAAGAAGAATGACAAGCAAGTTGTCACTCCCATGAAGAAACCCAAAGCTAAACTCAAGCCTGAAACTAAGTGCTTCTACTGCAAAGGAAATGGTCACTGGAAGTGGAACTGCCCTAGATACTTGGCGGATAAGAAGGATGGCAAAGTGAACAAAGGTATATTTGATATACAGATTATTGATGTGCATTTTACTAGTGTTCATAGCAACCCCTCGGTATTTGATAGTGGTTCAGTTGCTAAAGAGTAGTAACTCGAAATGGGAGTTGCATAATGAACAGAGACTGGTTAAAGGTGAAGTGACGATGTGTGTTGGAAGTGGTTCCAAGATTGATATGATCATCATCGCACACTCCCTATACTTTCGGGATTAGTGTAAAACCTAAATAAATGTTATTTGGCATTTGCGTTGAGCATGAATATAATTTGATCATATTTGTTGCAATACGGTTATTCATTTAAAGTCATAGAATAATTGTTATTCTGTTTACATGAATAAAACCTTCGATGGTCATACACCCAATGAAAATAGTTTGTTGGATCTCGATCGTGGTGGTACACATATTCATAATATTGAAGCCAAAAGATGCAAGGTTAATAATGATAGTGCATCTTATTTGTGGCACTTCCGCTTAGGTCATAATGGTGTAAAGCGCATGAAGAAACTCCATAGTGATGGACTTTTGGAATCACTTGATTATGAATCACTTGGTGCTTGCGAACCATGCCTCATGGGCAAGATGACTAAAACTCCGTTCTCCGGAACAATGGAGCGAGCAACAGATTTGTTGGAGATCATACATACAGATGTATGAGGACCAATGAGTGTTGAAGCTCGCGGCAGGTATCATTATTTTCTAACCTTCACTGATGATTTGAGCAGATATGTGTATATCTACTTAATGAAGCACAAGTCTGAAACATTTTGAAAAGTTCAAAGAATTCCAGAGTGAAGTGGAGAATCATCGTAACAAGAAAATAAGAGTTTCTACGATATGATCGTAGAGGTAAAATATTTGAGTTAGCGAGTTTGGCCTTCAGTAAAAACAATGTGAAATAGTTTCACTACTCACGCCACCTAGAACACCACAGTGTAATGGTGTGTCCGAACGTCATAACCGTACTTTATTAGATATGGTGCGATCGATGATGTCTCTTGCCGATCTACCACTATCGCTTTTGGGGTTATGCATTAGAGACAGATACATTCACGTTAAATAGGGCACCATATAAATCCGTGGAGATGACACCGTATGAACTGTGGTTTGACGAGAAACCTAAGCTGTCATTTCTTTAAGTTTGGGACTGCGATGCTTATGTGAAAAAGTTTCAACATGATAAGTTCGAACCCAAATCGGAGAAGTAAATCTTCGTAGGATACCCAAAAGAAACTGTTGGGTACACCTTCTATCACAGATCCGAAGGCAAGGTCTTTGTTGCTAAGAGTGGATCCTTTCTAGAGAAGGAGTTTCTCTCGAAAGAAGTGAGTGGGAGGAAAGTAGAACTTGATGGGGTAATTGTACCTTCTCCCGAATTGGAAAATGGAACATCACAGAAACTAGTTCCAGTGATTCCTACACCAATTAGTGAGGAAGCTAATGATGATGATCATGAAACTTTAGATCAAGTTTCTGCTGAACGTCGTAGATCAACCAGAGTACGTTCCGCACCAGAGTGGTACGGCAACCCAGTTCTGGAAGTCATGTTACTAGACCATGATGAACCTGCGAACTATGAGGAAGCGATGATGAGCCCAGATTCCGCAAAATGGCTTGAGGCCATGAAATCTGAGATGGGATCCATGTATGAGAACAAAGTGTGGACTTTGGTTGACTTGCCCGATGATCGGCAAGCCATCAAAAATAAATGGATCTTCAAGAGGAAGACTGACGCTGACGGTAATGTTACTGTTTACAAAGCTCGACTTGTTGCGAAAGGTTTTCGACAAGTTCAAGGAGTTGACTACGATGAGACTTTCTCACCCGTAGCGATGCTTAAGTCTGTCCGAATCATGTTAGCAATTGCCGCATTTTATGAAATCTGGCAAATGGATAACAAAACTGCATTCTTTATTGGATTTATTAAAGAAAAATTGTATATGATGCAACCCGAAGGTTTTGTCAATCCTAAAGGTGCTAACAAAATGTGCAAGCTCCAGTGATCCATCTATGGACTGGTGCAAGCATCTCGGAGTTGGAATATACGCTTTGATAAGTTGATCAAAGCATATAGATTTATACAGACTTACGGTGAAGCCTGTATTTACAAGAAGTGAGTGGGAGCACTACAACCTTTCTGATAAGTATATGTGAATGACATATTGTCCATTGGAAATAATGTAGAATTTTCTGGAAAGCATAAAGGAGTGTTTGAAAGGAGTTTTTCAAAGAAAGACCTTGGTGAAGCTGCTTACATATTGGGCATCAAGATCTATAGAGACAGATCAAGACGCTTGATAAGACTTTCGATAAGTACATACCTTGATAAGATTTTGAAGTAGTTCAAAATGGATCAGTCAAAGAAGGAGTTCTTGCCTGACTTGTAAGGTGTGAAGTTGAGTAAGACTCAAAGCCAGACCACGGCAGAAAAATATAGAGAGAATGAAAGTCATTCCCTATGCCTCAGCCATAGGTTCTATAAAGTATGCCATGTTGTGTACCAAACATGTTGTGTACCTTGCCATGAGTTTGTCAAGGCGGTACAATAGTGATCCAGGAGTAGATCACTGTACAGCGGTCAAAATTATCCTTAGTAACTGGATGACTAAGGAAATGTTTCTCGATTATGGAGGTGATAAAGAGTTCGTCGTAAAGGGTTACGCCGATGCAAGCTTTGACACTAAATCCAGATGACTCTAAGTATCAATCTGGATGCGTATTGAAAGTGGGAGCAATTAGCTAGAGTAGCTCTATGCAGAGCATTGTAGACATAGAAATTTGCAAAATACATACGGATCTGAATGTGACAGACCCGTTGACTAAACTTCTCTCACAAGCAAAACATGATCACACCTTATTACTCTTGGGTATTAATCACATAGCGATGTGAACTAGATTATTGACTCTAGTAAACCCTTTGGGTGTTGGTCACATGGCGATGTGAGCTAGATTATTGACTCTAGTGCAAGTGGGAGACTGAAGGAAATATGCCCTAGAGGCAATAATAAAGTTGTTATTTGTATTTCCTTATATCATGATAAATGTTTATTATTCATGCTAGAATTGTATTAACGGGAAACTTGGTACATGTGTGAATACATAGACAAAACAGTATGTCCCTAGTATGCCTCTACTAGACTAGCTCATTGATCAAAGATGGTTATGTTTCCTAGCCATAGACATGAGTTGTCATTTGATCAACGGGATCACATCATTAGGAGAATGATGTGATGGACAAGACCCATCCGTTAGCATAGCACTATGATCGTTTAGTTTTACTGCTATTGCTTTCTTCATGACTTATACATGTTCCTATGACTATGACTTATACCCAAAAGAGACTGTTGGGTACACCTTCTATCACAGATCCGAAGGCAAGATATTCGTTGCTAAAAATGGATCCTTTCTAGAGAAGGAGTTTCTCTCGAAAGAAGTGAGTGGGAGGAAAGTAGAACTTGATGAGGTAATAGTACCTTCTCCCGGATTGGAAAGTAGTACATCACAGAAAATTGTTCCAGTGATTCCTACACCAATCAGTGAGGAAGTTAATGATAATGATCATGAAACTTTGGATCAAGTTTCTGCTGAACGTCGTAGATCAACCAGAGTACGTTCCGCACCAGAGTGGTACGGCAACCCAGTTCTGGAAATCATGTTACTAGACCATGATGAACCTACGAACTATGAGGAAGCGATGATGAGCCCAGATTCCGCAAAATGGCTTGAAGCCATGAAATCTGAGATGGGATCCATGTATGAGAACAAAGTGTGGACTTTGGTTGACTTGCCCGATGATCGGCAGGCCATCGAAAATAAATGGATCTTCAAGAGGAAGACCGACGCAGACGGTAATGTTACTGTTTACAAAGCTCGACTTGTTGCGAAAGGTTTTCGACAAGTTCAAGGAGTTGACTACGATGAGACTTTCTCACCTGTAGCGATGCTTAAGTCTGTCCGAATCATGTTATCAATTGCCGCATTTTATGATTATGAAATCTGGCAAATGGATGTCAAAACTGCATTCCTGAATGGACATCTCAAAGAAGAGTTGTATATGATGCAACCAGAAGGTTTTGTCGATCCAAAAGGTGCTAACAAAGTATGCAAGCTCCAGCGATCCATCTATGGACTGGTGCAAGCATCTCGGAGTTGGAATATACGCTTTGATGAGGTGATCAAAGCATATGGTTTTATACAGACTTTTGGAGAAGCCTGTATTTACAAGAAAGTGAGTGGGAGCTCTGTAGCATTTCTAATATTATATGTGGATGACATATTGTTGATTGGAAATGATATAGAATTTCTGGATAGCATAAAAGGATACTTGAATAAGAGTTTTTCAATGAAAGACCTCGGTGAAGCTGCTTATATATTAGGCATCAAGATCTATAGAGATAGATCAAGACGCTTAATTGGACTTTCACAAAGCACATACCTTGATAAGATTTTGAAGAAGTTCAAAATGGATCAGTCAAAGAAAGGGTTCTTGCCTGTATTACAAGGTATGAAGTTGAGTAAGACTCAATGCCCGACCACTGCAGAAGATAGAGAGAAAATGAAAGTCATTCCCTATGCCTCAGCCATAGGATCTATCATGTATGCAATGCTGTGTACCAGACCTGATGTGTGCCTTGCTATAAGTCTAGCAGGGAGGTACCAAAGTAATCCAGGAATGGATCACTGGACAGCGGTCAAGAACATCCTGAAGTATCTGAAAAGGACAACGGATATGTTTCTCGATTATGGAGGTGATAAAGAGTTCGTCGTAAAAGGGTTACGCCGATGCAAGCTTTGACACTAAATCCAGATGACTCTAAGTATCAATCTGGATGCGTATTGAAAGTGGGAGCAATTAGCTAGAGTAGCTCTATGCAGAGCATTGTAGACATAGAAATTTGCAAAATACATACGGATCTGAATGTGACAGACCCGTTGACTAAACTTCTCTCACAAGCAAAACATGATCACACCTTATTACTCTTGGGTATTAATCACATAGTGATGTGAACTAGATTATTGACTCTAGTAAACCCTTTGGGTGTTGGTCACATGGCGATGTGAACTATGGGTGTTATTCACATAACGATGTGAACTATCGGTATTAAATCACATGGCGATGTGAGCTAGATTATTGACTCTAGTGCAAGTGGGAGACTGAAGGAAATATGCCCTAGAGGCAATAATAAAGATGTTATTTATATTTCCTTATATCATGATAAATGTCTTTTATTCATGCTAGAATTGTATTAACCGGAAACTTGATACATGTGTGAATACATAGACAAAATAGTATGTCCCTAGTATGCCTCTACTAGACTAGCTCATTGATCAAAGATGGCTATGTTTCCTAGCCATAGACATGAGTTGTCATTTGATCAACGGGGTCACATCATTAGGAGAATGATGTGATGGACAAGACCCATCCGTTAGCATAGCACTATGATCGTTTAGTTTTACTGCTATTGCTTTCTTCATGACTTATACATGTTCCTATGACTATGAGATTATGCAACTCCCGAATATCGTAGGAACACCTTGTGTGCTATCAAACGTCACAACGTAACTGGGTGATCATAAAGATGCTCTACAGGTGTCTCCGAAAGTATTCGTGATGCTGGCATAGATCAAGATTAGGATTTGTCACTCCGAGTGTCGGAGAGGTATCTCTGGGCCCTCTCGGTAACACACATCACAATAAGCCTTGCAAGCAAAAAGGACTAATGAGTTAGTCACGAGATGATGTGTTACGGAACGAGTAAAGAGACTTGCCGGTAACGAGATTGAACTAGGTATAGAGATACAGACGATCGAATCTCGGGCAAGTAACATACCGATGACAAAAGGAACAACGTATGTTGTTATGCGGTTTGACCGATAAAGATCTTTGTAGAATATGTAGGAGCCAATATGAGCATCCAGGTTCCGCTATTGGTTATTGACCGGAGATGAGTCTCGGTCATGTCTACATAGTTCTCGAACCCGTAGGGTCCGCACGCTTAACGTTTGATGACGATCGGTATTATGAGTTTATGAGCTTTGATGTACCGAAGATAGTTCGGAGTCCCGGATGAGATCACGGACATGACGAGGAGTCTCGGAATGTCCGAGACATAAAGATTGATATATTGGATGACTATATTCGAACACCGGAAGTGTTCCGGAAAAGTTTCGGATTTAACTGGATTGCCGGAGGGGGTTACCGGAACCCCCTACGAGGGGGGATGGTCCATAGTGGGCCTTGAGGAAAGGAGAGAGGCAGCCCATAGAGGCTGGCCGGCGCCCCACCTAGGGATCCTAGTTGGACTAGGATTGGGGGGGCGGCACCTCTCCCTCTTTTCCTTTCCCTCTCTTCCTTCTTGGTGGACTCCTACTAGGAATAGGATTGCAATCCTATTCCTAGTAGGATTGCCCTAGCCGCACCATAGGAGGCCGGCCGGCCCTCCCCTCTTGCTCCTTTATATACGGGGGCAGGGAGGCACCTAAAGACACACAAGTTGAATTGTTTTAGCCGTGTGCGGTTCCCCCCTCCACAGAAACACACCTCGGTCATACCGTTGCAGTGCTTAGGCGAAGCCCTGCGCCGATGAATACATCATATCCGTCACCACGCCGTCGTGCTGACGAAACTCTCCCGTGAAGCTCAACTGGATCAAGAGCTCGTGGGACGTCATCAAGCTGAACGTGTGCTGAACGCGGAGGTGCCGTACGTTCGGTGCTTGATCGGTTGGATCGCGAAGAAGTTCGACTACATCAACCGCGTCACTTGACGCTTCCGCTTCCGGTCTAAGAGGGTACGTAGACACACTCTTCCCTCTCGTTGCTATGCATCTGGTAGATAGATCTTGCGTGATCGTAGGAAAATTTTAAAATACTACGTTCCCCAACAAGCTCTACAGGAGCGAGATGGACGCGATCACGGCTGAGCAGGTGAGTCAATATTGCATAAGTTATTATCATGCTTATATCTTAACTAGATATCAATTTTGCATTTTATCCCCTTTTGCAGGTTGTATGGGAACCGTATGGAAGTGCAGAGAGTTTTGGGAACCCTATGGAGTTCGCGCTGAATCCGATGTGCACTAGGGATAGGGAACTCTGGCATATGTGGTGTCCACTCATATGCAACTGGGCGGTCGAGGTTCACCTGCCACATCGGGTGTACCGCCAGTTTGGTTTGTTCCAGACACACCCGCCGGAATGGGAGGACACGAACCGACAGCTACACGCGTAAGATATAACTAACCTTGAGCACCTAGCTGCTTGTCGGCCTCATCGTTGGTTCTAATAGTATGTTTATAACTTCCAGGTTGGATAGGAAAAAGCAGCGCAAGATCAAGGACTGGGCCAAGCATCACTGGAAGTATGTTGTGCAGTGGTAGTATAGTGTTGATCAAGCTAGGCGCAACAAAGGAGCCCCGCTTCGTGAGCACTGTCCGTTTGCGTTCAACAACTATCTCACATGGTTCCTTGCAAGAACCCGTGTGGAGGTATGCAAGCCGGCGTATGCTGATGATATTTTGGAAGATCTCACCGTATTCGATGAGATAGCCCAGCACGAGTACAACGCATTAGTTCGGAAAGGAAACTCAGTGATCCCTGCAGGCCCAATGATGAACTTTGTGGTATTTGCTCTTTACTCTTTTCCATTCGCACTATTTACATCTTCGCTTGCCTAACACGTTAATACCATTTGTGTTCATAGCGTGCCCAAATCAAGAAAGCAGCCGATGAGACCGACAGTATATTGGAAACAACCCCGGCTGGCAAAGACGATGGGGAAGGTGCCCTTCGAGCATTCCTTAAGGTTCACATATCTTTCAAACTAGCACTTAACATGTGTTGGTACGTTCGTTGTCTCATTCACTTGTTCATGTTGCAGCGCCAGGGCCAAAAGTTAAGGCGGCTATCCAATCTTTTCGGTTGTCGTGACCCCGAGTA
Source organism: Secale cereale (assembly GCA_902687465.1). Lineage (NCBI taxonomy): Eukaryota > Viridiplantae > Streptophyta > Magnoliopsida > Poales > Poaceae > Secale > Secale cereale. Next base: position 52,789,658 of record LR738716.1, read on the forward strand.
TGTATCACCAGAACGTTCTAGGTCGGCGACACCATCAGATCCCATTTCTGGCGATGCTAATCCTTTGGATGATGAGGATGTGGGTGTGGTCACCCAAGAGGTATGGCATTAGCATATATATCCAATGATGATATGGTCACACACAGTTGTTGTTGCATTGCTAACTACATGCTCACACACGGTCTTTCCATAACTTTTGTTGATGCATAGGCTCCTGATGATATGGTCTTGGGGAAGTACAAGGCTCGTTCTGCAATCAAGTTAAAGCCTAGGAGGGAATACAAGAAATACACACCCGAGGACTTTACCCAGAAAGGTAAAAGGACGGTCGAAACCTCGCGGATGGCGGCTTTGGATGACTATTTGGATGACGATGATGAAGAGGAGGCGGAGCCGGAGCCGGAGCGGGTTCCACTTCCTAGGAAGGTCAAAAAGACATGTGTGAAGAGGGGGGCAGGAGCCAGCAAGCGCGGAAGGAACTAGTCATATTTCTATATGTGTCTCTTTTTGTAATGTCGAACGCTATGTTGATAGTAATGTCGAACGCTATGTTGGACTTGTGTCTCTATTTCTATATGTGTTGAACTTGTCGTATTTCTATATGTGTTGAACTTGTCTCTATTTCTATATGTGTTGAACTTGTCGTATTTCGATATGCTTGTCTCTTTTTGTAATGTTGAACGCTAGTGTTGTAGTATTTATATATGTGTTATACTATTCATATTTATGTATATTTGTTCTACTATTCATCACTTCTATGTTGTATTATTCATATTTGTATATGTGTTATACTATTGATATTTCTAAAATTTCATCTGACATGTGTGGCGCCTAGCAGCCAGGCGTCACACTGTACAGTGCAACGCCTACCACACGGGCGCTACACTATACTGTGTGACGCCTGGCTGCTAGGCGCTGCACTGTATAGTGCAACGCCCGTGTGGCAGGCGCTGCACATGTCTGTATGTGTCTAGAGAGCAA
>LR738716.1:52790777-52805314 GCA_902687465.1 Secale cereale
GCCTGTGAGGTAGGCGCTGCACATGTATGTACGTGTCCAGAGAGCAACAGAAACTTCTGTTGCTCGCTGGACACATACAGACATGTGCAGCGCCTACCTCACAGGCGCTGCACTGTATAGTGCAACGCCTGTGTGGTAGGCGCTGCACTGTACTAAGTGTTTTTTTATTTGCAAACTTAGTGCGACGATGTTTGTGGATAGATCATAGTAGAGAAGGAGACATAGTAGTTCACCACAAATACTAGTTCACCACCAAATCGAGAAGGAGACATAGTTGTTCACCACAAATACTAGTTCACAACCGAACTTAGTACTTCACGATACAACCAAATAGAGAAGGAGACATAGTAGTTCACCACAAATACTAGTTCACAACCAAATCAAGAAGGGCACATAAGGTGTTCACAAATGCATATAAAGTTCACGACATAGCTCTATTGCGTAGAGCAAGGCCCCTTTCCCTTCTTCTTCTTCCTCTCTTCTTCCTCTTCCTCCTCCCTTTTCCTTATGAGACGAGCCTCCTTAACCACCCTCTCCATGAACATCTGATTCTCCCTCTCTTTTTTGCAGCTTCAAATGCCCAAAGCTTCTCACATTTCTCTTCAAAATCCTTCTGACGCTTCTTCGCTGCCTCCTCACATCTCCTCACCAACGCTTGCTCCCTAGCTCGCATCGCCTGACTCTCTCGCTGTTGTTCCTCCCACTTCTTCTCAAGCTCCTCTTCCTTCTTCTTCTTTAGCTTGGCTGCATCCTCCTCTCTAAGCTTTTTCGCAGCCTTCTCCCACCATCCCGCCATATCATCTTCGCCATCCTCCTTCATTGTTGATTTGTTGGGTTGGGAAGCCGCCATACCTAAAATGAGTGAAACATAATGGTTAGTAAGGACAAATTAAAGCAAATGTAAAACAAGACCATATGAAAAAGAAAACATATGAGAAAGATAACATATGAAAAAAAACATATGAAAAAGAAGACATATGAAAAAAAAGACATACGGAAATGGTCCATCAAGGTATCCAACCATTCCTCTAAAACGAACTTGCCCTTGTCCATCACCACGACCACGAGCTCTACCACCACCACGGCCTCTTGTAAGTCCAAGTTGCCGACCTCTTTGTTGTCTAGATCCTCTTTGGCTACCACTTGGTTGGCTTGGCACTTGTTGGCTACCACTTGGTTGGCTTGGCACTTGTTGGCTACCACTTGGTTGCATTGGCACTTGTTGGCTACCACTTGGTTGCATTGGCACTTGTTGGCTACCGCTAGGTTGGCTAGCACGTGGTTGCCTTCGCACTTGTTGCCTAGCTCTTGGTTGGCTTGGCACTTGTTGGCTACCACTTGTTTGGGTCCCTTGTGTAGCTCCTTGTTGGCTTGTGCTTGCATCATTTTTCTTGGACCTTTTCCTTGGTTTGGGACATTTTCTTTGGTTGTGGCCTTGACCTTTGCACCTGAAGGAAATATGCCCTAGAGGCAATAATAAAGATGTTATTTGTATTTCCTTATATCATGATAAATGTCTTTTATTCATGCTAGAATTGTATTAACCGGAAACTTAGTACATGTGTGAATACATAGACAAAACAGTATGTCCCTAGTATGCCTCTACTAGACTAGCTCATTGATCAAAGATGGTTATGTTTCCTAGCCATAGACAAGAGTTGTCATTTGATCAACGGGATCACATCATTAGGAGAATGATGTGATGGACAAGACCCATCCGTTAGCATAGCACTATGATCGTTTAGTTTTACTGCTATTGCTTTCTTCATGACTTATACATGTTCCTATGACTATGAGATTATGCAACTCCCGAATACCGTAGGAACACCTTGTGTGCTATCAAACGTCACAGCGTAACTGGGTGATCATAAAGATGCTCTACAGGTGTCTCCGAAAGTATTCGTGGTGTTGGCATAGATCAAGATTAGGATTTGTCACTCCGAGTGTCGGAGAGGTATCTCTGGGCCCTCTCGGTAACACACATCACAATAAGCCTTGCAAGCAAAAGACTAATGAGTTAGTCACGAGATGATGTGTTACGGAACGAGTAAAGAGACTTGCCGGTAACGATATTGAACTAGGTATAGAGATACCGACGATCGAATCTCGGGCAAGTAACATACCGATGACAAAAGGAACAACGTATGTTGTTATGCGGTTTTGACCGATAAAAGATCTTCGTAGAATATGTAGGAGCCAATATGAACATCCAGGTTCCGCTATTGGTTATTGACCGGAGATGAGTCTCGGTCATGTCTACATAGTTCTTGAACCCGTAGGGTCCGCACGCTTAACGTTTGATGACGATCGGTATTATGAGTTTATGAGTTTTGATGTATCGAAGGTAGTTCGGAGTCCCGGATGAGATCACGGACATGACGAGGAGTCTCGGAATGTCCGAGACATAAAGATTGATATATTGGACGACTATATTCGGACACCGGAAGTGTTCCGGAAAAGTTTCGGATTTAACGGGATTGCCGGACGGGGTTACCGGAACCCCCTACGAGGGGGGATGGTCCATAGTGGGCCTTATGGAAAAGAGAGAGGCAGCCCATAGTGGCTGGCCGGCGCCCCACCTAGGGTTCCTAGTTGGACTAGGATTGGGGGACGCCACCTCTCCTTCTTTTCCTTTCCCTCTCTTCCTTCTTTGGTAGTTCCTACTAGGAATAGGATTAAAATCCTATTCCTAGTAGGATTGCACCCCTAGCCGCACCATAGGAGGGCCGGCCGGCCTCCCCCCTTGCTCCTTTATATACGGCGGCAGGGGGGCACCCAAAGACACACAAGTTGAATTGTTCCAGCCGTGTGCGGTGCCCCCCTCCACAGAAACACACCTCGGTCATACCGTCGCGGTGCTTAGGCGAAGCCCTGTGCCGGTGAATACATCATATCCGTCACAACGCCGTCGTGCTGACGAAACTCTCCCGTGAAGCTCAACTGGATCAAGAGCTCGTGGGACGTCATCAAGCTGAACGTGTGCTGAACACGGAGGTGCCGTACGTTCGGTACTTGATCGGTTGAATCGCGAAGAAGTTCGACTACATCAACCACGTCACTTGACGCTTCCGCATCCGGTCTACGAGGGTACGTAGACACACTCTTCCCTCTCGTTGCTATGCATCTGGTTGATAGATCTTGCGTGATCGTAGGAAAATTTTAAAATACTACGTTCCCCAACAGTGGCATCATGAGCCAGGTCTATGCGTAGATGATATGCACGAGTAGAACACAATGAGTTGTGGGCGATACTAGTCATACTGCTTACCAGCATGTCATACTTTGCTTCGGCGGTATTGTGAGATGAAGCGGCCCGGATCGACATTACGCGTACGCTTACGCGAGACTGGTTTCACCGTTACGAGCACTCGTTGCTTAAAGGTGACTGGCGGGTGTCTGTCTCTCTCACTTTAGCTGAATCAAGTGTGGCTACGCCCGGTCCTTGTGAAGGTTAAAACAGCACATACTTGACGAAACATCGTTGTGGTTTTGTATGCGTAGGTAAGAACGGTTCTTGCTAAGCCCGTAGCAGCCACGTAAAACTTGCAACAACAAAGTAGAGGACGTCTAACTTGTTTTTGCAGGGCATGTTGTGATGTGATATGGTCAAGACATGATGAGTTATACGGTTTTTGTATGAGATGATCATGTTTTGTAATGTTATCGGCAACTGGCAGGAGCCATTTGGTTGTCGCTTTATTGTATGAAATGCAATCGCCATGTAATTGCTTTACTTTATCACTAAGCGGTAGCGATAGTCGTAGAAGCAATAGTTGGCGAGACGACAACGATGCTACGATGGAGATCAAGGTGTCGCGCCGGTGACGAAGGTGATCATGAAGGTGCTTTGGAGATGGAGATCAAAAGCACAAGATGATGATGGCCATATCATGTCACATATTTTGATTGCATGTGATGTTTATCTTATTATGCTTCTTATTTTGCTTACAACGACAGTAGCATTATAAGATGATCCCTTACTAATTTTCAAGGTATAAGTGTTCTCCCTGAGTATGCACCGTTGCGAAAGTTCGTCGTGCCGAGACACCACGTGATGATCGGGTGTGATAAGCTCTACGTTCAAATACAACGGGTGTAAGCCAGTTTTGCACACGCAGAATACTCGGGTTAAACTTGACGAGCCTAGCATATGCAGATATGGCCTCGGAACACTGGAGACCGAAAGGTCAAGCGTGAATCATATAGTAGATATGATCAACATAAGATGTTCACCATTGAAACTACTCCATCTCACGTGATGATCGGACATGGTTTAGTTGATTTGGATCACGTGATCATTTAGATGACCGGAGGGATGTCTATCTAAGTGGGAGTTCTTTAAATTAATATGATTAAATTGAACTTTAGTTTATCATGAACTTAGTCCTGATAGTTTTTTGCATATCTATGTTGTTGTAGATCAATGGCCCGTGCTACCGTTCCTTTGAATTTTAATGCATTCCTAGAGAAAGCTAAGTTGAAAGATGATGGTAGCAATTACACGGACTGGGTCCGTAACCTGAGGATTATCCTCATTGCTGCACATAAGAATTATGTCCTTGAAGCACCGCTAGGTGACAAGCCCCCTCCCGCTAATGTGGACGCTTTGAACGTCTGGCAATCGCGGTCTGATGACTACACGATAGTTCAGTGTGCCATGCTTTACGGCTTAGAACCGGGACTTCAACGACGTTTTGAACGTCATGGACCATATGAGATGTTCCAGGAGTTGAAGTTAATATTTCAAGCAAATGCCCGGATTGAGAAATATGAGATTTCCAATAAGTTCTACAGCTGCAAGATGGAGGAGAATAGTTCTATCAGTGAACACTTGCTTAGAATGTCTGGGTACTACAATCATATGACTCAACTTGGTTGCAAAGTTGACGAGGATAGTGTTATTGATAGAGTTCTTCAATCACTGACACCAAGCTATAAAGGCTTTGTGATGAACTATAATATGCAAGGGATGCAAAAGACAATTCCCGAGCTCTTCGCCATGCTCAAGGATGCGGAGGTAGAAATCAAGAAGGAGCATCAAGTGTTGATGGTTAACAAGACCACTAGTTTCAAGAAAAAGGGCAAAGGAAAGAAGGGGAACTTCAAGAAGAATAGCAAAACAGTTGCTACTTCCACGAAGAAACCTAAGTCTGGAGCCAAGCCTGAAACTGAGTGCTTCTACTGCAAGGGGACTGGACACTGGAAGCGGAACTGCCCCAAGTATTTGGCGGATAAGAAGGATGGCAAGGTGAACAAAGGTATATGTGATATACATGTTATTGATGTGTACCTTACTAATGCTCGTAGTAGTACCTGGGTATTTGATACCGGTTCGGTTGCTAATATTTGTAACTCGAAACAGGGACTATGGATTAAACGAAGATTGGCTAAGGACGAGGTAACGATGCGCGTGGGAAACGGTTCCAAAGTCGATGTGATCGCCGTCGGCACGCTACCTCTACATCTACCTTCGGGATTAGTTTTAGACCTAAATAATTGTTATTTGGTGCCAGCGTTGAGCATGAACATTATATCTGGATCTTGTTTGTTGCGAGACGGTTATTCATTTAAATCAGAGAATAATGGTTTTCTCTATTTTTATGAATAATATCTTTTATGGTCATGCACCCTCAAAGAGTGGTCTATTCTTATTGGATCTCGATTGTAGTGATACACATATTCATAAAATTGAAACCAAAAGATGCAAGGTTAATAATGATAGTGCAACTTATTTGCGGCACTGCCGTTTAGGTCATATTGGTGTAAAACGCATGAAGAAACTCCATAGTGATGGACTTTTGGAATCACTTGATTATGAATCACTTGGTTCTTGCGAACCATGCCTCATGGGCAAGATGACTAAAACTCCGTTCTCCGGAACTATGGAGCGAGCAACAGATTTGTTGGAAATCATACATACTGATGTATGTGGACCAATGAGTGTTGAAGCTCGCGGCGGGTATCGTTATTTTCTGACCTTCACTGATGATTTGAGCAGATATGGGTATATCTACTTAATGAAGCACAAGTCTGAAACATTTGAAAAGTTCAAAGAATTTCAGAGTGAAGTAGAGAATCATCGTAACAAGAAAATAAAGTTTCTACGATCTGATCGTGGAGGAGAATATTTGAGTTACGAGTTTGGTCTTCATTTGAAACAATGTGGAATAGTTTCACAACTAACGCCACCCGGAACACCACAGCGTAATGGTGTGTCTGAACGTCGTAACCGTACTTTATTGGATATGGTACGATCTATGATGTCTCTTACCGATTTACCACTATCGTTTTGGGGTTATGCTTTAGAGACAGCTGCATTCACGTTAAATAGGGCACCATCTAAATCCGTTGATACGACACCTTATGAAGTATGGTTTGGCAAGAAACCAAAGTTGTCGTTTCTTAAAGTTTGGGGCTGCGATGCTTATGTGAAAAAACTTCAATCTGATAAGCTCGAACCCAAGTCGGAGAAATGTGTCTTCATAGGATACCCAAAAGAGACTGTTGGGTACACCTTCTATCACAGATCCGAAGGCAAGATATTCGTTGCTAAGAATGGATCCTTTCTAGAGAAGGAGTTTCTCTCGAAAGAAGTGAGTGGGAGGAAAGTAGAACTTGATGAGGTAATTGTACCTTCTCCCGGAATGGATAGTAGTACATCACAGAAAATTGTTCCAGTGATTCCTACACCAATCAGTGAGGAAGTTAATGATGATGATCATGAAACTTCGGATCAAGTTTCTGTTGAACGTCGTAGATCAACCAGAGTACGTTCCGCACCAGAGTGGTACGGCAACCCAGTTCTGGAAATCATGTTACTAGACCATGATGAACCTACGAACTATGAGGAAGCGATGATGAGCCCAGATTCCGCAAAATGGCTTGAAGCCATGAAATCTGAGATGGGATCCATGTATGAGAACAAAGTGTGGACTTTGGTTGACTTGCCCGATGATCGGCAGGCCATCGAAAATAAATGGATCTTCAAGAGGAAGACCGACGCAGACGGTAATGTTACTGTTTACAAAGCTCGACTTTGTTGCGAAAGGTTTTCGACAAGTTCAAGGAGTTGACTACGATGAGACTTTCTCACCTATAGCGATGCTTAAGTCTGTCCGAATCATGTTAGCAATTGCTGCATTTTATGATTATGAAATCTGGCAAATGGATGTCAAAACTGCATTCCTGAATGGATATCTCAAAGAAGAGTTGTATATGATGCAACCAGAAGGTTTTGTCGATCCAAAAGGTGCTAACAAAGTATGCAAGCTCCAGCGATCCATCTATGGACTGGTGCAAGCATCTCGGAGTTGGAATATACGCTTTGATGAGGTGATCAAAGCATATGGTTTTATACAGACTTTTGGAGAAGCCTGTATTTACAAGAAAGTGAGAGGGAGCTCTGTAGCATTTCTAATATTATATGTGGATGACATATTGTTGATTGGAAATGATATAGAATTTCTGGACAGCATAAAAGGATACTTGAATAAGAGTTTTTCAATGAAAGACCTCGGTGAAGCTGCTTATATATTAGGCATCAAGATCTATAGAGATAGATCAAGACGCTTAATTGGACTTTCACAAAGCACATACCTTGATAAGATTTTGAAGAAGTTCAAAATGGATCAGTCAAAGAAAGGGTTCTTGTCTGTATTACAAGGTATGAAGTTGAGTAAGACTCAGTGCCCGACCACTGCAGAAGATAGAGAGAAAATGAAAGTCATTCCCTATGCCTCAGCCATAGGATCTATCATGTATGCGATGCTGTGTACTAGACCTGATGTGTGCCTTGCTATAAGTTTAGCAGGGAGGTACCAAAGTAATCCAGGAGTGGATCACTGGATAGCGGTCAAGAACATCCTAAAGTATCTGAAAAGGACAAAGGATATGTTTCTCGTGTATGGAGGTGACAAAGAGCTCGTCGTAAACGGTTACGTCGATTCTAGCTTTGACACTGATCCGGATGACTCTAAGTCACAAACCGGATATGTATTTTTATTGAACGGTGAAGTTGTCAGTTGGTGCAGTTCCAAGCAGAGCGTCGTGGCGGGATCTACGTGTGAAGCGGAATACATAGCTGCTTCAGAAGCAGCAAATGAAGGAGTCTGGATGAAGGAGTTCATATCCGATCTAGGTGTAATACCTAGTGCATCGGGTCCAATGAAAATCTTTTGTGACAACACTGGAGCAATAGCCTTGGAGAAGGAATCCAGGTTTCACAAGAGAACAAAGCACATCAAAAGACGCTTCAATTCCATCCGCGATCTAGTCAAGGAGGGAGACATAGAGATTTGCAAAATACATACGGATCTGAATGTTGCAGACCCGTTGACTAAGCCTCTTCCACGGGAAAAACATGATCAGCACCAGGACTCCATGGGTGTGAGGATCATCACTTTGTAATCTAGATTATTGACTCTAGTTCAAGTGGGAGACTGAAGGAAATATGCCCTAGAGGCAATAATAAAGATGTTATTTGTATTTCCTTATATCATGATAAATGTCTTTTATTCATGCTAGAATTGTATTAACCGGAAACTTAGTACATGTGTGAATACATAGACAAAACAGTATGTCCCTAGTATGCCTCTACTAGACTAGCTCATTGATCAAAGATGGTTATGTTTCCTAGCCATAGACATGAGTTGTCATTTGATCAACGGGATCACATCATTAGGAGGATGATGTGATGGACAAGACCCATCCGTTAGCATAGCACTATGATCGTTTAGTTTTACTGCTATTGCTTTCTTCATGACTTATACATGTTCCTATGACTATGAGATTATGCAACTCCCGAATACCGTAGGAACACCTTGTGTGCTATCAAACGTCACAACGTAACTGGGTGATCATAAAGATGCTCTACAGGTGTCTCCGAAAGTATTCGTGGTGTTGGCATAGATCAAGATTAGGATTTGTCACTCCGAGTGTCGGAGAGGTATCTCTGGGCCCTCTCGGTAACACACATCACAATAAGCCTTGCAAGCAAAAGACTAATGAGTTAGTCACGAGATGATGTGTTATGGAACGAGTAAAGAGACTTGCCAGTAATGAGATTAAACTAGGTATCGAGATACCGACGATCGAATCTCGGGCAAGTAACATACCGATGACAAAAGGAACAACGTATGTTGTTATGCGGTTTTGACCGATAAAAGATCTTCGTAGAATATGTAGGAGCCAATATGAACATCCAGGTTCCGCTATTGGTTATTGACCGGAGATGAGTCTCGGTCATGTCTACATAGTTCTCGAACCCGTAGGGTCCGCACGCTTAACGTTTGATGACGATCGGTATTATGAGTTTATGAGTTTTGATGTACCGAAGGTAGTTCGGAGTCCCGGATGAGATCACGGACATGACGAGGAGTCTCGTAATGTCCGAGACATAAAGATTGATATATTGGACGACTATATTCGGACACCGGAAGTGTTCCGGAAAAGTTTCGGATTTAACGGGATTGCCGGAGGGGGTTACCGGAACCCCCTACGAGGGGGGATGGTCCATAGTGGGCCTTATGGAAAAGAGAGAGGCAGCCCATAGTGGCTGGCCGGCGCCCCACCTAGGGTTCCTAGTTGGACTAGGATTGGGGGGCGCCACCTCTCCTTCTTTTCCTTTCCCTCTCTTCCTTCTTTGGTAGTTCCTACTAGGAATAGGATTGCAATCCTATTCCTAGTAGGATTGCACCCCTAGCCGCACCATAGGAGGGCCGGCCGGCCTCCCCCTTTGCTCCTTTATATACGGGGGCAGGGGGGCACCCAAAGACACACAAGTTGAATTGTTCCAGCCGTGTGCGGTGCCCCCCTCCACAGAAACACACCTCGGTCATACCGTTGCGGTGCTTAGGCGAAGCCCTGCGCCGGTGAATACATCATATCCGTCACCACGCCGTCGTGCTGACGAAACTCTCCCGTGAAGCTCAACTGGATCAAGAGCTCGTGGGACGTCATCAAGCTGAACGTGTGCTGAACACGGAGGTGTCGTACGTTCGGTACTTGATCGGTTGAATCGCGAAGAAGTTCGACTACATCAACCACGTCACTTGACGCTTCCGCTTCCGGTCTACGAGGGTACGTAGACACACTCTTCCCTCTCGTTGCTATGCATCTGGTAGATAGATCTTGCGTGATCGTAGGAAAATTTTAAAATACTACGTTCCCCAACAGCACCGCCCACAACGTGAGCTTTCACGAGGCTCTTGGTATTGGTCGTTGCCCGCTTCGCGCCGGCCACCATGGCCCCATCCGTCCATGTCGCCTCTAAGACGCTTTGTCTTACGTCTACCCCGTTTAACAACCTTCAACTCCGGATCCGGCCATAGTTGAACTCCATGGTACTACGGCCATTGTGATTGGTCCAAGTAAGGGTGAAAGCGGGGAGCCCATGTTTTCTTGACCGTCATGATTGAGAACTCCGACTCCCGCACGGTGCGTGGGTGGTTGATGTTCACATTCCGAACACGACCGGCGGTATACAAGTGTGAGCAAGGGAGATGAAGCAACAATGGCCTTCCGCAAGTGCAATCACATTGTGTCAACGACACCTTGAAAGCCCGACCTCCGTGTTGCCGGCCATCGTTTGTGGTTCCTCCTGGCTCTTTCACTTCATACTTCCACTCTTCATTGTCATATAATATAGCTTCTTCTGAGTCTGCCTTCCGTGATTGAAATACCAACCATTCATCAACCTTGGGTGGGAACTTGTACTTTTACTTGCGCGGGTTCTCACCCGCTATCTGTGCATCAGTTTCCATCGAGTACTTTAAAAAGTACGCATTCATCTTGTCAAATGTGTATTGAACTATTGCCGTCACGGGTAACGTGCACCTTTGAGCACCCTATTGAAGCATTCGGCCATATTGCTTGTCATTTGACCGTATCTCCGGCCATCTTCATCAAAAGCACGTGCCCACTTGTTCCGGTATTGAATGTGCCTATTGAGAAAGTCTTGACCCCCGGGATCAAGTTTTTTGTGTGCGAGCAATTTGTTGTACAAATAGGCGAAGCGCTTGTCGGAGAAAGCGAGACAACAATCTTGAAGATCATCGGCCAACTCCTTAAGGCCACATGCCCTATAGAAGTTCGAACAAAAGTGCCTCATGCACCATCGATGGTGCAATGGTGCATGACCGGGAATGTCAATCTCCACCGCGTTAAGAATTCCTTGATGCCGATCCGATATGACACATATTTCCCTTTGGGCGGGTAACACCTTTGTCCTTAGAAGACGCAAAAACCACTCCCAGTTGTCGTTGTTCTCCACCTCAACCAAAGCAAATGCCAATGGCAACACCCGGTTGTTGGCATCACTTGCTATCGCAACCAACAAGGTGCCCTTGTATTGTCCGGTCAAGAACGTGCCATCAATGGCGATGACCAGCCTACAGTGTTCGAAAGCCCTCAAGCATTGCTCGAACGCCCAAAATGCACGGCCAAATACTCGGACTTTCCTTCCTTCATGAACGGTTGTTTGGTGCCCATGAGGCTTGACAACATGAACCATGCCCGGGTTTGTTGTCGCCATGGCTAACAACAACCTAGGGATTCGGTTGTATGCTTCCTCCCAAGTACCATACAACATCTTAAATGCGGCTTGCTTCGCCTTCCATGCCTTTCCGTACTTCACCTTGTAATGAAATATGGCTTTCACAAGATCAATGACATGTTGGACGCTCATTGTTGGAAGTGTGGATATTGAGTTGGACAACCTGTAAGCAATGAACTCGGACGTGAGTTGTTTGTGGCCTTCAGACACGATCTCGCCATCCACCCTTTTGCCTTGGCACATGTGAGTTGGCACACAACTCACTACATGCCAAGTTGGACCTCCTTTCCATGGTCTTGCACGCACAATCCATGGACATTTTTCATCTTCACTTGCACATGCAACCGTGTAGCGCACATTGATGTCCGAGTGCACCACCTTGTGTGGACGATAATGCGTAACCGAGTAGTTGTCCAGCCACATCTTCAATTCCAACAAGGTTTCGAACTTAGACCCTTTAGCCATCCGGTTATCGTCACCCATATCACGGTGAGAGCTTGGCCTAACACCGAGAGATACACATTGGCCACCATCTACCACGGCTTCATCCACGAGACTAACATCCTTGAACAATTTAATCCGATGATCCCGACGGAATACCTTCTCGAAAGCTTCAGCCTCCTTCACCGTGAACCCCTCCGCATCAACTTCTTCATCGGGACCATCGTCATCCGAGTCCGATGCATATGCACGAGAAAAAGGGATGGATTGGTCCATTGTCTCTTGCAAATGATATTTGTCGAGATCACCCACATTGTTGGCATGGAGATCAACTTCATTGTCATCGTCCGCATAATCATAATTGTCCTCTTCCTCTTGCAAAGCTTCATCTTGGTTGTTTGTAAACGGACTCAATGTTTGATGCACTTCTTGGGTCAAAAGAGGTTCATCAATTTCATCTCGCTTCAAGGGTGGTGGCCTACTATGAACCAAAAGAGGTTCATCAATTTCATCTCGCTGCAAGGGTGGTGGCCTACTATGAACCAAAAGAGGTTCATCAATTTCATCTCGCTTCAAGGGTGGTGGGCTACTATGAACCAAAGGGGAAGGTTCCCGGTTCAAGTCCAAATGCAAACTTGAATCAACCTTCTTCATTGCAAATAACTCAAGAGCCTTGTCAAGTGATTCGGCCACCGTTTCCTTGTATGCAACCCAACGTTGCTCGAGTTGACGCGCATTGTCTTCCAATGGACGTGCATTCCAAAGCCTACATTATGCCTTCCCTCCAACTCAACGATATCACTAAGGTCCATCCAATTCAATTCTTTCCTAACTTGTTGCAAGAGCTCCGCATAGCTAGGACTACTATCAAACACAATGTCAAGCTCATCCGGGTCCAGTTCAATATTTCCTTTCAAAAAGGCGTCTTTGTCCCCATGATGAACAAACACACATGTTCTTCCCATCCCTATACGCATTCCAAAAACACAAGGTAACATTGCTTTCATGAGTACTAAATGCAAAGATTAACAGAATAGAAACCCTAATATATATATCAAACAACAACCATAACCATAACCCTAACCATAACCCTAAACATAACCCTAACCATAACCCTAACCATAACCATAACCTAACCCTAACAACAACATAACAACACCCATAAGAACACCCATAAGAACACACATAGAACACCCCAAATCACTAAATCTCACTTCTCCATGCAAATCACTAGATCCAAACAAAACTATGGTTTCCCCAAACTAGCAACATTTGAGCAATTTGACAACATTACTTGGATCAATACAAGGGGATCGGAGGTGATTACCTTTAGGGAGGGCGTGACTTCGAAATCCACGGACAAATTCTTCAAATAAGCAAGATTTGAGAGGGGAAGAGAGTGGGAGAGGGGCCTAAGCTCGGGTGGGGGAGTGGGAGAGAGTGTGGGTGGGGGAGTGGGGGTCCAGCGCGGCTGCTGGATAAGTGCTAGTGCAGCGCCTGGCTCGGAGGCGTTGCACATTACATTGTGTGGCGCCTAGCTGGGAGGCGTTGCACGGCCGGGTGTGGGCCAGGGGACTGCCACGGTGGACAGGCGTGCAACGCCTCCGAGGCAGGCGCTGCACAGTAGGGTGCAGCGCCGTCGTGGCAGGCGCTACAAAAGAAGGTTATGGCTGTGAAATAGTTTCACGCGCAGTTCATTCTGTGAATTGATTGCAGCAACAGGTCAAAATGGTCAAATTTGCCTCCAAAATCACTAGTTGAGGAGTACTTGTTGCAAAGATCACTCTAACCTCATAGGTGACGACAAGTGGCGTGCATGTGCTCCACTTGTCGCAACCTGGGAGTTTTTCCCTTTTTCATAGATCCGTTTATTCAAAACGTTTTATCTCATAAATCGTGCGTCCAAATCTCAAATCGCTTTCACCGTTGGACTCCTCGCGTCGAGATCTTCAAAACTACATCCCATGTTGATACGTTTGACTAACCCTTTTTCACGAAAAATCCGTACGAAAAAACTCGGACGAAAAACCCGAACCAAGAGCACGGGTTTTTTCCCTTTCCGAAACAGGCACGCTCATGCCTCTCACGAAATCACAACCGTGCCTCTCGTGGAAGCAAAATCGTGACTCAAGGAAAAGAAGAAGAGAAAGCACATTTTTTTCATTTTCGAGGAGGCACGGCCATGACTATCGCGAAAGCACAACCGTGCCTCTCGCGAAAGGAAAACCGTAACTCTCATAGAAGAAAAAAACTACAAAAACATGTTTTTTTCGTTTCCGAGAGGCATGACCGTGACTCTCGCAAAAGCACAATCATGCCTCTCACGAAAGGAAAAAAACGTAAAACACGTTTTTTTCGTTTCCGAGAGGCACGACCGTGACTCTCGCTAAAGCACATCCGTGCCTTTCGTGGTAGCAAAGCTGCGACTCTCATGAAAGGAAAATAAACAAAAACATATTTTTTTTTTCATTTCCTAGAGGCACAGTCGTGACTCTCACGAAAGCAAAACTGTGACTCGCGCACAAAAAAAGTCCGATTTTCTTAT
>LR738716.1:52812005-52838505 GCA_902687465.1 Secale cereale
CTTGCAGATTGGATCTGCAAGGGGCTGGCGCCCCCCCTGGCCCCCTATATATATGTGGGGGGGGAAGAGGGCAGCCGCACCTCAGCCCTAGCGCCTCTCCCCCTCCCGTCACACCTCCCAACTCTTTTGCAGGGCAGCCCGGCGAAGCCCTGCTGCGATCTCCACTGCATCCGTCATCACGCCATCGTGCTGCCGGATCTCTGACGACTTCTCCTCCCCCCTTGCTGGATCAAGAAGGAGGTGACGTTGCTGCACCGTACGTGTGTTGAACGCGGAGGTGCCGTCCGTTCGGCGCTAGATCATCGGTGACGAAGAACGTGAAGAGTATGACTACTTCATCCTTGCTTCGTTGAAAGCTTCCGCACGCAATCTTCATAACGGTATGTAGATGCACTCTTAGTTACTCGTTGCTAGATGTCTCCATAGTTGGATCTTGGTGAAGACGTAGAAATTTTTTGATTTATGCTACGTTACCCAACAGTGGCATCAGAGCCTAGGTTTTATGCGTAGCATCTTGACACGAGTAGAACACAAAGCAGTTGTGGGCGTATGATCTTGTTCAACTTTCTTACCGTTACTAGTCAATCTTGATTCGGTGGTATTGTGGGATGAAGCGGCCCGGACCGACCTTACACGTACGCTTACGTGAGACTGGTTCCACCGACAGACATGCACTAGATGCATAAGGTGGCTGGCGGGTGTCTGTCTCTCCTACTTTAGTCGGATCAGATTCGATGAAAAGGGTCCTTATGAAGGGTAAATAGAAGTTGACAAATCACGTTGTGGTTTTGGCGTAGGTAAGAAACGTTCTTGCTAGAAATCCTATAGAAGCCACGTAAAACTTGCAACAACAATTAGAGGACGTCTAACTTGTTTTTGCAGCATGTGTTTTGTGACGTGGTATGGCCAAGAACGAAGATGTGATGAATGATATATGTGATGTATGAGATTGATCATGTTTTTGTAATAGGGAATCACGACTTGCATGTCGATGAACTTGACAACCGGCAGGAGCCATAGGAGTTGTCTTTATTATTGTATGACCTGCGTGTCATTGAATAACGCCATGTAATTACTTTACTTCGTTGCTAAACGTTAGCTATAGTAGTAGAAGTAATAGTTGGCGTGACAACTTCCTCAAGACACGATGATGGAGATCATGATGATGAAGATCATGGTGTCGAGCCGGTGACAAGATGATCATGGTGCCCCGAAGATGGAGATCCAAGGAGCAAGATGATATTGGCCATATCATGTCACTATAATTGATTGCATGTGATGTTTATCATGTTTTTGCATCTTGTTTACTTAGAACGACGGTAGTAAATAAGATGATCTCTCACTAAAATTTCAAGTAATGTGTTTCCCCTAACTGTGCACCGTTGCTAAAGCTCGTTGTTCCGAAGCACCACGTGATGATCGGGTGTGATAGGTTCTAACGTTCACATACAACGGGTGTAAGACAGATTTACACACGCGATACACTTAGGGTTCACTTGACGAGCCTAGCATGTACAGACATGGCCTCGGAACACGGAAGACCGAAAGGTCGAACACGAGTCGTATAGAAGATACGATCAACATAAAGATGTTCACCGTTTTTGACTAGTCCGTCTCACGTGATGATCGGACACGGACTACTCGATTCGGATCGTGTATCACTTGGATGACTTGAGAGATGTCATTCTGAGTGGGAGTTCATTAAAATTTGATTAAGATGAACTTAATTATCATGAACTTAGTCTAAATTCTTTACAATATCTCTTGTAGATCAAATGGCCCACGCTCCAGTTTCCCTCAACTTCAACGCGTTCCTAGAGAAAACCAAGCTGAAAGACGATGGTAGCAACTATACGGATTGGGTCCGTAACCTGAGGATTATCCTCATAGCTGCCAAGAGAACTTATGTCCTAGAAGCACCGCTAGGTGATGCACCTGCTCCCGATGCTGACCAAGACGTTTTGAACGTCTGGCAGTCGCGTAGTGATGATTACTCCCTGGTTCAGTGCGGCAAGCTTTACAGTTTAGAATCGGGGCTCCAAAAGCGTTTTGAGCACCATGGAGCATATGAGATGTTCGAAGAGCTGAAAATGGTTTTCCAAGCTCATGCCCGAGTCGAGAGATATGATGTCTCCGACGCATTCTACAGCTGTAAGATGGAGGAGAACAGTTCTGTCAGTGAGCACATCCTCAAGATTTCAGGATTGCACAACCGCTTGTCTCAGCTGGGAATGAATCTCCCAGATGAAGCGGTCGTTGACAGAATCCTCCAGTCGCTCCCACCAAGCTTCAAGAGCTTTGTGCTGAACTTCAATATGTAGGGGATGGAGAAGTCCATTCCCGAGGTGTATTCAATGCTGAAATCAGTGGAGGTTGACATCAAGAAAGAACATCAAGTGTTGATGGTCAATAAAACCACTAAGTTCAAGAAAGGCAAGGGTAAGAAGAACTTCAAGAAGGACGGCAAGCAAGTTGCCGCGCCTGGCAAGCCTGTTGCCGGGAAGAAGCCAAAGTATGGACCCAAGCCAGAGACTGAGTGCTTTTATTGCAAGGGAACGGGTCACTGGAAGCGGAACTGCACCAAATACTTAGCAGACAAGAAGGCCGGCAACGTCAAAGGTATATATGATATACATGTTATTGATGTGTACCTTACCAGCACTCGTAGTAGCTCCTGGGTATTCGATACCGGTGCAGTTGCTCACATTTGTAACTCAAAACAGGAGCTGCGGAATAAACGGAGACTGGCGAATGATGAGGTGACGATGCGCGTCGGGAATGGTTCCAAGGTCGATGTGATCGCCGTCGGCACGCTACCTCTACATCTACCCTCGGGATTAGTTTTGAACCTGAATAATTGTTATTTAGTACCAGCTTTGAGCATGAACATTGTTTCTGGATCTCGTCTTATGCGAGATGGATATTCTTTCAAATCGGAGAATAATGGTTGTTCTATTTATTTGAGAGATATGTTTTATGGTCATGCCCCGCTGGTCAATGGTTTATTTTTGATGAATCTCGAACGTAGTGATACACATATTCATAGTGTAGATGCCAAAAGATGTAAAGTTGATAATGATAGTCCCACATACTTGTGGCATTGCCGCCTTGGTCATATTGGTGTCAAACGTATGAAGAAGCTCCATTCGGATGGACTTCTAGAGTCTCTTGATTATGAATCATTTGACACGTGCGAACCATGCCTCTTGGGCAAGATGACCAAGACTCCGTTCTCCGGAATAATGGAGCGAGCAACCAACTTGTTGGAAATCATACATACTGATGTGTGCGGTCCAATGAGTGTTGAGGCTCGCGGAGGCTACCGTTATGTTCTCACCCTCACGGATGACTTGAGTAGATATGGGTATATCTATTTGATGAAACACAAGTCTGAGACCTTTGAAAAGTTCAAGGAATTTCAGAATGAGGTTGAGAATCAACGTGACAGAAAAATAAAGTTCTTGCGATCGGATCGTGGGGGTGAATATTTAAGTCATGAATTTGGCACACACCTTAGGAGCTGTGGAATTGTTTCACAATTGACACCGCCCGGAACACCTCAACGTAACGGTGTGTCCGAACGTCGAAATCGTACTCTGTTGGACATGGTGCGATCTATGATGTCCCTCATCGATCTACCGCTATCTTTTTGGGGTTATGCTTTAGAGACTGCCGCATTCACTTTAAATAGGGCTCCATCAAAATCCGTTGAGACGACTCCATATGAACTTTGGTTTGGCAAGAAACCGAAGCTGTCGTTTCTGAAAGTTTGGGGTTGCGATGCTTATGTCAAGAAACTTCAACCTGAAAAGCTCGAACCCAAATCGGAGAAATGCGTCTTCATAGGATACCCAAAGGAAACTATTGGGTACACCTTCTACCACAGATCCGAAGGCAAAGTCTTTGTTGCCAAGAATGGATGCTTTCTGGAGAAAGAGTTTCTCTCGAAAGAAGTGAGTGGGAGGAAAGTAGAACTTGATGAGGTGATAGTCACCCCTCCTGCACCGGAAAGTAGCGCAGCGCAGGAAACTGTTCCTGAGGTGCCCGCACCGACAAGGGAGGAGGATAATGATAATGATCATGAAGATACAGATCAAGTTACTACTGAACTTCGAAGGTCCACAAGGGCACGTTCCGCACCAGAGTGGTACGGCAACCCTGTCCTAGAAATCATGTTGTTAGACAACGGTGAACCTTCGAACTATGAAGAAGCGATGGCGGGCCCAGATTCCAATAAATGGCTTAGAGCCATGAAATCCGAGATAGAATCCATGTATGAAAACAAAGTATGGACTTTGGTGGACTTGCCTGATGATAGGCACGCCATAGAAAACAAATGGATATTTAAGAAGAAGACAGACGCGGATGGTAATGTGACCATCTATAAAGCTCGGCTTGTCGCTAAGGGTTATCGACAAGTTCAAGGGATTGACTACGACGAGACTTTCTCTCCCGTAGCGATGCTGAAGTCAGTCCGAATCATGTTGACTATTGCCGCATTCTATGATTATGAGATATGGCAAATGGACGTCAAAACAGCATTCCTTAATGGCTTCCTCAAGGAAGAGTTGTATATGATGCAACCGGAAGGTTTTGTCGATCCAGAGAACGCTAACAAGGTATGCAAGCTCCAGCGCTCGATTTACGGGCTGGTGCAAGCATCTCGGAGTTGGAATATTCGCTTTGATGAGGTGATCAAAGCGTTTGGCTTTATACAGACTTATGGAGAAGCCTGTATTTACAAGAAAGTGAGTGGGAGCTCTGTAGCATTTCTCATATTATATGTGGATGACATATTGCTGATGGGAAATGATATAGAATTCTTGGAAAATGTAAAGGCCTATTTGAATAAAAGTTTTTCAATGAAGGACCTTGGAGAAGCTGCTTACATATTAGGCATCAAAATCTATAGAGATAGATCAAGACGCCTCATTGGTCTTTCACAAAGTACATACCTTGACAAAATATTGAAGAAGTTCAATATGGATCAGTCAAAGAAAGGATTCTTGCCTATTTTGCAAGGTATGAGATTGAGTAAGACTCAGTCGCCGACCACGGCAGAAGATAGAGAAAAGATGAGTGTCATTCCCTATGCCTCGGCCATAGGTTCTATCATGTATGCCATGCTGTGTACCAGACCTGATGTGAACCTTGCCATAAGTTTGGTAGGGAGGTACCAAAGTGATCCCGGTACGGAACACTGGACAGCGGTCAAGAACATCCTGAAGTACCTGAAAAGGACTAAGGATATGTTTCTCGTTTATGGAGGTGACGAAGAGCTCGTCGTAAAGGGTTACGTCGATGCTAGCTTCGACACAGATCTGGATGACTCTAAGTCGCAAACCGGATACGTATATATTTTGAATGGAGGGGCAGTCAGCTGGTGCAGTTGCAAGCAAAGCGTGGTGGCAGCATCTACATGTGAAGCGGAGTACATAGCTGCTTCTGAAGCAGCGCAGGAAGGAGTCTGGATGAAGGAGTTCATCACCGACCTAGGAGTCATTCCAAGCGCGTCAAGCCCGATGACTCTCTTCTGTGACAACAATGGTGCTATTACTATTACCAAGGAGCCCAGGTTTCACAAGAAGACCAAGCACATCAAGCGCCGTTTCAACTCCATCCGGAATTATGTTCAGGATGGAGACATAGATATTTGTAAAGTGCATACGGATCTGAATGTAGCAGACCCGTTGACTAAACCTCTTTCACGAGCAAAACATGATCAACACCAGAACTCTATGGGTGTTCGATTCATCACAATGTAACTAGATTATTGACTCTAGTGCAAGTGGGAGACTGTTGGAGATATGCCCTAGAGGCAATAATAAAAGCATTATTATTATATCTCCTTGTTCATGATAATTGTCTGTTATTCATGCTTGAATTGTATTGTACGGAAACAGCGATACATGTGTGAATACACAGATCACAATGAGTCCCTGGTAGGCCTCTAGTAGCCAGCTCGTTGATCAACAGATGGTCATGGTTTCCTGACCATGGACATGAGATGTCGGTGATAACGGGATCACATCATTAGGAGAATGATGTGATGGACAAGACCCAAACTTGAGCATAACACGAGATCGTATAGTTCGTAATGCATAAGCTTTTCGGTGTCAAGTATTTATTCCTTAGACCATGAGGTTGTACAACTCCCGGATACCGTAGGAGTGCTTTGGGTGTGCCAACCGTCACAACGTAACTGGGTGGCTATAAAGGTACGCATCGGGTATCTCCGAAAGTGTCTGTTGAGTTGGTACGAACCGAGACTGGGATGTTGTCACTCCGTATGACGGAGAGGTACCTCTAGGCCCACTCGGTAAGTCATCATCATAATGAGCTCAATGTGACTAAGTGGTTAGTCACGGGATGATGGATTATGGATCGAGTAAAGAGACTTGCCATAACGAGATTGAACAAGGTATCAGAGATACCGACGATCGAATCTCGGGCAAGTATCGTACCGATGGACAAAGGGAATAACATACGGGATTGAGTGAATCCTTGACACGGTGGTTCATCCGATGAAGATCATCGAGGAACACGTGGGAACCAACATGGGTATCCAGATCCTGCTGTTGGTTATTGACCGGAGAGTGGTCTCGGTCATGTCTACGTGTCTCCCGAACCCGTAGGGTCTACACACTTAAGGTTCGGTAACGCTAGGGTCGTAGAGATTAATGCACGTGGAAACCCGAAAGTTGTTCGGAGTCCCGGATGAGATCCCGGACGTCACGAGGAGTTCCGGAATGGTTCGGAGGTAAAGATTGATATATGGGAAGTCCAGTTTCGGCCAACGGGTGATCTCCGGGGGTCACCGGGAGCGTCCCGGGACCACCGGAGGGGCCCCGGGGGTCCACCGGGTGGGGCCACCCCTCCCGGTGGGGCCCCTAGGCCGCAAGGGGATGTGTCCAGCCCTTATGGCTGGCGCACCACCAAGGGAGGCCCACCTCCCCTGCGCCTAGGGATAAACCCTAAGGGGAGGGGGGGCCACCACTTGCCTTGGGGGAGGGGGACTCCTCCCTGGCCGCCGCCCCCCCTTGCAGATTGGATCTGCAAGGGGCTGGCGCCCCCCCTGGCCCCCTATATATATGTGGGGGGGGAGAGGGCAGCCGCACCTCAGCCCTGGCGCCTCTCCCCCTCCCGTCACACCTCCCAACTCCTTTGCAGGGCAGCCCGGCGAAGCCCTGCTGCGATCTCCACTGCATCCGTCATCACGCCGTCGTGCTGCCGGATCTCTGACGACTTCTCCTCCCCCCTTGCTGGATCAAGAAGGAGGTGACATTGCTGCACCGTACGTGTGTTGAACGCGGAGGTGCCGTCCGTTCGGCGCTAGATCATCGGTGACGAAGAACGTGAAGAGTACGACTACTTCATCCTTGCTTCGTTGAAAGCTTCCGCACGCAATCTTCATAACGGTATGTAGATGCACTCTTAGTTACTCGTTATTAGATGTCTCCATAGTTGGATCTTGGTGAAGACGTAGAAATTTTTTGATTTATGCTACGTTACCCAACAACATCTACTCTTCACTTTCTTCTCATTTAATTCCTCAAAATGAGAAGCATTACCATGAGTCTTCTTGGGAAGCGGCCTTTCTCCAACTTGCGGTTGAGCACGAGATTGAACTTGTGGCCTCTTCCCTTGTTGCTTGTCACTAATGGCCTTCTTCTTCAATGGGCAAGATCTAACATGATGCCCTTCAATTTTGCATTTGAAGCAAATAATCTTAGCCGAATTCTTGAGTTGTTCTTGGCCCTTATTCTTGTTAATGATCTTGGACCTTTTCTTCTTGTTGGAGTTGAATCCAAGTCCACCTTTGTCATTGGGGGATTTTTGCACACTCAAGATATTGTTGAGTGTGGACTTCCCTTCATGACACTTTTCCAAGTCTTTCTTCAAAGAAGTGACTTGGGCCTTGAGGTCTTTGATTTCCTCTACATGGTTAGTATCAACAAAAGTACTAGAGGAAGTATAAGCTTCATTGTTAGAGCAACAAGGCAAGGAGAGCAATTCATCACAAGATGACCTAACATTGTGAGTAGATCAATTACGAGGACTAGCACATGGCAAGATAGCATTTTGACTTGAAGTAGTGCTAGTATCCACATGAGGCTCACTAGATGTTACCTTGATGCTCATAGCCTCATGAGCTATCTTTAGCACATTATGGGATACTAGAAGATCATCATGAGAGCTTGTGAGCTTTACATGACTTTCTTCCAGTTTCCCATAATTGCCAGATAGCAACTCAAGTTGAGCCCTTAGCTCAACATTCTCCTTCAAAATGGATGCTTCACTAGAAATAGGGTTAGTAGCACAAGCATCATCAATAATAGCAAGAGGAGAAGGCAACTTGGCAAGCTCTTTAGAATATGAAGCTTTAAGATGAGCATGAGACTCGGTGAGTTTGATGAGCTCACTCTTAATGACCCTTGAGCCATTTTTGAGGTGCTCAAAATCCTCAAGGAGTTTAGCATGTGCAACTTCAAGCTTCTCATTTTTAGTTTCAAAATCATTAGCCACCTCAAGAGCTCTATCACGGGATTCCTTTATTCTAGATAGTTCTAGAGCAAAAGTCTCCTCAAGAGATTCCTTGGTGGTTTGTTCAAGTTCAAGAGCTTGCGAGAGGTCGGCGATCTCATTAGCGTAATCACGCTCATGACTTTCCATTTTCTCAGTGGTGACCTCATGCTCCTCTAGATGAGATTCCAACTCCTCTATGTATTTCTTGCCCTCAATGGCAATAGACATGATTTCCATGAAGTTGGAACGAGCCATTTTATTCTTATGAAGAGCTTTAAAAATCATTTCCCCCTTAATTTTTAAGGAGGCAACATTATCATTCTCTTCATCATTATCAACATCATCATCATTGTCATCATCACTATCATCACAAGATATATTTTGATTCAAAGTGGGAGATACCTTTGAAGAGTTAGCCATAAGGCAAAACGCAATAGATGATGATGTAGGATCCCTTGAAGCACCATTCAAGACTACATCTTGTTCCGTGGGGTGTTGGGTTTCCTCTACATTATTAGCATAACAATTAGAGGAAATAGATGTATTTTTATCATGGCAACAAGATATAGCAAGCATATCATCATGAGTTTTAGTCATGCAATTTCTACATGATATGCAAGGACTATCAACACAAGCATGTGAAATATGTAGGGTGCTCGAAGTGTTAAAGTCCAAAGAATATGCATTGCAATTAGATAGTGATGAAGGATCATCCACAATAAGCATACTATCATCATTGCAATGACCAACACTACTCACCATATCATTACCTTGTGGCAAACCACATGTAGGTGAAGTAGAAGAAGTTGAGAAGACAACACGGTCGGAGGTAGAGGGAGAACAATCATTCCCACAATTCTTGGACACACCATATTTATCTTGAAGCTTTGTCCACAACGCATGAGCATCCCGGAACGGCATGAGTTGAAATATAACTACATTGCTCAAAGCATAAAAAAGCACATTAGAAGCTTGAGCATTGAGATAAGAGTTTTTCTCATCCTCTAAAGATAATCTTTGTGGATCCTTTGGAGGAGAAAAACCCATATCTACAATTCGCTCTAAATTTGGGTCCATGACCCTAAAGAGATTAAGCATGCGAATTACCCAAACATCAAAATTTGTGCCATCGAAACTAAGAGTGTCAGAGAAACCTAAAACCCTAGTCGACATCCTTACTCTCTAGGCAGTTAAGCCCTATAAAGAGAGACGAGGCTCCGATACCAATTGAAAGATCATGGATGTCGCCTAGAGGGGGGGTGAATAGGCGCTTTTAAAATAATTACGGTTTAGGCTTGAACAAATGCGGAATAAACCTAGCGGTTAATTTGTCAAGCACAAAACCTACAACAACAAGGCTCACCTATGTGCACCAACAACTTATGCTAAGCAAGATAAACAAGTAGTTGATAGCAAGATATATGACAAGAAACAATACGACTATCACAAAGTATAGTGGATAAGTAAAGGGCACGGGTAAGAAATAACCTAGGCACGCGGAGACGATGATGTATCCCGAAGTTCACACCCTTGCGGATGCTAATCTCCGTTTGGAGCGGTGTGAAGGCACAATGCTCCCCAAGAAGCCACTAGGGCCACCGTAATCTCCTCACGCCCTCGCACAATGCAAGATGTCGTGATTCCACTAAGGGACCCTTGAGGGCGGTCACCGAACCCGTACAAATGGCAACCCTTGGGGGCGGTCACCGAACCCATACACTTTGGCAATCTTTGGGGGCGGTTACCGGTACCCGTCAAATTGCTCGGGGCAATCTCCACAAACTAATTGGAGACCCCGACACTTGCCCGGAGCTTTACAACACAATGATTGAGCTCCGAACAACACCAACCGTCTAGGGCGCCAAGGCACCCAAGAGGAACAAGCTCTAGGGTGCCCAAACACCCAAGAGTAATAAGCTTCTCAAACTTCACTTCCACGTATCACCGTGGAGAACTCAAACCGATGCACCAAATGCAATGGCAAGGGCACACGGAGTGCCCAAGTCCTTCTCTCTCAAATCTCACCAAAGCAACTAGTGCTAGGGAGGGAAAAGAGAGGAAGAACAAGAAGGAGAACACCAAGAACTCCAAGAACTAGATCCAAAGGGTTCCCCTCACAAAGAGGAGAAAGCGATTGGCGGAAGTGTGGATCTAGATCTCCTCTCTCTTTTCCCCCAAAAACTAGCAAGAATCCATGGAGGGATTGAGAGATAGCAAGCTCGGAGAAGGTCAATAATGGGGGAATAACACAAGCTCAAAGGATAAGGTTCATTGGGGAAGAAGACCCCCTTTTATAGGTGGGA
Organism: Secale cereale; assembly: GCA_902687465.1. NCBI lineage: Eukaryota > Viridiplantae > Streptophyta > Magnoliopsida > Poales > Poaceae > Secale > Secale cereale. The sequence continues at coordinate 52,822,835 of LR738716.1, forward strand.
AAAAATCCAACCGTTATGCTCACAGCCCGCACAGAGCGGTACTACCGCTCCAAGGAGCGGTACTACCGCTAGGGCGGTAGTACCCCTTTGAAAAACAACAGCGAGGACGCAAAAAGGCCAGAAGAACCGTCAGAGCGGTAGTATCGCTTGACCTCACGGTACTACCGCTAGGGTTAGCGGTACTACTGCTAAGGGTAGCGGTACTACTGCTTGCGAGTGGTACTAAAAAATTACATCCGAGCCTACCACCGCAAGACTTGGGACGAGTTTTTGGTCCGGAGCGGTACTACCGCTGTAGGAACCACGGTAGTACCGCTCTGGAGCAGTAGTAAAAAATTACATCCGCTCCAATTCGCGGTAGTACCGATGCAGCCTTTTCAGAACACCAAAACTGCCACAACTTTTGCAAACGGACTCCGAATTCGATGAAACCAAGTTTGTTGGAAAGCTAGCGACAAGGGCTAACACAATCTTGAAAGAAATATCAATAAGAAGCAAATTATAAAAGGCCCATAAGAAAATGGTGATAACTCTTCCTCGGATAAGACCTGTAAAACCTCCAACACCGAAAACATCATAGAAGATGCATGTGAACTCCGTTTTCGATGAACTCAAGCTTGTCATCAAGATGACCATAAGCTCTAAGACTCACAAAGAGAACCAATCAAGAACCAAGTAACATGATGCAAGGATGCAATGGTTTGAGCTCTCTACTAACGATACGATCAAGCTACCAACTTGAGAGGCCCCCTTGATAGTACGGCAAACGATCCTATAACCCGGTCTCCCAACTACCACCACGAGACCGGTAAAATAGAAAACATATCAAGGGCAAAACCTTTGCCTTGCACATGGTCCACTTGAGCTAGATGATGACGATCTTGACTCCCTCAAGTTGGACCACCTTTCTTGATTGTGTTGTCTCGGTGAAGACTAGTAGATTGCTACCTCGTACTCCACTATGGGTGAGCCACTCTTCGGCATATCTTCACAAGTCCATTGTCACCACAATGGACGGCAAGCTTCAAACACTTGATCTCTTTGTGATGCTCCACTTGAACTTGCACACCGCAACCTAACCCCACAAAGAACTCTCACGAAGACCATGGGTTAGTACACAAAGCGTGATTGACAATGCTTACCATACCATGGGATTGCTTGATCCCTCTCGGTACATCTTCTACACTTTGTGTGTTGATCAACTTGATTCATTCTTTGACTTAGTTTTGATCAACCTTGAATCTTTCCAACTCTCTTCCTTTGGATGATGTCTTGAAGGTAACCATGAATGCTCACAAACTCTTCTTCTTCAAGACATGCTTGCAATAAGCTCAACACCCACAAGACCAATCTTTGGATAATTCCTTAATATCACCTTGGTCATCACAAAATCTCCTTGAAACCAACAAATGAACTCCAAGAAAAGCCTATGGACAAACCCTTCAAATATAACTCAAGGCAACCATTAGTCCATAGAGATTGTAATCAATTACCAAAACCAAACATGAGGGCACCGCATGTTCTTTCAATCTCCCCCATTTTGGTAATTGATGACAATCACTTTCAAGAGAGTTTATATATGGAATTATGCATCACCATACCATGCAACAATAATGTATGCGCATGAGATGCAAAAGCTTAGGAACAAACCCAAAGCAAGAAGAGAGAAGAGACAACTCTCTAAACTTCCTCACAAAACTAAACTCTCTAAAACTTCTCCCCCATTGGCATCGATTGCCAAAATGGGCAAATAGCTTAGAAGGCCAACATAAATTGTGTTCCTCCATAAATTGCGTATTCCTCAAAATAGAGAGTGGAATGCAATACATATATCCAACTGTAAATAATTGGAGGAAGACAAACTATATTGAGGCCCAAAGATTGCAAAAGAATGATATGCCACAAAGGCATAACAAAGGGAGAAAAACACGCAATCAAGCAATCAAAGGATACCAATTGAATCAAGCTATCAAAAAATACCAATTGACCCAACTAGACCAATGATCCTACATGCCAAATGAATAAAAGATATTATGATAAGAGCAAAGGAGTGTTCTAGAGAAACTAGAGAAGCTCCCCATGATTTGTGCACAATTTAGTTTTGTATTTGGATACAACGAGCACAAAATAGGATCGTCGCTCCGCCAAGATCAATAGAACCTCACGACATAGCAACGGAGTGTTCTAAAGACACTAGTGAAGCTCCCCATAATTTATGCACTCCTTAGAATATTTTCATTAGGATACCAAGTGCACAAAATAGGATCATCACTCCCCCAAGATCAATAGACACTCACACCAAGTGCAAGTGAGCATGAAGGAAACAAAGCCTAGCACTTGCAATAAACAACTGGTTGAGCAATATATAAAAGAGTCAACTTAAGAGTAGGCTCAACCAAAATGATGTGTGTGAGTCATGGCAAAGCACTTGAGAAGATTAATGTATGGATGAACATTAAGCATCAATATACTCTTGAATGAATGAGATACATAGTGCAAGGCCTATCATTCCCACACACAACAGCAAATGGGTTCACAAGCTCACTACTGATCATATAAATAACCTATGCTTGTGACAACCTGTGGTGAAGATATAAAAAAGATAGCTTTGTCATGAGGAGGGATACCAATAGAAATGGCAAAAGCCTCATCAAGACAAGCAAGAGAAAAAAAATGATCTTCACCACAAAAGAGTGCATCAAGATGCAACGATATAAGATCCGCACTCGAGACACACACCTTCACGAAGCCACCAACGAAATAAAACAGGAACGAAAAGGTGGACGTGAAAGAAGGGGATATCAAATAGATATGCAACGTCTCTCAAGTTTATAAGATTCTAGGTAGATGAAGATCATGATGATATCAATCCACAAAGAAGGATGTACACGGGAAATTGTTGCAAAAAGGAATGAATAAGATATCCCCAAGGAAGTCATAAATATACCAATAAGATATTTGCTTGAAGGCATAGCACATGGCTATATATGTTCTTATTGTATATAAATGAGTTCCAACCACACGAGCATCAAAGACATCACAACTAGCAACAAGAGATCATTGTTGGGATGCTTTGAGAAAGGAAACAAGTATCATAAGAAGGAATGACTAACATGCCATGATACAACCTACACAAGGTTGGTGCAAGAAATGTGTTCATGAAGTAGATGGTGATACTTGTTACCGAGATACCATTGGAAGGATGTAGTAGATACCAATTGAAGGTAGATAGTAGTTCATTGATCATCCTGGCTTGACTCCAATAAGCACATGGTGGCACCACCTTCCTTTTGAATGAGCCAAGCATCCAATGCATCTCCAATTGTTCCTAGAACACCAACACAAACAAAATGGTACCCAAACTCATTGGGACCAAAGAGTTAGAAACACCAATACATAGGAAAAACTCCACAAACATATGTGCATTTATATATGAAAATGAATTTCATGCACATCTCATCCAAATTGAGACTAGGTGGAGTTTCCCTCATATATTGGGTTAAAGAAAGAAAGCATGCCAAAGAAAATACATGAAGTAAATATGCATGCTCAAGACTTTCAAGAAACGAAACAAAATGTAAAAGAAATACCAAGTGAAAATAGGATACCAAATGGAGACATCATCACTTGGAAGATATCTATTAGAAGATACATCAAGGAATGAGATATCCATTGATACACGTAAAAGGAAAGATATCGGACTCCCAAAAGAGAGGATGGTTCCAAACAAACCAACCCATCTACAAAGTTTCATGATGGCACAAGTACCAAAAAGAAACGGCTTGCCTTCCATCAACACACACTTGATATGGATCACAAGATGAGTGTTCTATCGAAAATAGGATAGCTCCCCCATGAATTGTGCATTTAAAGAGAATTTGCATTCGAGTACAACATGCACAAGGTGGGATCACCACTTTCACTATATCTAGAAAACACTCGACAAAAACATAAAACACGAGATCCACAAGTGGCATGGAAGGAAATGGGAGTTGACACAAACTTGGCAAGAGATAAGACAAATAAAACCAAAAGACAATGTAAAGAGGATCAATAATTTCCACCACATAAATGATTACCAATTGTCAAAGACAAGAGGTATTTGTAAATAATTCCCGGTGATAGATAGCAATGATATCCAACATCATCTTCACACCAAACACAAGCAAAATGCAACTTGTAGAGCTAACATGCCACATAGGAACAACATAATTTATACTATCAACTCTAGTTGACAATATCTCAAATTTACACATTTTCTAGGCTTGTAATATGCACATAGAATATTACTCCCCCATAATGTGATACCAATGAAAAATTTACCAAGATGCAAAAGAGAACCAACAAGAGATAATTAATGAAACATTTAGAATTTGACTTTCTCATGAGAAGACATACCACACAGAGACTAGATAATCTTGTAATATCAATACTAGATGGTATTCCTCATGTACACACATTTATAGGATTGTGAGGTGCACAAAGCACATCACTCCCCCAAAATGGGATGTTCCATTAATCTCTCACAAGAGCCAACTAAGATAAAAGCAAGAAGCACAAAGGCTCAACGCACGACACACACATACATGATGTGCAAACCAATATACACATACTTGATTTCTCAAGATACGCAAACTGGACACACAGCATATACAAACACATGCAAGGAACAAAACCAAAACATGCAAAAGCGCAAGTAACTTTCAATGTAAATAATTTAAGCACGAGTTACCGCAAGGAGGAACATTGGATATAAGATAGAAGCTTGATAATCCGAATGACTTGGCTTGATACAATATGAATGATGAAGACCCCTTAATTCTTCATAATGTAGCCAAGTCTCCAATGCCCTCCAAAACACCTATTGATCAAGTTTGAGCTAGTTGGTCCCCAACCAAGTTGGGTCCTAAGAGGTTAGTCACAATAGGCTTGGCTACCCAAATGGTTCTTTTCTTGACACCACTTTGAGTCCCAAGAAACTTGGAAAACACATTGCCAACCTTATCCTTCCCAAGAGAATAGACGTCATCAATAATAATTGGGTTGGATAAGTTACCACTAGTGCATGAAGAAGCAAGGTGACCCTTCTCATGGCATAAGTAGCAACATCTACTCTTCACTTTCTTCTCATTTAATTCCTCAAAATGAGAAGCATTACCATGAGTCTTCTTGGGAAGTGGCCTTTCTCCAACTTGCGGTTGAGCACGAGATTGAACTTGTGGCCTCTTCCCTTGTTGCTTGTCACTAATGGCCTTCTTATTCAATGGCCAAGATCTAACATGATGCCCTTCAATTTTGCACTCGAAGCAAATAATCTTAGCCGAATTCTTGAGTTGTTCTTGGCCCTTATTCTTGTTAATGATCTTGGACCTTTTCTTCTTGTTGGAGTTGAATCCAAGTCCACCTTTGTCATTGGGGGATTTTTGCACACTCAAGATATTGTTGAGTGTGGACTTCCCTTCATGACACTTTTCCAAGTCTTTCTTCAAAGAAGTGACTTGGGCCTTGAGCTCTTTGATTTCCTCTACATGTTTAGTATCAACAAAAGTACTAGAGGAAGTATAAGCTTCATTGTTAGAGCAACAAGGCAAGGAGAGAAATTCATCACAAGATGTACTAACACTATGAGTAGATGAATTACGAGGACTAGCACATGGCAAGATAGCATTTTGACTTGAAGTAGTGCTAGTATCCACATGAGGCTCACTAGATGTTACCTTGATGCTCATAGCCTCATGAGCTATCTTTAGCACATTATGGGATACTAGAAGATCATCATGAGAGCTTGTGAGCTTTACATGACTTTCTTCCAGTTTCCCATAATTGCCAGATAGCAACTCAAGTTGAGCCCTTGGCTCAACATTCTCCTTCAAAATGGATGCTTCACTAGAAATAGGGTTAGTAGCACAAGCATCATCAATAATAGCAAGAGGAGAAGGCAACTTGGCAAGCTCTTTAGAATATGAAGCTTTAAGATGAGCATGAGACTCAGTGAGTTTGATGAGCTCACTCTTAATGACCCTTGAGCCATTTTTGAGGTGCTCAAAATCCTCAAGGAGTTTAGCATGTGCAACTTCAAGCTTCTCATTTTTAGTTTCAAAATCATTAGCCACCTCAAGAGCTCTATCACGGGATTCCTTTATTCTAGATAGTTCTAGAGCAAAAGTCTCCTCAAGAGATTCCTTGGTGGTTTGTTCAAGTTCAAGAGCTTGCGAGAGGTCGGCGATCTCATTAGCGTAATCACGCTCATGACTTTCCATTTTCTCAGTGGTGACCTCATGCTCCTCTAGATGAGATTCCAACTCCTCCATATATTTCTTGCCCTCAATGGCAATAGACATGATTTCCATGAAGTTGGAACGAGCCATTTTATTCTTATGAAGAGCTTTAAAAATCATTTCCCCCTTAATTTTTAAGGAGGCAACATTATCATTCTCTTCATCATTATCAACATCATCATCATTGTCATCATCACTATCATCACAAGATATATTGGGATTCAAAGTGGGAGATACCTTTGAAGCCTTAGCCATAAGGCAAAACGCAATAGATGATGATGTAGGATCCCTTGAAGCACCATTCAAGACTACATCTTGTTTCGTGGGGTGTTGTGTTTCCTCTACATTATTAGCATAACAATTCGAGGAAATAGATGTATTTTTATCATGGCAACAAGATATAGCAAGCATATCATCATGAGTTTTAGTCAAGCAATTTCTACATGATATGCAAGGACTATCAACACAAGCATGTGAAACATGTAGGGTGCTCGAAGTGTTAAAGTCCAAAGAATATGCATTGCAATAAGATAGTGATGAAGGATCATCCACAATAAGCATACTATCATCATTGCAATGACCAACACTACTCACCATATCATTACCTTGGGGCAAACCACATGTAGGTGAAGTAGAAGAAGTTGAGAAGACAACACTGGCGGAGGTGGAGGGAGAACAATCATTCCCACAATTCTTGGACACACCATATTTATCTTGAAGCTTTGTCCACAACTCATGAGCATCCCGGAATGGCATGAGTTGAAATATAACTACATTGCTCAAAGCATCAAAAGGCACATTAGAAGCTTGAGCATTGAGATAAGAGTTTTTATCATCCTTTAAAGATAATCTTTGTGGATCCTTTGGAGGAGAAAAATCCATATCTACAATTCGCTCTATATTTGGGTCCATGACCCTAAGGAGATTAAGCATGCGAATTACCCAAACATCAAAATTTGTGCCATCAAAACTAAGAGTGTCAGAGAAACCTAAACCCCTAGTCGACATCCTTACTCTCTAGGCGGTTAAGCCCTATAAAGAGAGACGAAGCTCTGATACCAATTGAAAGATCATGAATGTCGCCTAGAGGGGGGGTGAATAGGCGCTTTTAAAATAATTACGGTTTAGGCTTGAACAAATGCGGAATAAACCTAGCGGTTAATTTGTCAAGCACAAAACCTACAACAACTAGGCTCACCTATGTGCACCAACAACTTATGCTAAGCAAGATAAACAAGTAGGTGATAGCAAGATATATGACAAGAAACAATACGGCTATCACAAAGTACTTCCTCCATTCCCTTATACAAGGCCACAAAGTCAGATTACAGGTACCAAGGTAAAATTTAATAACTGCTTTGCAAAACAACTTTTCTTCTCGTTAACTGGAATCATTAATATGCCCACATGCATGCTGTTGGGTAACGTAGTATTTTAAAATTTTCCTACGATCACGCAAGATCAATCTACCAGATGCATAGCAATGAGAGGGAAGAGTGTGTCTACGTACCCTCGTAGACCGGAAGCGGAAGCGTCAAGTGACGCGGTTGATGTAGTCGAACTTCTTCGCGATTCAACCGATCAAGCACCGAACGTACGGCACCTCCGCGTTCAACACACGTTCAGCTTGATGACGTCCCACGAGCTCTTGATCCAGTTGAGCTTCACGGGAGAGTTTCGTCAGCACGACGGCGTGGTGACGGATATGATGTATTTACCGGCGCAGGGCTTCTCCTAAGTACTGCTATGGTATGACCGAGGTGTGTTTCTGTGAAGGGGGGCACCGCACACGGCTGGAACAATTCAACTTGTGTGTCTTTGGGTGCCCCCCAGCCCCCGTATATAAAGGAGCAAGGTAGGAGGGCCGGCCGGCCTCCTATGGTGCGGCTAGGGCAATCCTACTAGGAAAAGGATTGCAATCCTATTTCTAGTAGGAGTCCATCAAGAAGGAAGAGAGGGAAAGGAAAAGAGGGAGAGGTGGCGCCCCCCCAATCCTAGTCCAACTAGGATCCCTAGGTGGGGCGCCGGCCAGCCTCTATGGGCTGCCTCTCTCCTTTCCTCAAGGCCCACTATGGACCATCCCCCCTCGTAGGGGGTTCCGGTAACCCCCTCCGGCAATCCAGTTAAATCCGAAACTTTTCCGGAACACTTTCGGTGTCCGAATATAGTCGTCCAATATATCAATCTTTATGTCTCGGACATTCCGAGACTCCTCGTCATGTCCGTGATCTCATCCGGGACTCCGAACTACCTTCGGTACATCAAAACTCATAAACTCATAATACCGATCGTCATCAAACGTTAAGCGTGCGGACCCTACGGGTTCGAGAACTATGTAGACATGACCGAGACTCATCTCCGGTCAATAACCAATAGCGGAACCTGGATGTTCATATTGGCTCCTACATATTCTACGAAGATCTTTATCGGTCAAACCGCATAACAACATACGTTGTTCCTTTTGTCATCGGTATGTTACTTGCCCAAGATTCGATCGTCGGTATCTCCATACCTAGTTCAATCTCGTTACCGGCAAGTCTCTTTACTCGTTCCGTAACACATCATCTCGTGACCAACTCATTAGTCTTTTGCTTGCAAGGCTCATTATGATGTGTGTTACCGAGAGGGCCCAGAGATACCTCTCCGACACTCGGAGTGACAAATCCTAATCTTGATCTATGCCAACACCACAAATACTTTTGGAGACACCTGTAGAGCATCTTTATGATCACCCAGTTACGTTGTGACGTTTAATAGCACACAAGGTGTTCCTACGGTATTCGGGAGTTGCATAATCTCATAGTCATAGGAACATGTATAAGTCATGAAGAAAGCAATAGCAGAAAAACTAAACGATCATAGTGCTATGCTAACGGATGGGTCTAGTCCATCACATCATTATCCTAATGATGTGATCTCGTTGATCAAATGACAACTCATGTCTATGGCTAGGAAACATAGCCATCTTTGATCAACGAGCTAGTCTAGTAGAGGCATACTAGGGACATACTATTTTGTCTATGTATTCACACATGTACTAAGTTTCCGGTTAATACAATTCTAGCATGAATAATAAACATTTATCATGATATAAGGAAATATAAATAACAACTTTATTATTGCCTCTAGGGCATATTTCCTTCAGTCTCCCACTTGCACTAGAGTCAATAATCTAGCTCACGTCGCCATGTGATTTAATACCGATAGTTCACATCGTTATGTGAATAACACCCATAGTTCACATCGCCATGTGACCAACACCCAAAGGGTTTACTAGAGTCAATAATCTAGTTCACATCGCTATGTGATTAATACCCAAGAGTAATAAGGTGTGATCATGTTTTGCTTGTGAGAGAAGTTTAGTCAACGGGTCTGTCACATTCAGATCCGTATGTATTTCGCAAATTTCTATGCCTACAATGCTCTGCATAGAGCTACTCTAGCTAATTGCTCCCACTTTCAATACGCATCCAGATTGATACTTAGAGTCATCTGGATTTAGTGTCAAAGCTTGCATCGGCGTAACCCTTTACGACGAACTCTTTATCACCTCCATAATCGAGAAACATTTCCTTAGTCATCCAGTTACTAAGGATAATTTTGACCGCTGTACAGTGATCTACTCCCGGATCACTATTGTACCCCCTTGACAAACTCATGGCAAGGTACACATCATGTTTGGTACACAGCATGGCATACTTTATAGAACCTATGGCTGAGGCATAGGGAATGACTTTCATTCTCTCTATATTTTTCTGTCGTGGTCTGGCTTTGAGTCTTACTCAACTTCACACCTTACAAGTCAGGCAAGAACTCCTTCTTTGACTGATCCATTTTGAACTACTTCAAAATCTTATCAAGGTATGTACTCATCGAAAGTCTTATCAAGCGTCTTGATCTATCTCTATAGATCTTGATGCACAATATGTAAGCAGCTTCACCAAGGTCTTTCTTTGAAAAACTCCTTTCAAACACTCCTTTATGCTTTCCAGAAAATTCTACATCATTTCCGATCGACAATATGTCATTCACATATACTTATCAGAAAGGTTGTAGTGCTCCCACTCGCTTCTTGTAAATACAGGCTTCACCGCAAGTCTGTATAAATCTATATGCTTTGATCAACTTATCAAAGCGTATATTCCAACTCTGAGATGCTTGTACCAGTCCATAGATGGATCGCTGGAGCTTGCACATTTTGTTAGCACCTTTAGGATTGACAAAACCTTCTGGTTGCATCATATACAAGTTTTCTGTAATAAATCCATTAAAGAATGCAGTTTTGTTATCCATTTGCCAGATTTCATAAAATGCGGCAATTGCTAACATGATTCGAACAGACTTAAGCATCGCTACGTGTGAGAAAGTCTCATCGTAGTCAACTCCTTGAACTTGTTGAAAAACTTTCGCAACAAGTCGAGCTTTGTAAACAGTAACATTACCGTCAGCGTCAGTCTTCCTCTTGAAGATCCATTTATTTTCGATGGCTTGCCGATCATTGGGCAAGTCAACCAAAGTCCATACTTTGTTCTCATACATGGATCCCATCTCAGATTTCATGGCCTCAAGCCATTTTGCGGAATCTGGGCTCATCATCCCTTCCTCATAGTTCGTAGGTTCATCATGGTCTAGTAACATGATTTCCAGAACTGGGTTGCCGTACCACTCTGGTGCGGAACGTATTCTGGTTGGTCTACAACGTTCAGCAGAAACTTGATCCGAAGTTTCATGATCATCATCATTAACTTCCTCACTGATTGGTGTAGGAATCACTGGAACAATTTTCTGTGATGTACTACTTTCCAATTCGGGAGAAGGTACAATTACCTCATCAAGTTCTACTTTCCTCCCACTCACTTCTTTCGAGAGAAACTCCTTCTCTAGAAAGGATCCACTCTTAGCAACAAAGACCTTGCCTTCGGATCTGTGATAGAAGGTGTACCCAATAGTTTCTTTTGGGTATCCTATGAAGATTTACTTCTCCGATTTGGGTTCGAGCTTATCATGTTGAAACTTTTTCACATAAGCATCGCAGTCCCAAACTTAAAAAATGACAGCTTAGGTTTCTCGTCAAACCACAGTTCATACGGTGTCATCTCCACGGATTTAGATGGTGCCCTATTTAACGTGAATGTAGCTGTCTCTAATGCATAACCCCAAAAACTATAGTGGTAGATCGGTAAGAGACATCATTGATCGCACCATATTTAATAAAGTACGGTTATGACGTTCGGACACACCATTACACTGTGGTGTTCCAGATGGCGTGAGTACTGAAACTATTTCACATTGTTTTTACTGAAGGCCAAACTCGCTAACTCAAATATTTTACCTCTACGATCATATCGTAGAAACTCTTATTTTCTTGTTACGATGATTCTCCACTTCACTCTGGAATTCTTTGAACTTTTCAAATGTTTCAGACTTGTGCTTCATTAAGTAGATATACCCATATCTGCTCAAATCATCAGTCAAGGTCAGAAAATAACGATACCCGCCGCGAGCTTCAACACTCATTGGTCCGCATACATCAGTATGTATGATTTCCAACAAATCTGTTGCTCGCTCCATTGTTCCGGAGTACGTAGTTTTAGTCATCTTGCCCATGAGGCATGGTTCGCAAGCACCAAGTGATTCATAATCAACTGATTCCAAAAGTCCATCATTATGGAGTTTCTTTATGCGCTTTACACCAATATGACCTAAACGGCAGTGCCACAAATAAGTTGCACTATCATTATTAACCTTGCATCTTTTGGCTTCAATATTATGAATATGTGTATCACACGATCGGGATCCAACAAACCATTTTCATTGGGTGTATGACCATAGAAGGTTTTATTCATGTAAACAGAACAACAATTATTCTCTAACTTACATGAATAACCGTATTGCAATAAACATGATCAAATCATATTCATGCTTAACGCAAATGCCAAATAACATTTATTTAGGTTCTACACTAATCCCGAAAGTATAGGGAGTGTGCGATGATGATCATATCAATCTTGGAACCACTTCCAACACACATCGTCACTTCACCTTTAACTAGTCTCTGTTCATTCTGCAACTCTTGTTTCGAGTTACTACTCTTTAGCAACTAAACCAGTATCAAATACCGAGGGGTTGCTATGAACACTAGTAAAATACACATCAATAATCTGTATATCAAATATACCTTTGTTTACTTTGCCATCCTTCTTATCCACCAAGTATCTAGGGCAGTTCCACTTCTAGTGATCATTTCCTTTGCAGTAGAAACATTTAGTTTCAGGCTTGAGTTTAGCTTTTGGGTTTCTTCACGGGAGTGACAACTTGCTTGTCATTCTTCTTGAAGTTCCCTTTCTATCCTTTTGCCCTTTACTTGAAACAAGTGGTCTCGTTAACCATCAACACTTGATGTTGTTTCTTGATTTCTACCTTTGCCGATTTCAGCATCGCGAAGAGCTCGGGAATTACTTTCGTCATCCCTTGCATCTTATAGTTCATCACAAAGTTCTACTAACTTGGTGATAGTGTCTAGAGAACTTTGTCAATTACTATCTTATCTGGAAGATTAACTCCCACTTGATTCAAGTAATTGTAGTACCCAGACAATCTGAGCACATGCTCACTGGTTGAGCTATTCTCCTCCATCTTGTAGGCAAAGTACTGTCAGAGGTCTCATACCTCTCGACACGGGCATGAGTATGAAATACTAATTTCAGCTCTTGGAACATCTTATATGCTCCGTGGTGTTTCAAAACGTTTTTGAAGTCCCGGTTATAAGCCGTAAAGCATGGTGCACTAAACTATCAAGTAGTCATCATACCGAGCTTTTGTCAAAACGTTCATAACGTTTGCATCTGCTCCTGCAAAGGTCTGTCACCTAGCGGTGCATTAAGGACATAATTTTTCTGTGCAGCAATGAGGATAATCCTCAGATCGCGGAACAATTCCGCATCATTGCTACTAACATCTTTCAACTTAGTTTTCTCTAGGAACATATAAAAAAACGGGGAGCAACATCGCGAGCTATTGATCTACAACATAGATATGCTAATACTACCAGGACTAAGTTCATGATAAATTAAAGTTCAATTTAATCATATTAATTAAAGAACTCCCACTTAGATAGACATCCCTCCGGTCATCTAAATGATCACGTGATCCAAATCAACTAAACCATGTCCGATCATCACATGAGATGGAGTAGTTTCAATGGTGAACATCTTATGTTGATCATATCTACTATATGATTCACGCTCGACCTTTCGGTCTCCAGTGTTCCGAGGCCATATCTGCATATGCTAGGCTCGTCAAGTTTAACCCAAGTATTCTGCGTGTGCAAAACTGGCTTACACCCGTTGTATTTGAATGTAGAGCTTATCACACCCGATCATCACGTGGTGTCTCGGCACGACGAACTTTCGCAACGGTGCATACTCAGGGAGAACACTTATACCTTGAAATTTAGTAAGGGATCATCTTATAATGCTACCGTCGTTCTAAGCAAAATAAGAAGCATAATAAGATAAACATCACATGCAATCAAAATATGTGACATGATATGGCCATCATCATCTTGTGCTTTTGATCTCCATCTCCAAAGCACCGTCATGATCACCTTCGTCACCGGCGCGACACCTTGATCTCCATCGTAGCATCGTTGTCGTCTCGCCAACTATTGCTTCTACGACAATCGCTACCGCTTAGTGATAAAGTAAAGCAATTACATGGCGATTGTATTTCATACAATAAAGCGACAACCATATGGCTCCTACCAGTTGCCGATAACATTACAAAACATGATCATCTCATACAAAACCGTATAACTCATCATGTCTTGACCATATCACATCACAACATGCCCTGCAAAAACAAGTTAGATGTCCTCTACTTTGTTGTTGCAAGTTTTTACGTGGCTGCTACGGGCTTAGCAAGAACCGTTCTTACCTACGCATACAAAACCACAACGATGTTTCGTCAAGTATGTGCTGTTTTAACCTTCACAAGGACCGGGTGTAGTCACTCTTGATTCAGCTAAAGTGAGAGAGACAGACACCCGCCAGTCACCTTTAAGCATCGAGTGCTCGTAACGGTGAAACCAGTCTCGCGTAAGCGTACGCGTAATGTCGGTCCGGGCCGCTTCATCTCACAATACCGCCGAAGCAAAGTATGACATGCTGGTAAGCAGTATGACTAGTATCGCCCACAACTCATTGTGTTCTACTCGTGCATATCATCTACGCATAGACCTGGCTCATGATGCCACTGTTGGGTAACGTAGTATTTTAAAATTTTCCTACGATCACGCAAGATCAATCTACCAGATGCATAGCAATGAGAGGGAAGAGTGTGTCTACGTACCCTCGTAGACCGGAAGCGGAAGCGTCAAGTGACGCGGTTGATGTAGTCGAACTTCTTCGCGATTCAACCGATCAAGCACCGAACGTACGGCACCTCCGCGTTCAACACACGTTCAGCTTGATGACGTCCCACGAGCTCTTGATCCAGTTGAGCTTCACGGGAGAGTTTCGTCAGCATGACGGCGTGGTGACGGATATGATGTATTTACCGGCGCAGGGCTTCTCCTAAGTACTGCGATGGTATGACCGAGGTGTGTTTCTGTGAAGGGGGGCACCGCACACGGCTGGAACAATTCAACTTGTGTGTCTTTGGGTGCCCCCCAGCCCCCGTATATAAAGGAGCAAGGGAGGAGGGCCGGCCGGCCTCCTATGGTGCGGCTAGGGCAATCCTACTAGGAAAAGGATTGCAATCCTATTCCTAGTAGGAGTCCATCAAGAAGGAAGAGAGGGAAAGGAAAAGAGGGAGAGGTGGCGCCCCCCAATCCTAGTCCAACTAGGATCCCTAGGTGGGGCGCCGGCCAGCCTCTATGGGCTGCCTCTCTCCTTTCCTCAAGGCCCACTATGGACCATCCCCCCTCGTAGGGGGTTCCGGTAACCCCCTCCGGCAATGCAGTTAAATCCGAAACTTTTCCGGAACACTTCCGGTGTCCGAATATAGTCGTCCAATATATCAATCTTTATGTCTCGGACATTCTGAGACTCCTCGTCATGTCCGTGATCTCATCCGGGACTCTGAACTACCTTCGGTACATCAAAACTCATAAACTCATAATACCGATCGTCATCAAACGTTAAGCGTGCGGACCCTACGGGTTCGAGAACTATGTAGACATGACCGAGACTCATCTCCGGTCAATAACCAATAGCGGAACCTGGATGTTCATATTGGCTCCTACATATTCTACGAAGATCTTTATCGGTCAAACCGCATAACAACATACGTTGTTCCTTTTGTCATCGGTATGTTACTTGCCCAAGATTCGATCGTCGGTATCTCCATGCCTAGTTCAATCTCGTTACCGGCAAGTCTCTTTACTCGTTCCGT
>LR738716.1:52856355-52868826 GCA_902687465.1 Secale cereale
CAAAATAAACTCATGTTTTGTGTGCCCGTACCGCTTATGAGGCGGTGAGGGGTGGCCAATATTTTTCCATGCTAGATGTATTATTCTCAAGATGAGTTTTTATTCACTTGTCATTGCACGAGAGTACGTCAAAGGTATTAGGGATGCCCGGTCCCAAAATGAAAAATAAATTTACTTTATGTTGTCAAATAATAAATTCCTTGGAAAGTGTTGGTATGGAGGGTACTCATGGATACGGTTAGCCATGGATTGTGAAAGAATGGTGGAAAAACGAATAAACTTTTATTTATGTTTGGGAACCACCTATGATGTATCTAGCATGGAAAAGTATTGAAAGCCTCAGTCATTTTCATTGACAGGAAAAGTATACCTCCTGTCAGGGATATTACTATTGGGTATAAACCGCCCAGGTGGGGCCGGTTTATGCCTGTCAAGATTATTTCTACTGAAGCCCCACGGAGCATGGAGCGTGACGCTTTGTATCAGAAAGGGTTAGAGCCCAAGAGGTGTTAGGGCCCATGACCTGTAAACCGCCATACGGCGTGTAACTTGTGATGTAAGGCAGAAAGGATAGAGACCGAGCCGGACACATTTATGAGCCGACCTCGGGACTTTGTAAACCGGACCGGGCGTCACCTCGTGTATATAAAGGGACGACCCGACGACGGTTCAAGACAGAGAACAACAACTCGAGACATAGGCAAAGCGAATTCGCTCCCTGGTCATCGAAACCCTAGCAATATTACACCAAACTAGATGTAGGCCTTTACCTTCATCGAAGGGGCCGAACTAGTATAAACTCTCGTGTCCTTGTCCGCTTTAACCCCTTTAAGCTAACCCGTAGCGATGGCCTCACGACTAAGTCCTTTTGCTAGGACATCTGCCGTGACAAAACCACGATAGTTGGCGCCCACCATGGGGCTATCGCACGATGGTTTCGAGTTCTTGAAGGGCAGCTTTGAAGGACTCAAGGGCTACGCAGTGGGCCGGATGACTAAGAGTCGTCACGGCAAGATCTACATCGACAATGCAGGCTGGGGCCCCGAGGCCGATTCAATTGAATACGGGTACCGGGTCCCCATTGGTGGCATCCACGTCTTCATAGGCAAGATCGGCGAACCGGGCCCTGAGCAGGACATCTTCCCCAACATTGTCGAGCCGGCTCAGCGTGCGAGATCTGCCCGGATTCAGACCGTCGTGAAGCATGTCTTTGTCGGAGCGGTTCATGGAGTGCAAGCTGAAGATGGATCGTACTCTGGCGGTGAGACCGTTGTCTATTCCGGCGACGAGTCGTCCTCTGGAGAGACAGAATTTTTATACCTGTTGCAGGATGGCCGGTCAGAGGGCTGTTCCGATGGTGATAGTATTCCGGACCCCCTTGATCCGCCAAACCGGGTCGCCATCTTCATGGCCGAATCACAACCTGTGCAGCAGTCGTCAACTACGGCGACGTTAACATCGAACACGGCGGTAGCTAGGGCTGGAGGCCCTGGTCCGTCGCCGGCCGCAACTTTGTCCACCTTGGTCGATACTTTGACAACACTATTAGCAGCAGAGGTAGCCTAGGCCGATAAGGAACAACACGATGCGGAAGTCGCTCAGGTGAAAGGCCAGATAGATCAAGCCAAATTGGACCTAGTTGTTGAGAATACCAGGATGGTTGCGAAGCAGGCCGAGCTAGACGCTCAAGCTTATCGACTCATGTTGGATCAGACCGCTTCACACGAGTTAATGAGAAGAAGGCAACGATCTCGCCTGCCACCGGTTTACGAAGCAAGGAACCTCTTTAGCATGCCAGGAGCAGGAACCAGTAATCAACCGGAGGTAAACCGGGGAGGAGTTCCTAGCACAGGAGCATCAGTCCAGCCACAGGCCGCAGAGCCAACCTGCCAGGTCGTTCCGTCACCGCGTGTACCTACCCCACCCGGTCATTATTCCGGCCCATTGGATAACATAGTTGCCGCCGCTTCACGACTGGCCGCACTTCCCATTGAAGGAGCATCCCGTGTAGCGGTGGAGGCACGGCGGGCTAGGGTGTTTTTGGAGACGGCTCTGACCCAACAGCAAGCTTATTCCCATAGCTGCAAAAGGATCCACTCCACCCCCCGCCCAAGCCGGAGCTACAGTAGGCCCCTGGAGGAGCCAGCCGTGTCAAGCAGCGCGCAAAAACGTAGCCCGCCATGGAGGGATAATCCGGCAGGGGGAGATGCGAACGCTCAAGACGTAGTGGATCAGGGCAGGCAGCGCCGGGAGGCCGAGTTAACAGCACAGTACGAAAACCGTCAGGCAGCGCCGGGAGTCATGTCCAGCTCCTTGGGGGTACTGTGCCTTATTCCCGCTTTACGCAACGTAAAACTACCCAAGGACTTCAAAGGACCGCGCAAGGTACCCAACTATACCGGAGACCTGTCTCCTGAAGCCTGGGTTGAAAGCTACGAGATGGCAATGGAGATGCTTGATGTGGATGATGCGGCGTGTGCTAAATACTTCACTATGATGCTGGAGGGCATGACCCATGCCTGGCTGAAGGGGTTACCACATAATTCCATCGGGTCATGGGCCGAGTTGCGGCGCCGGTTTATCAATAATTTCAAGGATACGTGTAAGCAGCCCATGTACATCATGGATTTGGCGGCCTGCGTTCAAGGTGAAAATGAATCAACGAGTAATTGGGTACGTCGGGTGTCAGAGATTTTACATTCTTCAGACCGCATCAATCCGGACACAGCAGTAGTTACGTTAGAGGGCAACTGCTGGTTTGAACCTCTGAAGCTGAAGCTGGGACGACTCAAGCGTCATTGTGATGACATGGGGACACTCATGGGGGCCTTCGTGAAGTATGCGGATTCAGATAGCACCAAGTATCCAGAGTCTGATGATGAGAAGTCAGGAAAAGCAAATAAGAGCGGTACAGCGCCACAGCCTAGCCCGGCGAATCAAGGATATAGCGGTAAGCGTAAAGCGGATAGTAATTCAGATTTCGTGGCTAACACCAATGCTCAGGAGAATGGCCAGCACCGCAAGGGTATACCGCCCCCACGGAATGGGAGACCGCCTATCAATCTAGAACGCCAGATGAATATAGCTTGCCCGAGGCACGGTACGCAGGAAAAGCCAGCTACGCACCTCTGGAAGGACTGCTTTATTATGAAGGAAATCATGAACCGGTCCCAGTATGATCATGGACCGTCCGGCGGTTCAGGCCCTGGTTTTCACGGGCCGGGTTATCAAGGCGGTGGATCCGGTTCAGGGTTCCAAGGTAACAATCACAGTAACCTGAATAGGCACAATCAGCATAACCAGCAGCACGGCCAGGGTGGTTATAATAATCAGGGCAGTCAACAGCAGCAGTCATGGTATCAGAGCAACCCGAAGCAGTTGAGTAGTGGGCAATATCACATCTTCACCACAAGCCTATGTAAACGTGATCAGAAGGTTTACAAAAGGGTAGTACATTCTATTGAACCGACGGTGCCACGCTACCTGCGTTGGTCAGAACAGCCCATTGTGTGGAGTCGGGAGGATCATCCGCCCCGGGTTGATAATCTGGGTCAGCTGGCTCTAGTTGTGGCACCTCAGGTGGGGGGCTATAAGTTTACCAAGGTGCTTATGGATGGAGGTAGCAGCATCAACATTCTATATTACGAGACTTTTCGGCGCATGGGGCTGACAAATAAAAGGCTTCGACAGTCCAACACAGTTTTTCATGGCGTGGTGCCCGGTAAATCGGCGTATCCAGTCGGTAAGATAGACTTGGAGATCACTTTTGGAGATGAGCATGAGTCTAGGTCTGAGACTTTGACCTTTGAAGTGGTAAAGATCAAGAGCCCGTATCACGCCCTGTTCGGGCGGCCGGTTTACGCTAAATTCATGGCGAGGCCTTGTTATGTTTATCTACAGCTCAAGATGTTGGGTCACAAGGGAACCATTATGGTTCATGGGAGTCGCAAGATTGCTTTGGAGTGCGAAGAAGGTGATGCAGCTTATGCTGAGGCAGTTTGTGCAACTGAGGAGCTGAAATTTTATAAAGATAATGTTGATCCGGCAGATATGTCTCCGGTAAAAAAGCCAACCACAGAGCATGATCCGGCCTTGAAGTTCAAATCAGCTGATGAGAACAAGCAGGTTGACTTTGTTCCTGGTGATTCATCCAAACAGTTCACCATCAGTGCTAACCTAGATCCAAAATAGGAAAGCGCGCTCATCGAGTTCATCCGTGAGAATCGGGACATTTTTGCATGGAAACCTTCTGACATGCCAGGTGTGCCGAGGGAACTTGTTGAGCACACTCTCAATATTGATCCTAAGTTTAAACCAGTTAAACAGTTTCTCCGCCACTTCGATGAAGAAAGGCGCAAGGCAATTGGTGAAGAAGTGGCTAGGCTCTTGGCGGCAGGCTTTATAATTGAGGTGTTTCATCCAGAGTGGCTAGCTAATCCAGTACTGGTGCTTAAGAAGAACGACACTTGGCGAATGTGTGTTGATTACACAGATCTGAACAAAGCTTGCCTAGCTGATCCCTTTGCCCTCCCTCATATTGATCAAATCATTGATGCTACGGCGGGTTGTGAACGCTTAAGTTTTTTGGATGCTTATTCCGGTTATCATCAGATCAAGATGACAGTTAAGGACCAGGAGAAAACAGCCTTCATAACTTCCTTTGGGGCCTTCTGCTACGTGTCTATGCCTTTTGGGCTCAAGAGTGCCCAGGCGACCTATCAACAATGTGTGCAGAATTGTCTTCGTGGGAAAATTGGGCGGAACGTTCACGCTTATGTGGACGTTATTGTGGTAAAATCCAAGAAATAAGAGACGTTGATAACAGACTTGAAAGAAACCTTTGATAATCTCCGGTCCTATAAAATGATGCTTAATCCGGCCAAGTGTGTTTTTGGTGTTCCGGCAGGCAAACTCTTGGGATTCCTGGTGTCAAACAGAGGAATTGAAGCCAATCCGGAGAAGATCAAGGCGATTACATCCTTGGCTAAACCGGCATGCATCAACGATGTCCAACGCTTAGCGGGTCGCATTGCGGCGCTCAGCCGGTTTATCAGCCGTTTGGGGGAGAAGGCCATCCCACTTTATCAGGTGATGAAAAAGACAGATCGTTTTGTCTGGAGTGATGTTGCTGATGTTGCGTTTGAAGATTTGAAGAAGCAATTGGCAGAGCCGCCGGTCCTTGCTGCCCCAGTTGATAATGAGCCATTGTTGCTATACGTGGCTGCTAATGCAAGAGCGGTAAAAGTTGCCATCGTGGTAGAGCGCAAGGAGGCAGGAAAGGAATATCTGGTTCAACGGCCGGTTTACTACATCAGCGAGGTACTCATTGAGTCAAAGCAGAGATACCCGCATTGGAAGAAGTTGGTATATGGAGTCTTCCTGGCAAACCGGAAGCTGAAGTAGTACTTTCAAGGTCATCCAATCACTGTGGTCAGTTCAGCCCCGCTAGGCGATATAATCTAGAACAGAGAGGCGACTGGTCGGGTTGCAAAGTGGGCCATTGAGCTTAGTCCTCACGGATTGAATTATGTGCCCCGTACTGCAATCAAATCCCAAGCACTGGTGGACTTCATCAACGATTGGACAGAGTTGCAAGCACCAGAGGAAAAGCTGGATCACACATATTGGACTATTCACTTCGATGGATCCAGGCAATTGGAGGGCTCGGGGGATGGAGTCGTATTAACTTCCCCACGAGGTGATAAGTTCTTCTATGTCCTCCGTTTAATATTCCCTTGTACTAAAAATGCAGCTGAGTATGAAGCTCTCCTCCATGGTCTGTGAATGGCTAAGGAGATGAATTTACACCGGGTTAAATGTTTCGATGATTCAGACCTGGTGGCTCAACAGGTGTCGGGTAAGTGGGATTCCAAAGATCCACTTATGGCAACATATCGACGAGAGGTGGACGCTGTTGCTGGACACTTCAAGGGTTATCAAGTGGACCATATAGACCGGCGAAAGAATGAAGCGGCTGATGCGTTAAGCCGGCTCGGCTCTTAGCGTAAACCGGTTCCACCCAATATTTTTCTGGACGTATTGCATAGCTCGTCGGTGAAATTACCTTCAGAAGAAGACTTGGATGTTCCTGATCCGGAGGCTCAACTGGTGGCGGCGCTTCATGTTATTCCAGATTGGACGCTCCCTTACCCGGCGTACATGAACCGAGGTGAGTTACCAGAGGACGAAGTCTTGGCCAGACAGATAGTCCGGCGATCCAAATCAATGACTATCGTCAATGGAGAACTACATCATTGCAGCGTTTCTGGGGTGTTTCAACGGTGTGTATCGCCGGGTGAAGGTCGTGATATTCTTAGAGAGATCCACGAAGGAGATGGTGGTCATCATGCCGGTTCAAAATCCTTGGTGGCTAAAGCTTTTCGTCATGGGTTCTACTGGTTGACGGCTCATGCCGACGCAGAGGACTTGGTCAGAAAATGTGATGCTTGCCAGAAATTCTCACGACGTGCTCATATATCGCCTCAAGAATTAAGGATGATTCCAATTACTTGGCCATTTGCAACTTGGGGGCTTGACATGGTCAGACCCTTCAAGAGATCCCCAGATAAGAAGACCCACCTTTTGGTGGCAGTGGATAAGTTTACCAAATGGGTTGAGGCGGAACCAGTCAGTAAGTGTGATGCGGCAACGGCGGTTCAGTTCACCAAGAAGGTGATTTTCCGGTTTGGCTTTCCACACAGCATTATAACTGATAATGGTACCAATCTATCCAAGGGGGCTATGGAGGAATTCTGTCAACGAGAACACATCCGCCTTGATGTATCATCAGTAGCTCATCCTCAGTCCAATGGTCAAGTGGAGAGAGCCAATCAAGAGATCTTGAGAGGCATCAAACCCCGTCTTATGGTCCCTTTGCAGAGGACGCCGGGTGGCTAGGTGGAGGAATTACCCTATGTGTTATGGAGCATCAACACCACACCCAACAGATCGACAGGGTACACACCTTTCTTCATGGTATATGGAGCTGAAGCGGTCCTCCCTAGTGATATCCGTCATGAGTCGCCACGAGTGGTGGCCTACATCGAAGCTGATAACGAGAAGGCAAGGCAGGATGCGTTGGACCGGTTGGATGAAGAGCGTGACACGGCAGCAGCTCGATCGGCGATTTATCAGCAAGATCTGCGCTGGTACCATAGTCGCCGGGTTAAGACCAGAACGTTTCAAGAAGGAGATTTAGTGCTCCGGCTCATCCAAGACCAAACGGACATGCACAAGCTATCCCCGCCTTGGGAAGGACCTTTTGTGGTCAGCAAGAACCTGCACAATGGATCATACTATCTCGTCGACGTTCGAGAACATAAGGACTCACGTACTGCGAAGGAGGAGACCAGACGGCCGTGGAACATCGCTCTTCTTTGACCTTACTACACTTGAGCCATAGGGTCCGCTTTACGTACATAGATTTGCAATGTATATATCATGATCAATATAATAACACGACGGACCCATTAAAGCGGGGTATCTGTTGCTTTTTCATAAGAGTTTGTCACATGGGGGCTCCTGTGTGCAAAGGAGTTCCTATGGCCTCTTAAACCGGCGGTTACACCAAGACCATCATAAGAGCATAGCTCTGGTTGCTTCGGTAATCCGGCTATCAAAACCCACATGATGATGAGGAGCAAAAGAGACTTTGATGCATAGCACAACTCAAACATAGGCCCCGACGAGCATAGCTCAAATGCTATCTGGGGGCTCCTGATGCATAGCATCAACGAGTTGACAACCCTTGTAGTAGGCTATAGAGCCATGGCTTGGAAGCCTGGTGTATACACCTAAAACCCCGGATTAGCCTGCCTGCATTAAGTAAGTCACTCCGCCCAGGTAAACCTGGTACGACCCGTCGAACGTATACACAAGTCAATCTTTACAGACCCTGAACTTGGTAACGCTAAATTGACGATCGTCGAACGTATACACAAGTCAATCTTTATAGACCCTGAACTTGGTAACGTTAAATTGATGATTTGGTTAATGATTGAGGACCATCTTAACAGGCTTTGTGAAATGGTTAATGTCAGTAGCCTGGCAGCTCATAAAAAAGCCTCGAATTTGGAGCCTGGCAGCTCGTAAAAAGCCTCGACTACACGGTTTTTATTTGACAATGTCTCTTTTGATGTTTCCTTGCAATTTTTATCTTCAAGGTCATTGGTGTTTATCCAAGTCAATTGATTCAGGAGTGGATGGCTATAAGTTGCCACTACAAAATACCAGTGTTCACAAAGCCTGGTCCGATTTGATTATAAATCGCCAGTATTATTTACAGTTAAACTGGTGTTTATTATAACCCGGTACGGTTCCATCATGAACCGACAAATGATCAAGGTAGTCATCAACACTTGCAACTTGGATCATTGTCTTTACTACCGATTATTGATTAAGGCTACTCGTGAAAAACTTAATCACAGGTATGATATATGTTTTATATTTTATAGACAGTTCAGGTTATAAACCTAGACCATGTGTTTGGGCATCATGACCCGTCCGGTGATAAACCGCCAGGACACTTTAAACATTGTCTTATGCAGAAACAGGTGGAGTAAACCGTCAAAGGCATTATAAGCAAGAAATAATTATGAAGTTGCCAGCTGAAGCAATCTCATACATAGGATAGTGCGTGACAACATAAAGTATTTCAGCTACCCTATTACAAGGCGCTGGATAGCCCAAAAGAATATCAGTTTTTTCCTAAAGTGCTGGGATATAAAATTTCAACCGGCACCGGATTAGGATTCTGCATCAGCTCGGCTTGAAGGTTGTGGATCGTCCTGCTCCAACTCCCCGTCGTTCTCTTCTAGCTGCTGGAAGTCAGTGGTTGCCCAATCGATCTTGGTCAGCGCTCTGAAAACAACTTCATCGTTCGCGAGTTCAGACGGATCAATATGAGGAGCGTAAGTGTGCTTACGGACGGGTGGGATGAGATTTTGAATCTCGTAAGCCGGAGGGTCAACCCGCACGTTCTCAGCATTGTAACTCGGATGATAACGAGATAGATCGGCCTCATGAGACAGCTTGCTGGCTAGAGGCCGCATTTCCTTAGTCAGAGCGCGCAAATCACTGTCTGCGAATGCCGATCCGTCCTCTTTCATGCTGGGATAGCCATTCATTGCTTCCGCCCGATCAAAGTTAGGCACCCAAGCTTTCGCTCGAGTTAAAGCCATCAGAGCACCCACCCTTGTAGAAGATTTCTTCAGCTCTATGAGGCGGGCAGGTAGAATGGATAACTTTTCTAAAGTGCCCTTGATCGTCGTGGGAGCCGGTTTATTGTGAGAAGCAGTGCAGACAATTCCCTGGGCACCGGAATACAGTTGCTCTACCAGAGTGTATGCAGCCCTCAACTTTTTCCGCATATCATTGCCGAGATGACCAATACATTTTCCCGCATCAAATAGTATGAGTTAAACCGGAAGGTACAGGACTACCATATTCAGGATTATGTCAACAACACTTACCAAAGATAGCAGTTGGCATAGCGTTTATCTGCTGCTTTAAATCGGACAACTCTTCTATCATCGGATTAAGAGCAGCCTCTGCATCAATTGCTCTTTTCTCCAAGATAGCTTTTTTAGCATCCCAATCCGACCGTTCTTTTTCAAAGTCATTCTTCAGCTTTTCTATATTCGCTAAAGCAAGTGTCAACTCATCTTTGACTTTGGAAGCGGTGGATTCTTGAAACTTCAGGGTATCCCGGAGCTTGGTCACTTCAGAATTTTTCGGTTTAAGTCAGTCTGCCAAGAGGAGAGCACATTACATATTCATGAGACATTTTTTCAAAGTCCCAAGCATATAACAAGTTATACACTTGGCACTTGGGGGCTAATGCGTATTTGCAGTTAAACAAACATTTTTTCAAGTCCCAAGCACATAACAAAGTCATACGCTTGGCACTTGGGGGCTAATGTGACATTGTTTAGAGCAGAAGGCAAACTGAAGTCCCGGTTCATCCTTAAGGAGTGAACCGGCCCTTGGGGACTACACATGTGAAAAAAACAAATTATCTACTGGATAATCTAAAGTCCCGATTCATCCTAAAGGACAAAACCGGCCCTTGGGGGCTACGATGGAGTAAAGGCAAGCTACAAGACTTAAAGCAAGAATAGAGTACAAGTTCAAAGCAAAAAATTTACCTCATAACGCTCCTTCTTCATATTTACCAAACCGGCCTCATGATCACGGCTAGTGTACAGCCGGTTTAGATAGCCGGAATGGAGTTCTTGGGCACTGAGCTGAGCATAATTGGACAAGTCAGTACTCCATTTTCCTTTGTCCTTCCTAGGAATTTCATCCTTTGAAGTATGCTTGGACAAAGCGATAGGTTCACTAGGAGTAGTGTAGCCGATCCCAATGATTTCAACATCTTCAGTCAAAGCGGCCGTGTGTTTAGCCGGACTAGCAGGAGCAGTACTGGCTTAGGCAGGATTGGTCGATTCAAGGTCATGATCCATTGGATCACTCCCTTGGTCAACAAAGACTTCGTGATCCATGAGAGGAGGATCGTTATGCGGAATATCAGCATTGTCTTCAGCAGGTTCAACAAATTCAGGGTCTTTGGCCGGTTCAGGAATTGTGTTATCACCTGCCAGCTTATTTAGCTTAGCCTTTTTGCTAGGCCTGGGTTTACTGCGAAAGTTAAAGATGGTGAAAGTCAGAAGAGTCAAGACAGAAGTTAAACCGGCCAAGTGAAAAAACTTACCCGGGAACAGTCTTGAGGGGAGGAATCTGTGTGGCTGTTGATTCGCCAAAAGATGAATGAGGAGTTACCTGATAATTCGAGTCAGACGGATTAAGAGGCTGTCGAATATTACCTACTTCGGGATAAAGAGTATCTGGAGCATATGAAACCTCTGAGCGACGCCTCCGGGCTGGTGTGTGCGTTAAACCGGTGGACTCAATGGCATGGCCACTGTGCCGCATGGTGCGGCGAGCTTCGTGTTGTTGTTTCTTCAAAACAAAGTTTGGGCCCAGGTAAGCGAAAGGGTGAGAAAACTGTACTTTTCGGCTTGCTCGACGAATTTTTGGTGTTGGCAGAGGTTCTGAACCGGAAGAAAGAGTAATTACATCAACGTCATCCGCTTTGCTGCCTTCAGCGTGTCCCTGGGTACAGTTACTATTAATAACATGCAAGTAAAGAAAGTCAAAGAAATCAAGAGAGCTAAGTAGTACCTTGGAGGTCGGTTCATCATCCTCCGGGTTGGATTTAGACACATCAGTGGTTTTCTTCTTGACGGTCTTCTTAATAGTTTTGGTCTTTTGGCGAGGCACCTTCACCGGTTTATCCTGGGCTTTCCTTTTCCAGAAGGGGTCGTTACCTTGTTAAAGATCATGAAGTCGTTCAGAAGGAGTATTAAAAACGGACGGGAAATAAGGCAAAAATGAGGCAGAGGAAAAGTTTACCGATGGCGGTTTGTTGAATTCGCAGAAGGGAGCCAATCCAGTCTGACTACAAGTTTCCATAGGTTCATTCAGCAGTCTCTTGAAAGACTCGTTGATCTCATTTTTTGATAGCACCGCTTCTGTATGGCGCAGAGGATCTTTGGGGTTCCCAGTATACTCGCACATTAAACCAGAACGCCGGCTTAGTGGGAGAATACTCCAAGAAATCCAGCAACGAACGAAGTCAAACCCTGTCAAGCCATTGGCAGTAAAGGCCCTGGGCTTTGAGAGCTGAGGAGCGTAATGAGCTCGTTCCTGGGCACTTAGCCGTTGTGGAAATGGGTGGTTCTCTGAAAGACGGTGGGGGCGATAACCCGGCAACGGATTCTCCTCTTCTGGGGAAGTGTCTAGGCAGTAGAACCAAGTCTGATTCCACTCTTTTGGATGGCTATGGAGAGTGGCGTGAGGAAAACTAACGTCCTTTCTTTTCTGAATAGACATCTCGCCGAGCTCAGTGTTTGGACCGTCATGAAATTCTGTGCGACGGTTTAGATGGAAGAAATCCCGGAATAACTCAACCGATGGCTCCTCTTGCAGATAAGCTTCACAGAAAACTTGGAAATTGCATATATTGGACACAAAATTGGGCCCAATGTCTTGAGGATGGAGTTGGAAATCAGCTAGAACATCACGAAAAAACTTTGACCCGGGAGGACTGGACCCTCTGGCTAAATGATCAAGAAAAACAATGACTTCTCCATCCTTAGGTTTTGGAGGACACTCCGGTCCAGGAACTCTCCAGTGAAGAACGTTGTTTGGGCCTAAAGCGCCGATCTCGGCCCAGTTCTGCAATTCTGCTTCAGTAACCCGGGACTGGACCCAGTTGCAGGAAGTGAACTGTTTGGCTTGCTTTGCCATTGTTAAAAAGGAAGGCCGAAAACATAGTGAACGACCAGTTTATAATTTGTGCAAATTTAAATCGGCAGTGTTCGAAGGTATTTACAAAACGGCCGTTTAAGCAGGGGCCTAATGGTATCTACCGGTTTATAATCTTTTCTAAAAGTTAAACCGCCGTAGAGA
>LR738716.1:52919229-52933776 GCA_902687465.1 Secale cereale
AACAAATGCGGAATAAACCTAGCGGTTAATTTGTCAAGCACGAAACCTACAACAACTAGGCTCACCTATGTGCACCAACAACTTATGCTAAGCAAGATAAACAACTAGGTGATAGCAAGATATATGACAAGAAACAATATGGCTATCACAAAGTAAAGTGCATAAGTAAAGGGCTCGGGTAAGAGATAACCGAGGCACGCGGAGACGACGATGTATCCCGAAGTTCACACCCTTGCAGATGCTAATCTCCGTTTGGAGCGGTGTGGAGGCACAATGCTCCCCAAGAAGCCACTAGGGCCACCGTAATCTCCTCACGCCCTCGCATAATGCAAGATGCCGTGATTCCACTAAGGGACCCTTGAGGGCGGTCACCGAACCCGTACAAATGGCAACCCTTGGGGGCGGTCACCGAACCCGTACAAAATGCTCGGGGCGATCTCCACAACCTAATTGGAGACCCTGACGCTTGCCCGGAGCTTTGCACCAGAATGATTGAGCTCCGAACACCACAAGGTTGGGGCTATCTCCCCAACGACACCACAAAGCTTCACCACAATGGAATATGGCTTCGAGGTGACCACAACCGTCTAGGGCACCCAAGCACCCAAGAGGAACAAGCTCAAGGGTACCAAGCACCCAAGAGTAATAAGCTTCTCAACTTGTAACTTCCACGTATCACCATGGAGAACTCAAACCGATGCACCAAATGCAATGGCGAGGGCACACGGAGTGCCCAAGTCCTTCTCTCCCAAATCCCACCGAAGCAACTAATGCTAGGGAGGGAAATGAGAGGAAGAACGAGAAGGAGAACACCAAGAACTCCAAGATCTAGATCCAAGGGGTTCCCCTCACCTAGAGTAGAAAGTGATTGGTGGAAATGTGGATCTAGATCTCCTCTCTCTTTTCCCACCAAAACTAGCAAGAATCCATGGAGGGATTGAGAGATAGCAAGCTCGAAGAAGGTCAACAATGGGGGAAGAACACGAGCTCAAGAGATAAGCTTCATTGGGGAAGAAGACCCCCTTTTATAGGTGGGAAAAGATCCAACCGTTATGCTCACAGCCCGCACAGAGCGGTACTACCGCTAGGGCGGTAGTACCCCTTTGAAAAACAACAGCGAGGAGGCAAAAAGGCCAGAAGAACCGTCAGAGCGGTAGTACCGCTTGACCTCATGGTACTACCGCTAGGGGTAGCGGTACTACTGCTAAGGGTAGCGGTACTACAGCTTGCAAGCGGTACTAAAAAATTACATCCGTGCCTACCACCGCTGGACTTGTGACGAGTTTTTGGTCCCGAGCGGAAGTAGCCACGGAAGTAGCCGCGATAGTACTGCTCCAAGAGGTAGTACCGCTCCCGAAAGCGGTATTAAAAAATTACTTCCGCTCCTACCCGCGGTAGTACCGCTGCAGCCTTTTCAGAACACCAAAACGACCACAACTTCTGCAAACGGACTCCGAATTTGACGAAACCAAGATTGTTGGAAAGCTAGCGACAAGGGCTAACACAATCTTGATAGGAATACCAATAATAAGCAAATTAGAAAATTCCCATAATAAAATGGTGAGAACCCTTCCTCGGATAAGACCGGTAAAACCTCCAACATCGAAAACATCATAGAAGACACATGTGAACTCCGTTTTTGATGAACTCAAGCTTGTCATCAAGATGACCATAAGCTCTAAGACTCACAAAGAGAACCAAACAAGAACGAAGAAACATGATGCAAGGATGCAATGGTTTGAGCTCTCTACTAACGATACGATCAAGCTACCAACTTGAGAGCCCCCCTTGATAGTATGGCAAACGATCCTATAACCCGGTCTCCCAACTACCACCACGAGACCGGTAAAATAGAAAACCTCTCAAGGGCAAACCTTTGTTTTGCACAAAGTCCACTTGAGCTAGATGTAGACGATCTTGACTTCCTCAAGTTGGACCACCTTTCTTGATTGCGTTGTCTCGGTGAAGACTAGTAGATTGCTCCCTCATACTCCACTATGGGTGAGCCACTCTTCGGCATATCTTCACAAGTACATTGTCACCACAATGGACGGCAAGCTTCAAGCACTTGATCTCTACGTGATGCTCCACTTGAACTTGCACACCGCAACCTAACCCCACAAAGAACTCTCACGAAGACCATGGGTTAGTACACAAAGCGTGATTGACAATGCTTACCATACCATGGGATTGCTTGATCCCTCTCGGTACATCTTCTACACTTTGTGTGTTGATCAACTTGATTCATTCTTTGACTTAGTTTTGATCAACCTTGAATCTTTCCAACTCTCTTCATTTGGATGATGTCTTGAAGGTAAACATGAATGATCACAAACTCTTCTTCTTCAAGACATGCTTGCAATAAGCTCAACACCCACAAGACCAATCTTTGGATAATTCCTTAATAGCACCTTGGTCATCACAAATTCTCCTTGAAACCAACAAATGAACTCCAAGAAAAGCCTATGGACAAACCCTTCAAATATAACTCAAGGCAACCATTAGTCCATAGAGATTGTCATCAATTACCAAAAACAAACATGGGGGCACCGCATGTTCTTTCAATCTCCCCCATTTTGGTAATTGATGACAATCACTTTCAAGAGAGTTTATATAAGGAATTACGCATCACCATACCATGCAACAATAATGTATGCGCATGAGATGCAAAAGCTTAGGAACAAAACCAAAGCAAGAAGAAAGAAGAGACAACTCTCTAAACTTTCTCACAAAACTAAACTCTCTGAAACTTCTCCCCCATTGGCATCGATTGCCAAAATGGGCGAATAGCTTAGAAGGCCAATATAAATTGTGTTCCTCCATAAATTGCGTATTCCTCAAAATAGAGAGTGGAATGCAATACATATATCCAACTGTAAATACTTGGAGGAAGACAAACTATATTGAGGCCCAAAGATTGCAAAAGAATGATATGCCACAAAGGCATAACAAAGGGAGAAAAACACGCAATCAAGCAATCAAAGGATACCAATTGAATAAAGCTATCAAATGATACCAATTGACCCAACTAGACCAATGATCCTACATGCCAAATGAATAAAAGATATTATGATAAGAGCAAAGGAGTGTTCTAGAGAAACTAGAGAAGCTCCCCATGATTTGTGCACAATTTAGTTTTGTATTTGGATACAACGAGCACAAAATAGGATTGTCGCTCCCCCAAGATCAATAGAACCTCACGACATAGCAACGGAGTGTTCTAAAGACACTAGTGAAGCTCCCCATAGTTTATGCACTCCTTAGAATATTTTCATTAGGATACCAAGTGCACAAAATAGGATCATCACTCCCCCAAGATCAATGGACACTCACACCAAGTGCAAGTGAGCATGAAGGAAACACAGCCTAGCACTTGCAACAAACAACTGGTTGAGTAATATATAAAAGAGTCAACTTAAGAGTAGGCTCAACCAAAATGATGTGTGTGAGTCATGGCAAAGCACTTGAGAAGATTAATGTATGGATGAACATTGAGCATCAATATACTCTTGAAAGAATGAGATACAC
The DNA here is from genome assembly GCA_902687465.1 of Secale cereale. Taxonomy (NCBI): domain Eukaryota; kingdom Viridiplantae; phylum Streptophyta; class Magnoliopsida; order Poales; family Poaceae; genus Secale; species Secale cereale. Next base: position 52,922,758 of record LR738716.1, read on the forward strand.
AGTGCAAGGCATATCATTCCCACACACAACAGCAAATGGGTTCACAAGCTCACTACTAATCATATAAATAACCTATGCTTGTGACAACCTGTGGTGAAGATATAAAAAGGATAGCTTTTTCATGAGGAGGGATACCAATAGAAATGGCAAAAGCCTCGTCAAGACAAGCAAGAGAAAAAAATGATCTTCACCATAAAAGAGTGCATCAAGATGCAACGATATACGATCCGCACTCGAGACACACACCTTCACGGAGGCACCAAAGAAATAAAACAGGAACGAAAAGGTGGACGTGAAAGAAGGGGATATCAAATAGATATGCAACTTCTCTCAAGTGTATAAGATTCTAGGTAGATGAAGATCATGATGATATCAATCCACAAAGAAGGATGTACACACGAAATTGTTGCAAAAAGGAATGAATAAGATATCCCCAAGGAAGTCATAAATATACCAATAAGATATTTGCTTGAAGGCATAGCACATGGCTAGATATGTTCTTATTGTATATAAATGAGTTCCAACCACACGAGCATCAAAGACATCACAACTAGCAACAAGAGATCATTGTTGGGATGCTTTGAGAAAGGAAACAAGTATCGTAAGAAGGAATGACTAACATGCCATGATACAACCTACACAAGGTTGGTGCAAGAAATGTGTGCATGAAGTAGATGGTGATACTTGTTACCGAGATACCATTGGAAGGATGTAGTAGATACCAATTGAAGGTAGATAGTAGTTCATTGATCATTCTAGCTTGACTCCAATAAGTACATGGTGACACCACCTTCCTTTTGAATGAGCCGAGCATCCAATGCATCTCCAATTGTTCCTAGAACACCAACACAAACAAAATGGTACCCAAACTCATTGGGACCAAAGAGTTAGAAACACCAATACATAGGAAAAACTCCACAAACATATGTGCATTTATATATGAAAATGAATTTCATGCACATCTCATCCAAATTGAGACTAGGTGGAGTTTCCCTTATATATTGGGTTAAAGAAAGAAAACATGCCAAAGAAAATACATGAAGTAAATATGCATGCTCAAGACTTTTAAGAAACAAAACAAATGAAAAAGAAATACCAAGTGAAAATAGGATACCAAATGGAGAAATCATCACTTGGAAGATATCTATTAGAAGATACATCAAGGAATGAGATATCTATTGATACACGCAAAAGGAAAGATATCGGACTCCCAAAAGAGAGGATGGTTCCAAACAAACCAACCCATCTACAAAGTTTCATGATGGCACAAGTACCAAAAAGAAACGGCTTGCCTTCCATCAACACACACTTGATATGGATCACAAGATGAGTGTTCTATCAAAAATAGGATAGCTCCCCCACGAATTGTGCATTTAAAGAGAATTTGCATTCGAGTACAAAATGCACAAGGTGGGACCACCACTTTCACTATATCTAGAAAACACTCGACAAAAACAATAAAACACGAGATCCACAAGTGGCATGGAAGGAAATGGGAGTTGACACAAACTTGGCAAGAGATAAGACAAATAAAACCAAAAGACAATGTAAAGATGATCAATAATTTCCACCACATAAATGATTACCAATTGTCAAAGACAAGAGGTATTTGGAAATAATTCTCGATGGTAGATTGCAAGCACATGCAACATCATCTTCACACCAAACACGAAAGCAACTTTGCAACTTGTAGAGCTAACATGTCACCTAGGAACAACATAATTTATAATATCAATACTAGGTGACAATGTCTCAAATGTACACATTTTCTAGGCTTGTAATATGCACATAGAATATTCTCCCCCATAATGTGATACCAATGAAAAACTTATCAAGATGCATAAGAGAACCAAAAAGAGATAATTAATGGAACATTTAGAATTTGACTTTCTCATGAGAAGACATACCAGATAGAGACTAGATAATCTTGTAATATCAATACTAGATGGTATTCCTCATGTACACACATTTATAGGACTGTGAGGTGCACAAAGCACATCACTCCCCCAAAATGGGATGTTCCATTAATCTCTCACAAGAGCCAACTAATATAATAAGCAAGAAGCACAAAGGCTCAACGCACGACACACACATACATGATGTGCAAACCAATATACACATACTTGATTTCTTAAGATACACAAATTGGACGCACGACATTGACAAACACATGCAAGGAACAAAACCAAAACATGCAAAGGGGCAAGTAACTTTCAATGTAAACAATTTAAGCACGAGTTACCGCAAGGAGGAACATTGGATATAAGATAGAAACTTGATAATCCGAATGACTTGGCTTGAGAGAATATGAATGATGAAGACCCCTTAATTCTTCATAATGTAGCCAAGTCTCCAATGCCCTCCAACAACGCCTATTGATCAAGTTTTAGCTTGTTGGTCCCCAACCAAGTTGGGTCCTAAGAGGTTAGTCACAATAGGCTTGGCCACCCAAAATGGTTCTTTTCTTGACACCACTTTGAGTACCAAAAAACTTGCAAACACATTGCCAACATTATCCTTCCCAAGAAAATATACATCATCACTAATAATTGGGTTGGATAAGTTACCACTAGTGCATGAAGAAGCAAGGTGACCCTTCTCACGGCATAGGTAGCAACATCTACTCTTCACTTTCTTCTCATTTGATTTCTCAACATGAGAAGCATTAGCATGAGTCTTCTTGGGAAGCGGCCTTTCTCCAACTTGCGGTTGAGCACGAGATTGAACTTGTGGCCTCTTCCCTTGTTGCTTGTCAATAATGGCCTTCTTCTTCAATGGGCAAAATCTAACATGATGCCCTTCAATTTTGCACTTGAAGCAAATAATCTTGGCTGAATTCTTGAGTTGTTCTTGGCCCTTCTTCTTGTTGCTCTTGGATTTCTTCTTACTGGAGTTGAATCCAAGTCCACCTTTGACATTGGGGGATTTTTGCACACTCAAGATATTGTTGAGTGTGGACTTCCCTTCATGACACCTTTCCAAGTATTTCTCCAAGGAAGAGACTTGGGCCTTGAGCTCTTTGATTTCCTCTACATGGTTAGTATCAACACAAGTACTAGAGGAAGTATAGGCTTCATTGTTAGAGCAACAAGGCAAGGAAAGCAATTCATCACAAGATGTACCAATGTTATGCATAGATGAATTACGAGGACTAGCACATGGCAATATAGCATTTTGACTAGAAGTAGTGCTAGCAACCACATGAGACTTACTAGATGTTACCTTGATAATCATAGCCTCATGAGCTATCTTTAGCACATTGTGGGATACTAGAAGATCATCATGAGAGCTTGTGAGCTTTACATGACTTTCTTCCAATTTCCCATAATTGCTAGATAACAACTCAAGTTGAGCCCTTAGCTCAACATTCTCCTTCAAAATGGATGCTTCACTAGAAATAGAGTTAGTAGCACAAGCATCATCAATAATAGCAAGAGGAGAAGGCAACTTGGCAAGCTCTTTAGAACTTGAAGCTTTAAGTTGAGCATGAGACTCGGTAAGTTTGATGAGCTCACTCTTTATGACCCTTGAGCCATTTTCGAGGTGCTCAAAATCCTCAAGGAGTTTAGCATGTGCAACTTCAAGCTTCTCTTTTTTAGTTTCAAAATCATTAGCCACCTCGAGAGCTATATCACGAGATTCCTTTATTCTAGATAGTTCTAGAGCAGAAGTCTCCTAAAGAGATTCCTTGGTGGTTTGTTCAAGTTCAAGAGCTTGCGAGAGGTCGGAGATCTCATTAGCGTAATCACGCTCATGACCTTCCATTTTCTCAATGGTGACCTCATGCTCCTCTAGATGAGATTCCAACTCATCAATATATTTCTTGCCCTCAATGGCAATAGACATGATTTCCATAAAGTTGGAAAGAGCTAATTTATTCTTAAGAAGAGCTTTAAAAATCATTTCCCCCTTAATTTTTAAGGAGGCAACATTATCATTCTCTTCATCATTTTCTACGTCATCATCATGGTCATCATCACTATCATCACAAGATATATTGGGGTTCAAAGTGGGAGATACCTTTGAAGCCTTCGCCATAAGGCAAAACGCAATAGATGATGACCTAGGATCCCTTGAAGCACCATTCAAGACTACATCTTGTTCCGTGGGGTGTTGGGTTTCCTCTACATTGTTAGCATAACAATTCGAGGAAATAGATGCATTTTTATCATGGCAACAAGATATAGCAAGCATATCATCATGAGTTTTAGTCAAGCAATTTCTACATGATATGCAAGGACTATCAACACAAGCATGTGAAACATGTAGGGTGCTCGAAGTGTTAAAGTCCAAAGAAGATGCATTGCAATAAGATAGTGATGAAGGATCATCCACAATAAGCATACTATCATCATTGCAATGACCAACACTAATCACCATATCATTACCTTGTGGCAAACCACATGTAGGTGAAGTAGAAGAAGTTGAGAAGACAACACGGCCGGAGGTGGAGGGAGAACAATCATTCCTACAATTCTTGGACACACCATATTTATCTTGAAGCTTTGTCCACAACTCATGAGCATCCCGAAACGACATGAGTTGAAATATAACTACATTGCTCAAAGCATCAAAAAGCACATTAGAAGCTTGAGCATTGAGATAAGAGTTTTTATCATCCTCTAAAGATAATCTTTGTGGATCCTTTGGAGGAGAAAAACACATATCTACAATTCGCTCTAAATTTGGGTCCATGACCCTAAAGAGATTAAGCATGTGAATTACCCAAACATCAAAATTTGTGCCATTGAAACTAAGAGTGTCAGAGAATCCTAAACCCCTAGTCGACATCCTTACTCTCTAGGCGGTTAATCCCTATAAAGAGAGACGAGGCTCTGATACCAATTGAAAGATCGTGGATGTCGCCTAGAGGGGGGGTGAATAGGCGCTTTAAAATAACTATGGTTTAGGCTTGAACAAATGCGGAATAAACCTTGCAGTTAATTTGTCAAGCACAAAACCTACAAAAACTAGGCTCACCTATGTGCACCAACAACTTATGCTAAGCAAGATAAACAACTAGGTGATAGCAAGATATATGACAAGAAACAATATGGCTATCACAAAGTAAAGTGCATAAGTAAAGGGCTCGGGTAAGAGATAACCAAGGCACGCGGAGACGACGATGTATCCCGAAGTTCACACCCTTGCGGATGCTAATATCCGTTTGGAGCGGTGTGGAGGCACAATGCTCCCCAAGAAGCCACTAGGGCCACCGTAATATCCTCACGCCCTCGCACAATGCAAGATGCTGTGATTCCACTAAGGGACCCTTGAGGGCGGTCACCGAACCCGTAAAAATGGCAACCCTTGGGGGCGGTCACCGAACCCGTACAAAATGCTCGGGGCGATCTCCATAACCTAATTGGAGACCCCAACGCTTGCCCGGAGCTTTGCACCACAATGATTGAGCTCCGAACACCATAAGGTTGGGGCTATCTCCCCAACGACACCACGAAGCTTCACCACAATGGAATATGGCTTCGAGGTGACCACAACCGTCTAGGGCACCCAAGCACCCAAGAGGAACAAGCTCAAGGGTACCAAGCACCCAAGAGTAATAAGCTTCTCAACTTGTAACTTCCACGTATCACCGTGGAGAACTCAAACCAATGCACCAAATGCAATGGCAAGGGCACACGGAGTGCCCAAGTCCTTCTCTCCCAAATCCCACCGAAGCAACTAATGCTAGGGAGGGAAATGAGAGGAAGAACAAGAAGGAGAACACCAAGAACTCCAAGATCTAGATCCAAGGGGTTCCCCTCACCTAGAGGAGAAAGTGATTGGTGGAAATGTGGATCTAGATCTCCTCTCTCTTTTCCTACCAAAACTAGCAAGAATCCATGGAGGGATTGAGAGATAGCAAGCTCGAAGAAGGTCAACAATGGGGGAAGAACACGAGCTCAAGAGATAAGCTTCATTGGGGAAGAAGACCCCCTTTTATAGGTGGGAAAAAATCCAGCCGTTAGGCTCACAGCCCGCACAGAGCGGTACTACCGCTCCAGGAGCGGTACTATCGCTAGGGCGGTAGTACCCCTTTGAAAAACAATAGCGAGGAGGCAAAAAGGCCAGAAGAACCGTCGGAGCGGTAGTACCGCTTGACCTCACGGTACTACCGCTAGGGGTAGCGGTACTACTGCTAGGGGTAGCGGTACTACTGCTAAGGGTAGCGGTACTACAGCTTGCTAGCGGTACTAAAAAATTACATCCGTGCCTACCACCGCTGGACTTGTGACGAGTTTTTGGTCCCGAGCGGAAGTAGCCACGAAAGTAGCCGTGGTAGTACTGCTCCAAGCGGTAGTACCGCTCCCGAAAGCGGTAGTAAAAAATTACTTCCGCTCCTACCCGCGGTAGTACCGCTGCAGCCTTTTCAGAACACCAAAACGACCACAACTTCTGCAAACGGATTCCGAATTTGATGAAACCAAGTTTATTGGAAAGCTAGCAACAAGGGCTAACACAATATTGATAGAAATACCAATAATAAGAAAATTAGAAAAGGCCCATAAGAAAATGGTGAGAACCCTTCCTCGGATAAGACCGGTAAATCCTCCAACACCGAAAACATCATAGAAGACGCATGTGAACTCCGTTTTCGATGAACTCAAGCTTGTCTTCTAGATGACCATAAGCTCTAAGACTCACAAAGAGAACCAAACAAGAACCAAGAAACATGATGCAAGGATGCAAATGTTTGAGCTCTCTACTAACGATACGATCAAGCTACCAACTTGAGAGCCCCCCTTGATAGTACGACAAACGATCCTATAACCCGGTCTCCCAACTACCACCACGAGACCGGTAAAATAGAAAACATATCAAGGGAAAACCTTTGCTTTGCACAAAGTCCACTTGAGCTAGATGTAGACGATCTTGACTTCCTCAAGTTGGACCACCTTTCTTGATTGCGTTGTCTCGGTGAAGACTAGTAGATTGCTCCCCCATACTCCACTATGGGTGAGCCACTCTTCAGCATATCTTCACAAGTCCATTGTCACCACAATAGACGGAAAGCTTCAAGCACTTGATCTCTTCGTGATGCTCCACTTGAACTTGCATACCGCAACCTAACCCCACAAAGAACTCCCACGAAGACCATGGGTTAGTACACAAAGCGTGATTGACAATGCTTACCATACCATGGGATTGCTTGATCCCTCTCGATACATCTTCTACACTTTGTGTGTTGATCAACTTGATTCATTCTTTGACTTAGTTTTGATCAACCTTTAATCTTTCCAACTCTCTTCATTTGGATGATGTCTTGAAGGTAAACATGAATGATCATAAACTCTTCTTCTTCAAGACATGCTTGCAATAAGCTCAACACCCACAAGACCAATCTTTGGATAATTCCTTAATAGCACCTTGGTCATCACAAACTCTCCTTGAAACCAACAAATGAACTCCAAGAAAAGCCTATGGACAAACCCTTCAAATATAACTCAAGGCAACCATTAGTCCATAGAGATTGTCATCAATTATCAAAACCAAACATGGGGGCACCGCATGTTCTTTCAGTTATGATCAACACTACTAGTTGCAATAGGTTCTACCCACTTAGTAACATAATCAACATCAACTAAAATATGTGTGTACCCATTAGAGGAAGGACAAGGTCCCAAAGCCCCAAACATTAAATGGTTCAATAACAAGTGAATAGTTCATAGGCATTTCCTGACGTCTACTAATATTACCAATTCTCTGACATTCATCGCAAGACAAGACAAACCTACAGGCATCTTTGAAGAGAGTAGGCCAATAAAAACCAGATTGCAATACCTTATGTGCAGTTTTATCTCTAGTGTGGTGTCCTCCATAGGCCTCGGAGTGACACTTGCGTAGGATATGTTCCTGTTCATGCTCAGGTACACAACGTCTAATAACACCATCTACTCCTTCTTTATAAAGGTGTGGGTCATCCCAAAATTAATGTCTTAAATCATAGAAAAACTTTTTCTTTTGTTGGTATGTGAAGCTAGGTGGTATAAATTTAGTAATAATATAATTAGCATAATCAGCATACCATGGAGCATTATGAGAAACATTTACGACAGCTAATTGTTCATCAGGAAAGCTATCATCAATAGATAGTGGGTCATCAAGAACATTTTCTAACCTAGACAAGTTATCTGCAACGGGGTTCTCGGCTCCTTTTCTATCAATAATACGCAAATAAAATTCTCGTAGCAAGAGGACCCATCAAATAAGTCTAGGTTTAGCATCTTTCTTTTCCATAAGATATTTAATAGCAGCATGATCGGTGTGAACAGTTACTTTAGAATCAACAATATAAGATCTGAACTTATCACAAGCAAAAACAACTGCTAAGAATTCTTTTTCTGTAGTAGCATAATTTCTCTGGGCACCGTCTAGAGTTTTACTAGCATAATGAATAACATTCAATTTCTTATCAACTCTTTATCCTAGAACAGCACCAACAACATAATCACTCGCATCACACATAATTTCAAAGGGTAGATTCCAATCAGGTGGTTGAACAATAGGTGCAGAAATTAAGTCTTTCTTAAGTATTTCAAATGCTTCTACACAATCATCATCAAAAACAAAAGGAACATATTTTTGCAAGAGATTAGTGAGAGGCCTAGAAATTTTATAGAAGTCTTTAATAAATCTCCTATAGAAACCAGCATGACCAAGAAAACTTCTAATACCTTTGATATCTTTAGGACACGACATCTTTTCAATAACATCTACTTTAGCTTTATCAACTTCAATATCTCTTTCAGAAATCTTATGCCCCAAGACAATACCTTCATTAACCATAAAGTGGCACTTCTCCCAATTCAATACAATATTAGTTTCTTTGCATCTCTGCAAAACTCGATCAAGGTTGCTTAAGCAATCATCAAAAGAAGTTCCGTAAACGGAGAAATCATCCATGAAAACCTCAACAGTCTTTTCACAGAAGTCAGAGAATACAACAGTCATACATCTTTGAAAGGTAGCAGGTGCATTGCATAAACCAAAAGGCATACTTCTATAAGTAAAAGTACCGAAAGGGCAAGTAAAAGTGGTCTTTTTCTTGATCCTCTTTTAACACAGGTATTTGAGAGAAACCAGAATAACCATCTAGAAAGCAAAAATGTGTATGTTTGGATAGTCTTTCTAGCATTTGATCAATAAAAGGTAGAGGGTAATGATCTTTATTAGTAGCTTTATTCAGTTTACGAAAATAAATTACCATTCTATAACTTGTAACAATTCTTTGCGGGATTAATTCATCTTTGTCATTAGGAACAACAGTAATGCCTCCCTTCTCGGGGACACAATGAACAAGACTTACCCACTGACTATCAGCAATATGATAAATTATACTTGCCTCCAGAAGTTTTAGTATTTCATTTCTTACCACCTCTTTCATCTTCGGATTTAATCGTCGTTGGTGATCAGCAACTGGTTTAGTGTCTCGCTCCAACTTAATTTTGTGTTGGCATAAAGTGGGACTAATGCCCTTAAGATCATCAAGAGTATATCCAATAGCAGCATTGTGCTTCTTCAGAGTTTTCAGTAATTTCTTTTCTTCATGCTCTGAAAGGTTAACACTAATAATAACAGGATATATCTTCTTTTCATCAAGATAAACATATTTCAAAGTATCAGGTAATGGTTTAAGCTCAAACGCGGGATCACCCTTAGGTGGAGGAGGATCCCCAAGGATTTCAACATGTAAATTGTTTTTCATAATAGGCCCATTGTTTAAAGAATATTTCATCTATTTCCCTTCTTTCATTCATAAACATATCATTCTCATGTTCTAGCAAATATTGTTCTAAAGGTTCAGTAGGAGGCACGACAATAGAAGTAAGACCAATAAGTTCATCCTTACTAGGCAATTTTTGTCACGGGGTTGTCTACGAAATTTACAGATTTAAAATCATGAGACATGCATATCCCCTAGACCAATAGTAATAATATCTTTCTCGCAGTCTATCCTAGCATTAGTAGTGTTCAAGAAAGGTCTAAAATATAATGGGACAAAAATCATCTTGTGGGGAACCAAGAACAAGAAAATCGATAGAATATTTTATTTTCCCACACAAGACTTCAACATCTCTAACAATCCCAATTGGTGACATAGTATCTCTATTAGTAAGCTTGACAGTAACATCAATTTCTTCTAACTCGGCAGGTGCAATTTCATTCATAATGTCTTCATATAAGGTAAAAGGAATTACACTAACACTAGCACCCACATCACATAAGCCATGATAACAATGATATCCTATTTTAACAGAAACAACAGGCATGCCAACAATAGGTCTACGTTTATCTTTACTGTCGGGTTTGGCAATTCTAGCAGCTTCATCACAGAATAAATAACATGCCCATCAATATTATCAACCAAGAGATCTTTAACCATAGCAATATTAGGTTCAACTTTGATTTGTTCAGGTGGTCTAGGTGCTCTAATATTACTTTTATTAACCATAGTTGAAGCTTTAGCATGATCCTTTATTCTAACAGGAAAAGGTGGTTTCTCAATATAAGCAGTAGGAATAATAGGATCAACATTACAAGTAATAATTTCTTCTTTAACTTTAATTGGTTCAACTACTTTAACTTCAATGGGAGGATAATATTTAAACCACTTCTCCGTAGGGAGATCAACATGAGTAGCAAATGATTCACAAAAAGAAGCTACTATTTAGAGTTATGTCCATATTTAGTGCTAAATGCATGAAAAGCATCAGTATCCATAAAAGATTTAACACAATCAAACTTAAGACTTATACCTGACTCATTACCTTTGTAGAGATCCCAATCTTCAGAGTTGCGTTTAATTCTTTCCAATAAATACCATTTGAATTCAATAGTCTTATTCATATAAGAACCAATACAAGAAGTATCGAGCATGGATCGATCATTATGAGAAAGCCGAGTATAAAAATTCCGAATAATAATTTCTCCTGAGAGCTCATGATTGGGGCATGAATATAACATTGGATTAATCTTACCCTGAGCTTGAGTGATACTTTCTCCTTCACGAGGCCAATA
>LR738716.1:52933786-52946347 GCA_902687465.1 Secale cereale
AACTAGATGCATAGGATAAAACTTCTGATGAAATTCCAGTTTCAATCGGTTGTAGTTCCATGATCCAATATCATCACATAGCCTATACCATGTCAATGTCTTTCAATTCAAAGATAAAAGAGAAGACCTTCTTCTTGACAACAACCTCTGGGATACCTGCAAGCTTAAATAATCCACAAACTTCATCCACATAGATTAGGTGTAAATCGGGATGCAATGTTCCGTCTCCTGCATAAGGATTAGCTAGCAGTTTCTCTACCATACCAAAAGGAATCTCAATGTAAATATTTTTAGTAGGTGCAGTAGGTCGAGGAGCAATTCTTTGTTCTTACGATCGGGGTGAAGATACCCCAAACAAACCCCTCAAAGGATTAATTTCCATAGTAACAAGTGACAGTAAATTTCAGCACACTATATTAATGTTTCCTTACCAAATTCCACTTACCAAAGGCGCTTCACTCCCCGGCAACGGCGCCAAAAAAGAGTCTTGATGACCCACAAGTGTAGGGGGTCTATCGTAGTCCTTTTAATAAGTAAGAGTGTCGAACCCAACGAGGAGCAGAAGGAAATGACAAGCGGTTTTCAGTAAGGTTTTCTCTGCAAGCACTGAAATTATCGGTAACAGATAGTTGTGTGATAGTATAATTCATGACGGCCAATCCTTTTTGTAGCAAAGGACAAGCCTGGACGTACTCTTATATAAAGCAAAGCGCTCCCAAGGACACATGGGAATTACTGTCAAGCTAGTTTTCCTCATGCTCATATGATTCGCGTGCGGTACTTTGATAATTTGATATGTGGGTGGACCGGTGCTTGGGTGATGTCCTTGCTTGGACAAGCCTCCCACTTATGATTAACCACTCTCGCAAGCATACGCAACTACGAAAGAAGTATTAAGATAAATCTAACCATAGCATGAAACATAGGGATCCAAATCAGCCCCTTACGAAGCAACACATAAACTAGGGTTTAAGCTTCTGTCACTCTAGCAACCCATCATCTACCTATTAATTCCCAATGCCTTCCCCTAGGCCCAAATAATGGTGAAGTGTCATGTAGTCGACATTCACATAACACCACTAGAGGAAAGACAACATACATCTCATCAAAATATCAAACGAATACCAAATTCACATGATTACTTATAACAAGACTTCTCCCATGTCCTCAGGAACAAACGTAACAACTCACAAAGCATATTCATGTTCATGATCAGAGGGGTATTGAATAGCATTAAGGATATGAACATATGATCTTCCACCGAATAAACCAACTAGCATCAACTAAAAGGAGTAATCAACACTACTAGCAACCCATAGGTACCAATCTGAGGTTTTGAGACAAAGATTGGATACAAGAGATGAACTAGGATTTGAGAGGAGATAGTGCTGGTGAAGATGTTGATGGAGATTGACCCCCTCGCGATGAGAGGATCATTAATGATGACGATGGCTTCGATTTCCCCCTCCCGGAGGGAAGTATCCTCGGCAGAACAACCATGTCGGAGCTCTAGATTGGTTTCGCCCAGGTTCCGCCTCGAGACGGAGGCGCTTCATCCCGAAAACCTCCTTATGATTTTTTTTCAGGTCAAAACACATCATATTGCAGAGGACGTCGGAGGACTGTAAGGGGGCCCATAAGGTAGGAGCGCGCGCCCAGGGGGGTAGGGCGCACACCCCACCCTTGTGGATGGCTGGTGCCCCCCCTCTGGTGCTTCTTTCACCCAATATCTTTTATATATTCCAAAAATATTCTCCGTGAAGTTTCAGGACTTTTGGAGTTGTGCAGAATAGGTATCTCAGATTTGCTCCTTTTCCGGTCCAGAATTCCAGCTGCCGGCATTCTCCCTCTTCACGTAAACCTTGTAAAATAAGAGAGAAAATGCATAAGTATTGTGATATAATGTGTAATAACAGTCCATAATGCAATAAATATCAATATAAAAGCATGATGCAAAATGGACGTATCAAGGCATCCTTCTAAATGGGAAGGTGTGGACCGGTCGTAGTCCACGCTTCCATCTTGCCTCCTCGAAACCCAACACCCAAACCCTAGTTCTTCGCCTTCCTCGAGCTCGCCGGCCACCGACAGCCATGGGATGGTGGAGCACCGGCCGCAAGGGGTCGCACGACCACAAGGTTGGTTCATCATTGGGTCACCGCCGCGGCGGCGTCAAAGCAGAGCCAGCATCCCCATGGAGGCCCCCCCCTCCTCCCCCATTCTCCATCATCCCTACGGCCGCCGACGCACGCGAACGGCACTACATCAACGCGGATGTATGCCGTCGTTATTGGGCGACCAGGACGCCGCTCCCCTAGAGCGACGCTCACCTGTCCAATAACTGGCATTTGTCCGTCGATCGGGTGCCGGTCCCGATGAGCGGCCGTGCCCGCCGCGACGAGATCCAACGCCGCTACCGCCTCCTGCCAAACAACCTTTACATCGACCCCAGGTACGCCATGGACTCCCTCTCTAAGACACATGGTTTCGGTCTGAGCAGTACACGAGGCGCGCATCATACTTCGTCAGTGGCTCGACGGGCCCGCAACGGCCACACACAGAGCACCGAGCGCGTGCTCTGAACCCTTCCCAGGTGCGCGAGCGTAAGCGAGTGCGTGGCATCACGCCGATGCCATTGCCCTCTCCGTCGCCACCACCACCTTCGTGCATGACAGAGGAGGAGGAGGCCCAGCTCGTTCAACGTGTCATGGAAGACTCCATGAACACACACGATGAGTGCCAATGGGAGGGCCTGTAGATGATGATGGCCCTCTCTGCGGCCGGCGACGTGGCCGTGCCAGAGCTGGAGATGAGGGAGGAGGTGCTGGAGGAGCAGCCCGGCGCCGCGTTCCACCCGGACCTGGTGGGCCAGCGGTGGAGCTGGTCGTGCACGGCCACGGACATGGCCGACGCCATGGGGGAGGGCTGGACCAAAAGCTCGTAGCGCGCGAGCTTAATGAGCGCTTGATAGTTCGGCTCATTAAGCTCGTAGCTCGCTTCTTAATGAACAGAGCCAATCATTGATTTCAACTCGTTAAGGTTAATGAGCTTAACAACCGAGCTAACAAGTATCACGAGTAGCTCGTTAAGGTCCTTAGTATCAACACAATACATATTTTCATCTTACATGACAATTTTCTTATAGCACCTCAGGCCATCTATTCAATCTAATCGACATAGAAGGCAACAAAATAGTGCATTTCTTTTTAGAATCACCATATTTCATTTTAAAAACCACACCTACACACTCATCCTGTAGACCATAGCACATTATGATCTGTTAACGAGCGCTCACGAGCTTAACGAGCTTCAAACGAACCGAGCCGAGCAGGGTTTTCTGCTCGTTAATCTTATCGAGCCTTAATGAGCACGAGCTTAACAAGCCGAGTAGCTCGTTAGTCCACCCCTAATGAATTGGTGCCCCACACCGTCGCGATCATCGGAGCGCAAGACGTCACCACGGGGGAGGTGGTGCAGGCACCTCCCACCTTCCAGGCAGCTCCCATCTTCCAAGCACCACCGTCCCACCTCTGGCCGCCGCCGGTACAGCGATAGGTTACCACCAATAGTTGCATCTATGCCCTCACCACCGATGCCCATCTTATGGTTTTCCTCCTCTCTCCACGCCGCCACCTTGACCCGGTGCCATCTAGCAGACAATCTGGTACAAATGCTTCGACTGCCATTGCTGAAAAAACTTGCGCTTGTGTTGGTTCATCTGTCGGATGCCTCACTGCACAACATCATCCACTCCAGTTGCCCTGCCCTGGAGTGTTTGGTGCTTGTTTTTGGAAATGGAATCCATATCCCTTGTCTCAAAATAAAGTCGCTTCACCTTGTAAGCATTGGAATTCGTTTTGAAAGACATGAGTTCATCATCGAAGATGCTCTTTCACTTCAAAGGTTGCTCCTTGATTGTTGTTATAAACCTTCACAAATAACTGTGGTCTCTCCGCCTGAACTGGAGATCTTGGGTGCAATTCATGATCCATTTAGATGGTTCGAGATGGTGTTTGCCTCCACACCTACTGAGGCACTGTATATTATTCATGTACACTTTTGTAATTTGCATTTTTTGTTTGTGCGCATAAGGTAAGTATCATCTTGGAGTACACTCTCAGTGCTAATATTATGTTCTATGCTCAATGAAGAGTTTGTCCATCCTATCAGTGGTGGTGGATTCTGTCCAAGACCTTATATATCAGTATGTTGTGTTTTGATCTCAACATCATTATTGCCTTGCTGCAATGCTTTCCATGTCCTGAGAATTTGTATATAAAGGTGACGATTTCACGCACATTGAAATCCCATATATAATGCACTATAATTAATCATTCAGCTGTCGCTCTTTCAACAAAATCTTTTTTAGACACTAAATGTTTTCAATCTTCATCTCTATTTAGGCACTAACACATGGAGAAAAAGTTATAACAAATCGATGGTTCAAAAAGCACCGGGATTTTCTCATATCTCATGACATTCGTTTGAAGACAGTAATGCTGGAAGGATATGCATCGAACTGTGCAAACACTAGCTTTGTCACATTCTTCATGTTGAATGCGAGGGTGCTATTGTCCGTGAGGATTAAGTTTTTCAACAATAAATTTCACACGGAAATGTATGTGGAACAACATAAAAAGAAGTTTCAGGTGGACCTAAGGGCTTCTGATCGTGCTCGGCTTATATTTACAACAAATTGTCGTCATGATGGACCAGTAGATCTTTTGTACCAGGATCTTGATTTTATGGATCGAACCGATCCATTTGATTGTGACTGCCAAAAACCTTGGTTGAGTTAGATGTTATTGCCCTGTTCAATCCGGCTTATGTGTAAACCTGATGAACAATCAATCCTCGTTCTTTTGTACCTTTTGTAAGCTAGAGTTAGACATTGTTTCCCTTTTCAACTAGGGTTTGACCCACATTTTCTTTCATACTGGGCGTCTGTGTTCCTATAGGTACCACCTCTGTCATGGTTTATTCTTTATTAGCCCCCTTCATATTTTGTAGTGCAAAACTTTGACAACTAAGAATATATTAATGCATGTCATTGAAAATAATATTGTTGGACGACTATTCACGGCTATGTTCATCTGCTATATGCAATAATTATGCATGTGCTAGCTCATCGTTTAGGCGGCTGCTGCGCGCTCTGCTCGCGTGCCTCCGCTCGCTCTACCCACCTTTTAGGCGCCCTCAGGTCACGCCCCTCTACGCGCTCTGCTCGCCGTTTAGGCGCCAAGTCTTGCTCGGGTCGCGTCGTCCCTCCGCGCACACTCTGCTAGCGGTTGGGGACGTTTTAGTTATTTGATCTTAGATTATGTTAATTAATTATACCTCCATAGCTAGAATCATCCGGGTCTGGAGGTATAATTAATTAACCTAAACTATGATCTTCGACGCCCGTTCCCGTCGCACAACTCCATCCCGTTGTCGGTCGTTGGTGGTATGCCGGTATGTGTGGGTAACTAGCTAACAACTGGATCAGTAGCGAGTCGCCGCCCCCGGCCATTGCTGTGGTTATTTATAGCTAACAACTGGCTAGGGGATTTTACAAGTCACCCCTGTGGAGTGCGGGAAGCCTTCGCTGGAGTGCGGGAAGCCTTCACTGGAGCCCATGAAGACTTGAGCACACAACTCGACAACCATATGCGGTGTCACGTGTTACCGCGCACATGTTAACATAAGGAAACTTATATGTAACTTACTAATCATCGCACACGAGTACTTGCAGGCGCGTCGTGTGTGATTCTCCTAGCCACCGCAAGCAACTAGTTTGCATTTTTCAAAGTTTTTTATACACACAGTATCGCACAAGAATTAACTGTAGTAACCGTGTGTGTTATAATTTATCTTCGCAAACAGTTCATATGAGTGGGCTATTTGCCGCGTATCACACACATCTTGTTTACACGAATCATTTGTGTCCTTTTGGCTCATCGCAAACAGTTCATCTATGTGAACTGTCTGCCGCATATCACACACATCTTGTTAAGTTGAACCATTTCTGTTGTGTTCCCTAATTGAAAATAGTTTGTCCGAGTGAACTGTATGCCATATATCACACACACATTTATCTGGCTGGACGTTTCTGTTGCATTCCCTAATAGCAAATAGTTCATCGGAGCGAACTGTATGCCGTATATCGCACACACATTGATATGGCTGCCCATTTCTGTTGTTATGTCTAACCGCAAACAGTTCGTATGGATCAACTGTATGCCCCGCATCGCACACGAAACTAAAATCTGAACCGTGTTTGATGTCTTCGCCATCTCAAACTTTTTGCATCTTTTTTGACGGTTTCTTTACATCCCCGTTTGCGATTAATGCATCACACATAGTTTCATCAAATGGTCTCTGATTGTAGTGTTGCGTTAGCAGCATCCTACAGTAGTGTACTCACACATGTATTTAGGTTTCCGGTCAATACAATTCAAGCATGGATAATAAACCTTTATCATGATTAAGGAAGTATAATAACAACCACTTTATTATTGCCTCTAGGGTATATTTCCATCATAGTGCCATGAATATTGCCATTGTTGTATCATATTAGTCATGCACTTTTGCTTCTAATGGTTATGTGCAAGAGAAGAGAACCATCATGATGAATGATGTGTTTATCTACCATGCACATACATTGTTTGCTTTGTTTTGTGCATGTGTAGGATCTTCCGACATCATGTCAACTTCTACTTCACGTGGGTTGACCATTCAAGATCTTGAGAGCGAGCCTCGTACTTTCGACCACGACTCGCTTCTACACCACTTTTGCTTGTGATTCGGCATTGTGAAGGACGCCCAAGGACACACTTTTGAGGTGATATCTTTCTTGAGCATGGATATTGCGGATTATAATTCATGTGTTGCTTGCACCATGACACATTGTGCACATGTTAGAGATATTTCTTTCACTCGTGATTTCCACATTGCCATGCATCATGAGATATATGCCTTGTGTGTTGCATCCAACTTGTTGCCTACTTGCTCATATCACATGTTTAGTTGCACCAATGTCATCACTTCACATATGCCATGTCCCTTTTCTTGTCACATGCTTGACTTGATTGCATCACACATGATGACCAATTGCTCTTTCTATTGTGTTGAGTGCCACACTATATTCAGTACACCTTGTGCACGTTATACTTGGATTGGCTTGCACTTGACCCATGTGTTTAGACACTTCATTTTATTTGGTGTTGTGAATGATTCCTATGCCTACCATCAACCTTTCATTGAGTGCTTGATGAATGTTTGCTATGACCTTGAGATAGATGCTTGTTCATTTATCACTCATATTAGCATCTTTCCCTCACCTTTACATGATTGTTTCCATGAAGACCTTGATTGTACTAAATTCTTGTGCTTACATGACACGACACACTTCTTGGTCACACCATATGCTATGCTTGATGACGACACTTGTTGGGTGAATCACCTCTTGAATGCTTGGTTTTGCACTAATGGTAACCACATTTGTTTTTCCAAATGCTTGTTGTCTTTGCTCCTTTTGAAGAAATTACAAGATGGTGCGACATTAGAGAGTGTCCATTTCGAACTTTAAGATGATGAATGCTTGGTGATCATCCACTTATACACAGTGACGACATATCTTTCCCATGGTGATTTGGATTTTGATCTGAGGATGGATCTTTCCTAAGGGGGAGAGGATGATGCGGAGCATCCTACGTACATCATCATGTCAAGAGTTCATTTGGCAAGTGACACGTGCCACATATACTTCACATACATAAAGGTGAATCATCCCCTTTACACATGTTCATTTGTGCCCTTCGAGGATATATGGTATACTAATTGACCCATCTCTTGTGTGCATACATAGGTGCAAGCAGAGCTATACATTCGTCGAGGAGGATTCCAAGCTCAAGAGAACAAATACACCATCCAAGAGGGAAGCCTGGAAGCGGAGAAGGAATCGCCAAGAAGAAGGCAGCAGCTCCCAAGCGACCCCGTGCGCATGGACCTCCCCAACCCCGTGCCCACGGGCCCCCAGGCTGCACGGTCCTGAAGACCCCATGCACATGGGCGTTGTCGGTGTCAAAACCGGCAGATCTCGGGTAGGGGGACCCAAGTTGTGCGTCTGGAGATTAATGGTAACAGGAGGCTGGGGACACGATGTTTACCCAGGTTCAGGCCCTCTCGATCGAGGTAAAACCCTACTTCCTGCTATATTAGTATGGATGAATATGTGTACAAGAGTTGATCGACCACGAGATCGTAATGGCTAAACCCTAAGTCTACCCAATGGGGATATTGTAATGGCGATGACCCCCCTACAGACTAAACCCCTCGGTTTATATACACGCTTGAGGAGACCTAGGGTTACAAGGGTGACTTGGGGAGGAAGTAATTGACACATCCAGACTCAAAACCTGCCTTTCTACGTACATAGGAGTCGTGACCGAATACTGGGGAAGGTCTTCTGCTTCTTCTTTATGCGGCCCAGCTTCATTGACCTAGATGCGTGAGGACCCCTGAATACAGGACTCCTCAGGCATGCATCATGCCCATGGGCCTCACAAACCCCGTGCGTATGGGCCACCGCGTCAGGTCACTGGATACCCCATGCGCACGTGCTCCACTTACCCCATGCACACGGCCCCCCTGTGTGTTGCTGTTAGGCTTTGCCCATGTATCCCCATTTCACCCCTCCTTACCCTTTCATCCTTTGGACCTATATATACTCCACCTCCTCGTCCATTTAGACTTAGCTAAGAATAGATCTATACCTCCCCTTGTGGGTTTCCTCTTGAGAGAGATAAGGCTCCATTGGATTTCAAGACCTCCATTGGACAAGATCCTTAGGGATTCAAGACCCCCTTTTGGGAAGGATCTATCTAGATCATCAAGACCACATCTCCTTCATAGGATTTGGGATGAACTTTACCATGTATCTTGTTTCCCTATGATTCTTCTTGTACCTTGTGAATCTCTTGTGTTTGTGAGTTGTCGAAGATATTGAACACGGGTATCCTCATCAACACCCTATAGTATTTCAAGACACCGGGGCCGGCTATGCCCCTCAAACCGTCCGGATGCAAGGCCGACCCTTTGGACCGTCTGGTTTAACAAGTCGGCTGTTAGAAGACGACACGTGCCTAGCAGGCGGCTCTAGGGAGCCGACACCTAGCAGGTGGCCCTGCGTTCCCTCATAGTTTGCACCCATTCAACAACGACAAGACGGGGCATGGCTACGGTGCGACCTGCCACCCCCGAATCTAGGGCGGAGCATGGCCACAGTGCGGGCGTACCATGCGGACACCCCTCGTCTGGCACGACACTATAGCCACGCAGCCCATGACATCACCTGCGTTAGAGGGAGCCACGCTCCCACGATGGGCGGTCGGTACGGCCCGCAGGCGGCGGGCCCTACCTGTTCGCGAGCCACTAGAAGACGATGAACCCTGTCATGCCCAAGATACGATTCTATACCGATCACGTGATAACTTCGTGATTGGGGCATAACCGCATTTCGGGAGCTTAGGAAGATGAATATTATTACATCATACCATTACATACATAGATGGGGATACATACAAGTCATACAATAGCCAGATGAATACAACATCATACAAAGGACATCTGACTACGGATGAAAAACATGAAAAGCACAACGACATCCATCCTGCTGTCCCAGGCTGCCGACCAGGAACCATCCCAAGATCGACGAAGAGGAAGAAGAAAGAACTCCAACACAAGTAAACATCGCTCTCAGGTCAAGTCATCAGAAACCTGCACCTGCAACTGTTGTTGTAGTATCTGTGAGCAACAACGACTGATGAATCCCATAACCATGGGTATCAAGACTAGCAAAGCTTAATGGGTATGGAGAGGTTAAGTGATGAGGTTGCAGCAGCTAAGCATATGTATGGTGGCTAACTTACGGGTACAAGAATAAGATGAGCATCTACGCAAACGGTCGCAAACTAGTAATGATCACTAAGTAATCCTGAACTACCTATGAGTCAAACATAACCCCACCGTGTTCTCTTCTCAAACTAAAAAAGAGACGGTCACGGTTACTCACGCGGTTGGTGTATTTTATTTCGGATCCTCTGTCAAGTTTTCTACAACCGGACATTAACAAATTCCAATCCGCCACATAACCGCGTGCATGGCTTTCGAAAGATCATAACCCTGCAGGGGTGTCCCAACTTAGCCCATCACAAGCTCTCACGGCCAGGAGAGGTAAAACCTCTTATCTTAGGGACAACCCGATCAGACTCGGAATCCCGGTGCGCAAGACATTACGAGAATGGTAAAATAACTCCAGCAAGACCTCCCGGCGTGCCGACACCCTGATAGTAGCTACGCTTATCTCGTCTCAGGCCACGTCCGGATAGGTCAAGCTACGGGCGAAACCAGATACCTCGAGTTTCCCTAAGGCGGCCCCGCAGGCTGCCCGTTTGGGACCAACACCATCAGCACTGCCCCCCTGTAAAATGTGGTACGAACCTCAGGTAATGCTAACTCCCTATGCATCAAATTTAATTAAGTTTATTATGTAGGGCAAATGGTAAAACCAATGTTGGGCCTTGCTGGAGGAGTATTATTCAAAGCGGACTGTCAAGGGGGTCCCATATCCCTAACCGTGTTAGGAACGCAATATCAAGGAACATAACACCGGTTTATCGGTTCTTAAGGCGGCATGAGTGGAACAAAACACCGAGCAAAAGGCCAAGCCTTCCACCCATTGCCAAGTATATATGTGCATTGATTTAATTAATAGATATTGTGATATTCCAAAATCCAAGATCCGACATGGAGCAATCTTCATATTCACCTTCAACTAACAACGCTATAAGAGGGCTGAGCCAGCGGTAACATAGCCAAACAACAGTTTGCTGGGATGGTGTCAAAGGTTAGAGGTTTCATGGCAACAAAGGGAGGCTCTAAAACAAATGGTGGGCAGCGCGACATATAGTGATAGCATCGAGACAACTAGCATAGCAATGATAGTAATGAGATCCAAGGTGACGGTCATCTTGCCTGAGATCCTGCTAGGAAGAAGAACGAGTCCATGAATAAGACGAAGCCACGTAGACGAACCAAGCGTAGTCGAACGAATCCTCATGATCGCAACGAAACCGGAACTAACGAGAAGAAGCACAACTGGAAAGAAGCAAACAACAAGGTAAACACACAAGCATAAACATGGCATGATGCACAACCAAGTATGATGCATGTCCGGTTTAAATATGCATGGCATGTCAAAGTGCAACAAATAATACTACAAATTAAGTGGAGCTCAATATGCAACAAGTTGCATATTGATGAAACACCACATTCAATTATTTAGTTCGCTCTCGTTTATGAACCCAACAAGTTTAAATGTTCTTAACATGGCAAGAGGTGCAACACAAAATAAACTACACCATCTAAGCAATTTAAATTAGGTCGGACACAACAAACAACAATTCCAGAAAATCCCCATGTGCAATTATTGGATTAGGTATTGTTTTGCCTAGAACCACATTTTATTATTGTTAAACATGAAAATAAAGTGTACAATGTTATTCTATGCATTTTTCTACCCCATTTACATATGAAGTTTATTAAATTTGGAGCTAGGGTTATTTAGTTATGAATAAAACCATTTTAACATGCCATTTATACAAATTCAAGCAAACAACAGTTTAAACATTTTGAACATGCATGAAAGTTGCTTATTAAGAATCTACACAGAATTCTAAGCAATTTTCATATATACAGTTTTTACATATGATGCATGGTTACTTAGCTATTAAATGCATGATCTAGAGGGACTAAACTGCAAAACTATTTTTACTGGAAAAAAAGGAAAATCATAGAACAGGAAAAAAATAAAACGGGCTGAATCTGCTGGGCGCTAGGGTGCTCACCATGGGCCAAGGCCTAGTCGGAGGAGAGGCTTGAGGCAGATCGAGCTGGGCAGACGCACGGTGCGAGAGTGGCTGGAGCTGGGCGAGCGGTTGGATAGGTCCACGCGGGCGAGCACGTGGTCAACGGGCACGGGCATGATGTGCGCTCGTCTCCTCGCAGACGAGATGAAGACGACGATGGGACTTGGCGCGGCATCGGCTTGGTGTAGATCGGAGAGGCCATGGCGTGGTGCTCTCCTTCTTGGGATCGAACGAGGATGAGGGAAGCAGAGGAGGTCGCGGGCTCCTAGAAGAAGATGGCAGCGTCTTGGCTTGGCGCGGAAGATGACAGGCTGTGTTGCGGCTTGGTCCGGGCGACGAGGAACGAAAGGCAGCGCCAGACGTCGGAGATGGCCGATTATGGAAGAGGAGGTCGAAGCAGAGGAGGCACGGGGTCGAGGGCAACGAGGACAAGGTCGGCTATGGGAAGAGGAGGTCGCAGGCGACGCGAGGTGGGACTCCGGTGGCCTAGCTTGCCGAAGAGGTGGCCGACGACTGGTGCTGGCGGAGCTCGTCGGTGCGGTGGATTCCGGCAGCAAGGGAGGTCACCAAGGAGCACGAGGGGAGCTCGGGGATTGGAGGACCCATGAGGCTGGTATGGCGGGCGTCAGGCAGAGGAGGTGCTCCGCGCGCA
>LR738716.1:52958146-52968497 GCA_902687465.1 Secale cereale
ACTTGCCCGAGATTCGATCGTCGGTATCTCAATACCTAGTTCAATCTCGTTACCGGCAAGTCTCTTTACTCATTCTGTAATACATCATCTCGTGACTAACTCATTAGTCATTCGCTTGCAAGGTTTATTATGATGTGTATTACCGAGAGGGCCCAGAGATACCTCTCCGACACTCGGTGTGACAAATCCTATTCTTGATCTATGCCAACACCACAAACACTTTCGGAGACACCTGTAGAGCATCTTTATGATCACCCAGTTATGTTGTGACGTTTGATAGTACACAAGGTGTTCCTCCGGTATTCGGGAGTTGCATAATCTCATAGTCATAGGAACATGTATAAGTCATGAAGAAAGCAATAGCAGTAAAACTAAACGATCATAGTGCTAAGCTAACGGATGGGTCTTGTCCATCACATCATTCTCCTCATGATGCGATCTCTTTGATCAAATGACAACTCATGTCTATGGCTAGGAAACATAACCATCTTTGATCAATGAGCTAGTCTAGTAAAGGCATACTAGGGACATACTGTTTTGTCTATGTATTCACACATGTACTAAGTTTCCGATTAATACAATTCTAGCATGAACAAAAGACATTTATCATGATATCAGGAAATGCAAATAAAATCTTTATTATTGCCTCTAGGGCATATTTCCTTCAGTCTCCCACTTGCACTAGAGTCAATAATCTAGTTCACATCGCCATGTGATTTAATACCGATAGTTCACATCGTTATGTGAATAACACCCATAGTTCACATCGTCATGTGACCAACACCCAAAGGGTTACTAGAGTCAATAATGTAGTTCACATCGCCATGTGATTAACACCTGAAGAGTACTACAGTGTGATCATGTTTTGCTTTGTGAGAGAAGTTTAGTCAGCGGGTCTGTTACATTCAGATCTGTATGTATTTTGCAAATTTCTATGTCTACAATGCTCTGCATGGAGGTACTTTAGCTAATTGCTCCCACTTTCAATATGTATCCAGATCAAGACTCAGAGTCATCCAGATCGGTGTTAAAGCTTGCATCGATGTAACTCTTTACGACGAACTCTTTATCACCTCCATAACCAAGAAATATTTCCTTAGTCCTCTAAGGATAATTTTGATTATGTCCAGTGATCTACTCCTAGATAAAAATTGTACTCCCTTGCCAAACTCAGGGCAGGGCATACAATAGGTCTGGTATACAGCATGGCATACTTTATAAAACCTATGGCTGAGGCATAGGGAATGACTTTCATTCTCTCTCTATCTTCTGCAGTGGTCAGGCATTGAGTCTTACTCAACTTCACACCTTGCAACACAGGCAAGAACTCTTTCTTTGACTGTTCCATTTTGAACTACTTCAAAAAACTTGTCAAGGTATGCACTCATTGAAAAAACTTATCAAGTGTCTTGATCTATCTCTATAGATCTTTGATGCTCAATATGTAAGCAGCTTCACCGAGGTTCCTTTCAAACACTCTTTTATGCTTTCCAGAAAATTCTACATCATTTCTGATCGACGGTATGTCATTCACATATACTTATCAGAAAGGCTTTAGTGCTCCCACTCACTTTCTTGTCAATACAGGCTTCACCGCAAGTCTGTATAAAACTATATGCTTTAATCAACTTATCAAAGCGTATATTCCAACTCCGAGATGCTTGCACCAGTCCATAGATGGATCGTTGGAGCTTGCACATTTTGTCAGCACCTTTAGGATTGACAAAACCTTCTGGTTGGATTATATACACCTCTTCATTAATAAATCCATTAAAGAACGCAATTTTGTTATCCATTTGCCAGATTTCATAAAATGCGGCAATTGCTAACTTGATTCGGACAAACTTAAGCATCGCTACGAGTGAGAAAATCTCATCGTAGTCAACACCTTGAACTTGCCAAAAACCTTTCGCAGCAAGTCAAGCTTTGTAGATAGTAATCATTACCATTGGCGTCGATCTTCCTCTTAAAAATCTATTTATTTTCAATGGCTTGACGATCATCGGGCAAGTCAACCAAAGTCCACACTTTGTTCTCATACATGGATCCCATCTCAGATTTCATGGCTCATAGCCATTTTGCGGAATCTAGGCTCATCATTGCTTCCTCATAGTTCGTAGGTTCATCATGGTCTAGTAACATGACTTCCAGAACAGGGTTACCGTACCACTCTGGCGCGGAACGCACTCTGTTTCACCTACGAGGTTCATTAGTAACTTGATCTGAAGTTTCATGATCATCATCATTAGCTTCCTCGTTGATTGGTGTAGGAATCACTGGAACTAGTTTCTGTGATGTACTACTTTCCAATTTGCGAGAAGGTACAATTGCCTCATCAAGTTCCACTTTCCTCCCACTCACTTCTTTCGAGAGAAACACCTTCTCTAGAAAGGATCCATTCTTAGCAACAAATATCTTGCCTTCGGATCTGTGATAGAAGGTGTACCCAACAGTTTCCTTTGGGTATCCTATGAAGACACATTCCTCTGACTTGGGTTTGAGCTTATCAGGTTGAAGCTTTTTCACATAAGCATCGCAACCCCGAACTTTAAGAAACGACAACTTTGGTTTCATGCCAAACCACAGTTCATAAGGCGTCGTCTCAACGGATTTAGATGGTGCCCTATTTAGCGTGAATGCAGCTGTCTCTAATGCATAACCCAAAATGATAGTGGTAAGTCGGTAAGAGACATCATAGATCACACCGTATCTAATAAAGTGCGGTTACGACGTTCAGACACACCATTACGCTGTGGAGTTCTGGGTGGCGTGAGTTGTGAAACTATTCCACATTGTTTCAAATGAAGACCAAACTCGTAACTCAAATATTTGTCTCCGCGATCAGATCATAGAAACTTTATTGTCTTGTTATGATGATTCTACTTCACTCTGAAATTTCTTTGAACTTTTCAAATGTTTCAGACTTGTGCTTCATCAAGTAGATATAACCATATCTGCTCAAATCATCTATGAAGGTCAGAAAATAACGATACCCGCCGCGAGCCTCAACACTCATAGGTCTGCATACATCAATATGTATGATTTCCAACAAGTCAGTTGCTCGCTCCATTGTTCCGAAGAACGGAGTTTTAGTCATCTTGCCCAAGAGGCATGGTTCGCAAGCACCAAGTGATTAATAATCAAGTGATTCCAAAATCCCATCAGCATGGAGTTTCTTCATGCGCTTTACACCAATATGACCTAAACGCCAGTGCCACAAATAAGTTGCACTATCATTATCAACTTTTCATCTTTTGACTTCAATATTATGAATATGTGTATTACTACGATTGAGATCCAACAAACCATTTTCATTGGGTGTATGACCATCGAAGGTTTTTATTCATGTAAATAGAAAAACAAGTATTCTATGACTTTAAATGGATAACTGTATTGCAGCAAACATGATCAAATCATATTCATGCTCAACGCAAATGCCAAATAACATTTATTTAGGTTGTACACTAATCTCGAAATTATAGGGAGTGTGCGATGATGATCATATCAATCTTGGAATCACTTCCAACACACATCGTCACTTCACCTTTAACTAGTCTCTATTCATTCTGCAACTCCCGTTTCGAGTTACTAATTTTAGCAACTGGACCGGTATCAAATACCCAGGGGTTGCTATGAACACTAGTTAAGTACACATCAATAATCTGTATATCAAATATACCTTTGTTCACTTTGCCATCCTTCTTATCCGTCAAGTATCTAAGGTAGTTCCACTTCCAGTGACGATTTCCTTTGCAATAGAAGCACTTAGTATCAGGCTTGAGTTTAGCTTTGGGTTTCTTCACGGGAGTGAAAACTTGCTTGTCATTCTTCTTGAAGTTCCCCTTTTATCCATTTGCCCTTTACTTGAAACAAGTGGTCTTGTTAACTATCAACACTTGATGCTCTTTCTTGATTTCTACCTTCGCCGATTTCGGCATCGCGAAGAGCTCGGGAATTACTTTCGTCATCCCTTGCATATTATAGTTCATCACGACGTTCTACTAACTTGGTGATAGTGACTAGAGAACTTTGTCAATTACTATCTTATCTGGAAGATTAACTCCCACTTGATTCAAGCAATTGTAGTACCCAGACAATCTGAGCACATGCTCACTGGTTGAGCTATTCTCCTCCATCTTGTAGGCAAAGTACTGTCAGAGGTCTTATACCTCTCGACACGGTCATGAGTATGAAATACTAATTTCAACTCTTGGAATATCTCATATGCTCCGTGGTGTTCAAAACGTTTTTGAAGTCCCAGTTATAAGCCGTAAAGCCTGGCGCACTAAACTATCAAGTAGTCATCATACCGAGCTTGTCAAACGTTTATAACGTCTGCATCTGCTCCTGCAATAGGTTTGTCACCTAGCGGTGCATCAAGGACATAATACTTCTGTGCAGCAATGAGGAAAATCCTCAGATCACGGACCTAGTCCGCATCATTGCTACTAACATCTTTCAACTGAGTTTTCTCTAGGCAAATATCAAAAACATAGGGGAGCTATAACACGAGCTATTGGTCTACAACATAATTTGCAAATACTATCAGGACTAAGTTCATGATAAATTAAAGTTCAATTAATCATATTACTTAAGAACTCCCACTTAGATAGACATCCCTCTAGTCATCTAAATGATCACGTGATCCAAATCAACTAAACCATGTCCGATCATCACGTGAGATGGAGTAGTTTTCAATGGTGAACATCTTATGTTGATCATATCTACTATATGATTCATGCTCGACCTTTCGGTCTCCAGTGTTCCGAGGCCATGTCTGTACATGCTAGGCTCGTCAAGTTTAACCCGAGTATTCTGCGTGTGCGAAACTGGCTTGCACCCGTTGTATGTGAACGTAGAGCTTATCACACCCGATCATCACGTGGTGTCTCGGAACGACGAACTTTCGCAACGGTGCATACTCAGGGAGAACACTTGTACCTTGAAATTTTGTAAGGGATCATCTTATAATGCTACCGCCGTACTAAGCAAAATAAGAAGCATAATAAGATAAACATCACATGCAATCAAAATATGTGACATGATATGGCCATCATCATCTTGTGCTTTTGATCTCCATCTCCAAGGCACCGTCATGATCACCATCGTCACCGGCGCGACACCTTGATCTCCATCGTAGCTTCGTTGTCGTCTCGCCAACTATTGCTTCGACGACTATCGCTATTGCTTAGTGATAAAGTAAAGCAATTACATGGCGATTGTATTTCATACAATAAAGCGACAACCATATGGCCCCTGCCAGTTGCTGATAACTTTACAAAACATGATCATTTCATACAATAACGTATAAATCATCACGTCTTGACCATATCACATCACAACATGCCCTACAAAAACAAGTTGGACGTCCTCTACTTTGTTGTTGCATGTTTTATGTGGCTGCTACGGGCTTAGCAAGAACTGTTATTACCTACGCATACAAAAACCACAACGATTTTTTGTCAAGTATGCGATGTTTTAAGCTTCACAAGGACCGGGCGTAGCCATACTCGATTCAACTAAAGTGAGAGAGACAGACACCCGCCAGTCACCTTTAAGCAACGAGTGCTCGTAACGGTGAAACCAGTCTCGCGTAAGCGTACGCGTAATGTCGGTCTGGGCTGCTTCATCTCATAATACCGCCGAATCAAAGTATGACATGCTGGTAAGCAATATGACTATTATCGCCCACAACTCATTGTGTTCTACTCGTGCATATCATCTATGCATAGACCTGGCTCATGATGCCACTGTTGGGGAACGTTGTATTTCAAAAGTTTCCTACGATCATGCAGGATCTATCTACTAGATGCATAGCAACGAGAGGGGAGAGTGTGTCTACGTACCCTCGTAGACCGAAAGCGGAAGCATCTAGTGACGCGGTTGATGTAGTCGAACATCTTCGCGATCCAACCGATCAAGCACCGAACATACGGCACCTCCGCGTTCAGCACACGTTCAGCTCGATGACGTCCCACGAGCTCTTGATCCAGTTGAGCTTCGCAGGAGAGTTTCATCAGCACGACGGCGTGGTGACGGAGATGATGAAGCTACCGGCACAGGGCTTCGCCTACGCACTTCAACGGTATGACCGAGGTGTGTTTCTATGGAGGGGGCACCGCACACGCCTCAAACGATGTTTCTTCTGTGTATTTGGGTGCCCCCTGTTGGGGAACGTAGAATAAATAAAAAAATTCTACGCTTCACCAAGATCAATCTATGGAGTCATCTAGCAACAAGGGAGAGGGGAGTGCATCTACATACCCTTGTAGATCGCGAGCGGAAGCGTTTAAGAGAACATGGATGATGGAGTCGTACTCGTCGTGATCCAAATCACCAATGATCCTAGCGCCGAATGGACGACACCTCCGCGTTCAACACACGTACAGAGCAGCAACGTCTCCTCCTTCTTGATCTAGCAAGGGGGGGAGGAGAGGTTGATGGAGATCCAGCAGCACGACGACGTGGTGGTGGATGCAACGGTATTCCAGCAGGGCTTCGCCAAGCAGCACTGGAGGAGGAAGGGGTGTCACGGGAGGGAGAGGGAGGCGCCAGGGCATGGGGTGCGGCTGCCCTCCCTTCCCCCACTATATATAGGGGGCCTAGGGGGTGCGCCGGCCCTAGAGATCCCTTCTCTAGGGGGGCGGCCTAGGGGGGGGGGGACTTGCCCCCCAAGTCATGTGGGACGCCCCCACCCCTATGGTTTCCAACCCTAGGCGCAGGGGGAAGGCCCAAGGGGGGCGCACCAGCCAACTATGGGCTGGTTCTCTTCCCGTTTCATCCCATGGGGCCCTCCGGGATATGTGGCCCCACCCGGTGGACCCCCGGGACCCTTCCGGTGGTCCAGTACAATACAGATGACCCCTGAAACTCTCCCGATGGCCGAAACTGGACTTCCTATATATAGATCTTTACCTTCGGACCATTCCGGAACTCCTCGTGACGTCCGGGATCTCATCCGGGACTCCGAACAACTTTCGGGTTACCGCATACATATATCTCTACAACCCTAGCGTCACCGAACCTTAAGTGTGTAGACCCTACGGGTTCGGGAGACATGTAGACATGACCGAGACGATTCTCTGGTCAATAACCAACAGCAGAATCTGGATACCCATGTTGGCTCCCACATGCTCGTCGATGATCTCATCGGATGAACCACGATGTCAAGGATTCAATCAATCCCGTATACTATTCCCTTTGTCTATCGGTATAGTACTTGCCCGAGATTCGATCGTCGGTATACCGATACCTTGTTCAATCTCGTCGTGGCAAGTCTCTTTACTCGTTCCGTAATACATCATCCCGTGACCAACACCTTAGTCACATTGAGCTCATTATGATGATGTCTTACTGAGTGGGCCCAGAGATACCTCTCCGTCATATGGAGTGACAAATCCCAGTCTCGGTTCCTGCCAACCCAACAGATGCTTTTGGAGATACCTGTAGTGTACCTTTATAGCCACCCAGTTACGTTGAGACGTTTGGCACACCCAAAGTATTCCTAAGGTATCCGGGAGTTGCACAACCTCATGGTCTAAGGAAAATATACTTGACATTGGAAAATCTTTAGCATTACGAACTACACGATCTTGTGCTAGGCTTAGGATTGGGTCTTGTCCATCACATCATTCTCCTAATGATGTGATCCCGTTATCAATGACATCCAATGTCCATGGTCAGGAAACCATGACCATCTGTTGATCAACGAGCTAGTAACTAGAGGTTTACCGGGGACACATTGTGGTCTATGTATTCACACATGTATCACTGTTTTCGGATAATACAATTCAAGCATGAATAACAGACAATTATCATGAACAAGGAAATATAATAATAACCATTTTATTATTGCCTCTAGGGCATATTTCCAACAGTCTCCCACTTGCACTAGAGCCAATAATCTAGTTACATTGTGATGAATCGAACACCCATAGAGTTCTAGTGTTGATCATGTTTTGCTCGTGGAAGAGGTTTAGTCAACAGATCTGCGACATTCAGATCCGTATGCACTTTACAAATATCTATGTCTCCATCTTAAATATAATTCCGGACGGAGTTGAAACGGCGCTTGATATGCTTGGTCTTCTTGTGAAACCTGGGCTCCTTGGCAATGGCAATAGCTCTAGTGTTGTCACAGAAGAGAGTCATCGGGCCCGACGCGCTTGGAATGACTCCTAGGTCGGTGATGAACTCCTTCATCCACACTCCTTCCTGCGCTGCTTCACAAGCAGCTATGTACTCTGCTTCACATGTAGAATGTGCCACGACGTTTTGCTTGTAACTGCACCAGCTGACTGCCCCACCATTCAAAATATACACGTATCCGGTTTGTGACTTGGAGTCATCCAGATATGTGTCGAAGCTAGCATCGACGTAACCCTTTACGACGAGCTCTTCGTCACCTCCATAAACGAGAAACATATCCTTAGTCCTTTTCAGGTACTTCAGGATGTTCTTGACCGCTGTCCAGTGTTCCATACCGGGATCACTTTGGTACCTCCCCACCAAACTTATGGCAAGGTTCACATCAGGTCTGGTACACAGCATGGCATACATAATAGAACCTATGGCTGAGGCATAGGGGATGACACTCATCTTTTCTCTATCTTCTGCCGTGGTCGGGGATTGAGCTGTGCTCAATCTCATACCTTGCAATACAGGAAAGAACCCTTTCTTGGACTGATCCATATTGAACTTCTTCAATATCTTATCAAGGTATGTGCTTTGTGAAAGACCAATGAGGCGTCTCGATCTATCTCTATAGATCTTGATGCCTAATATGTAAGCAACTTCTCCAAGGCCCTTCATTGAAAAACTCTTATTCAAGTTGGCCTTTATGCTTTCCAAGAATTCTACATCATTTCCCATCAGCAATATATCATCCACATATAATATGAGAAATGCTACAGAGCTCCCACTCACTTTCTTGTAAATACAAGCTTCTCCCCAAGTCTGTATAAACCCAAACGCTTTGATCACATCATTAAAGCGAATGTTCCAACTCCGAGATGCTTGCACACCTTGTTAGCATTCTCACGATCGACAAAACCTTCCGGCTGCATCATATACAATTCTTCCTTGAGGAAGCAATTAAGGAATGCCGTTTTGACGTCCATTTTCCATATCTCATAATCATAGAATGCGGCAATTGCTAACATGATTCGGACGGACTTCAGCATCGCTACGGGAGAGAAAGTCTCATCGTAGTCAATCCCTTGAACTTGTCGGTAACCCTTAGTGACAAGTGGAGCCTTATAGATGGTCACGTTACTATCCGCGTCAGTCTTCTTCTTAAAAATCCATTTATTTTCTATGGGATGCTGATCATCGGGCAAGTCCACCAAAGTCCATACTTTGTTTCCATACATGGATCCTATCTCGGATTTCATGGCTTCAAGACATTTGTTGGAATCCGGGCCCGCCATCGCTTCTTCATAGTTAGAAGGTTCACCGTTGTCTAACAACATGATTTCCATGACAGGGTTGCTGTACCACTCTAGTGCGGAATGTGTCCTTGTGGACCTTCTAAGTTCAGTAGTAAATTGATCTAAAGCTTCATGATCATCATCATTAACTTCCTCCCTAGTCGGTGCAGGCACCACAGGAACATCTTCCTGCGCTGCGCTACTTTCCGGTTCGGAAGGGGTGACTGTCACCTCATCAAGTTCCACTTTCCTCCCACTCACTTCTTTCGAGAGAAACTCTTTCTCCATAAAGGATCCATTCTTGGCAACGAAGACCTTGCCTTCGGATATGAGGTAGAAGGTATACCCAATAGTTTCCTTAGGGTATTCTATGAAGACGCATTTTTCCGATTTGGGTTCGAGCTTTTCAGGTTGAAGTTTCTTGACATAAGCATCACAACCCCAAACTTTCAGAAACGACAGCTTAGGTTTCTTGCCAAACCAAAGTTCATACGGTGTCGTCTCAACGGATTTAGATGTAGCCCTATTTAAAGTGAATACGACAGTCTCTAAAGCATAACCCCAAAAAGATAGCGGTAAGTCGGTAAGAGACATCATAGATCGTACCATGTCCAACAGAGTACGATTACGACGTTCGGACACACCATTACGCTGAGGTGTTCCAGGCGTTGTCAGTTGTGAAACAATTCCACAGTTCCTTAGGTGCGTGCCAAATTCGTGACTTAAATATTCACCTCCACGATTTGATCGTAAGAACTTTATTTTTCTGTCACATTGATTCTCAACCTCATTCTGAAATTCCTTGAACTTTTAAAAGGTCTCAGACTTGTGTTTCATCAAGTAGACATACCCATATCTACTTAAGTCGTCTGTGAGGGTGAGAACATAACAATAGCCTTCGCGAGCTTCAACACTCATTGGAC
>LR738716.1:52974656-52984906 GCA_902687465.1 Secale cereale
ACAAAACCTTCCGGCTGCATCATATACAGCTCTTCCTTGAGGAAGCCATTAAGGAATGCCGTTTTGACGTCCATTTGCCATATCTCATAATCATAGAATGCGGCAATTGCTAACATGATTCGGACGGACTTCAGCATCGCTACGGGAGAGAAAGTCTCATCGTAGTCAATCCCTTGAACTTGTCGATAACCCTTAGCGACAAGTCGAGCCTTATAGATGGTCACATTACCATCCACGTCAGTCTTCTTCTTAAAAATCCATTTATTTTCTATGGCGTGCCGATCATCGGGCAAGTCCACCAAAGTCCATACTTTGTTTTCATACATGGATCCTATCTCGGATTTCATGGCTTCAAGCCATTTGTTGGAATCCGGGCCCACCATCGCTTCTTCATAGTTCGAAGGTTCACCGTTGTCTAACAACATGATTTCCATGACAGGGTTGCCGTACCACTCTGGTGCGGAACGTGTCCTTGTGGAGCTTTGAAGTTCAGTAGTAACTTGATCTGAAGCTTCATGATCATCATCATTAACTTCCTCCCTAGTCGATGCAGGCACCACAGGAACATCTTCTTGCGCTGCGCTACTTTCCGGTTTGGAAGGGGTGACTGTCACCTCATCAAGTTCCACTTTCCTCCCACTCACTTCTTTCGAGAGAAACTCTCTCCAGAAAGGATCCATTCTTGGCAACGAAGACCTTGCCTTCGGATCTGAGGTAGAAGGTATACCCAATAGTTTCCTTAGGGTATCCTATGAAGACGCATTTTTCTGATTTGGGTTCGAGCTTTTCAGGTTGAAGTTTCTTGACATAAGCATCGCAACCCCAAACTTTCAGAAGCGACAGCTTAGGTTTCTTGCCAAACCAAAGTTCATATGGTGTCATCTCAACGGATTTAGACGGAGCCCTATTTAAAGTGAATGCAGCTGTCTCTAAAGCATAACCCCAAAAAGATAGCGGTAAGTCGGTGAGAGACATCATTGATCGCGCCATGTCCAACAGAGTACGATACGACGTTTGGACACACCATTACGCTGAGGTGTTCCAGGCGGTGTCAATTGTGAAACAATTCCATAGTTCCTCGGGTGCGTGCCAAATTCGTCACCTTCATTGTGTTCTACTCGTGCATATCATCTATGCATAGACCTGGCTCATGATGCCACTGTTGGGGAACGTAGTATTTCAAATGTTTCCTACGATCATGCATGATCTATCTACTAGATGCATAGCAACGAGAGGGCAGAGTGTGTCTACGTACCCTCGTAGACCGAAAGCGGAAGCATCTAGTGACGCGGTTGATGTAGTCGAACATCTTCGCGATCCAACCGATCAAGCACCGAACGTACGGCACCTCTGTGTTCAGCACACGTTCAGCTGGATGACGTCCCACGAGCTCTTGATCCAGTTGAGCTTCAGAGGAGAGTTTCGTCAGCACGACGGCGTGGTGACGGAGATGACGAAGCTACCAGCGCAGGGCTTCGCCTACGCGCTGCAACGGTATGACCGAGGTGTGTTTCTGTGGAGGGGGCACCGCACACGGCTAAAACGATGTTTCTTCTATGTATTTGGGTGCCCCCTGCCCTCGTATATAAAGGAGCAAGGGGGGAGGTGCGGCTAGCCAAGTATGGTGCGCTGATACGTCTCCAACGTATCTAATTTTCCAAACACTTTTGCCCTTGTTTTGGACTCTAACTTGCATGATTTGAATGGAACTAACCCGGACTGACGCAGTTTTCTGTAGAATTGCCATGGTGTTATTTTTGTGCAGAAATAAAAGTTCTTGGAATGACCTGAAAATCAACGGAGAAATATTTTGGAAAATATAAAAAATATATGCGGAAAGATCCAAGCCAGAGGGCCCACACCCTGTCCACGAGGGCGGGGCGCGCCCCCTCCCCCTGGGCGCGCCCCCGTGCCTCGTGGGCCCCCTGTTGCTCCACCGACGTACCCCCGGACTCCATATATTTACTTTCGGGGAGAAAAAAAATCGGAGGGGAAGAATTATCGCGTTTTACGATACGGAGCTGCCGCCAAGCCCTAATCTCTCTCGGGAGGGCTGATCTGGAGTCCGTTCGGGGCTCCGGAGAGTGGAGATCATCGCCATCGTCATCATCAACCTTCCTCCATCACCAATTCCATGATGCTCACCACCGTGCGTGAGTAGTCCCATCATAGGCTTGCTGGACGGTGATGGGTTGGATGAGATTTAACATGTAATCGAGTTTGTTTTGTTAGGGTTTGATCCCTAGTATCTGAAGGAAATATGCCCTAGAGGCAATAATAAAGTTATTATTTATTTCCTTATACCATGATAAATGTTTATTATTCATGCTAGAATTGTACTAACCGGAAACTTAGTACATGTGTGAATACATAGACAAAACAGTATGTCCCTAGTATGCCTCTACTAGACTAGCTCATTGATCAAAGATGGTTATGTTTCCTAGCCATAGACATGAGTTGTCATTTGATCAACGGGATCACATCATTAGGAGAATGATGTGATGGACAAGACCCATCCGTTAGCATAGCACTATGATCGTTTAGTTTTACTGCTATTGCTTTCTTCATGACTTATACATGTTCCTATGACTATGAGATTATGCAACTCCCGAATACCGTAGGAACACCTTGTGTGCTATCAAACGTCACAACGTAACTGGGTGATCATAAAGATGCTCTACAGGTGTCTCCGAAAGTATTCGTGGTGTTGGCATAGATCAAGATTAGGATTTGTCGCTCCGAGTGTCGGAGAGGTATCTCTGGGCCCTCTCGGTAACACACATCACAATAAGCCTTGCAAGCAAAAGACTAACGAGTTAGTCACGAGATGATGTGTTACGGAACGAGTAAAGAGACTTGCCGGTAACGAGATTGAACTAGGTATAGAGATACCGACGATCGAATCTCGGGCAAGTAACATACCGTTTGACAAAAGGAACAACGTATGTTGTTATGCGGTTCTGACCGATAAAAGATCTTCGTAGAATATGTAGGAGCCAATATGAACATCCAGGTTCCGCTATTGGTTATTGACCAGAGATGAGTCTCGGTCATGTCTACATAGTTCTCGAACCCGTAGGGTCCGCACGCTTAACGTTTGATGACGATCGGTATTATGAGTTTTTGAGTATTGATGTACCGAAGGTAGTTCGGAGTCCCGAATGAGATCACGGACATGACGAGGAGTCTCGGAATGTCCGAGACATAAAGATTGATATATTGGACGGCTATATTCGGACACCGGAAGTATACCGGAAAAGTTTTGGATTTATCGGGAATGCCGGAGGGGGTTACCGGAACCCCCTACGAGAGGGGATGGTCCATAGTGGGCCTAAAGGGTGAGAGAGAGGCAGCCCATAGGGCTGGCCGGCGCCCCCACCTAGGAATCCTAGTTGGACTAGGATTGGGGGGGGGGGCGCCACCTCTCCTAATCTTTTCCCCTTCTTCCTTTCGGTGAATCCTACTAGGAATAGGATTGCAATCCTATTCCTAGTAGGAGTCCCCTCCCTAGCCGCACCATAGAGGTTGGCCGGCCCCTCCTCCCTTGCTCCTTTATATACGGGGGCAGGGGGGCACCCAAAGACACACAAGTTGAATTGTTTAGCCGTGTGCGGTGCCCCCCTCCACAGAATCACACCTCGGTCGTACCGTCGCGGAGCTTAGGCGAAGCCCTGCGCCGGTGAACACATCATATCCGTCACCACGCCGTCGTGCTGACGAAACTCTCCCGTGAAGCTCAACTGGATCAAGAGCTCGTGGGACGTCATCAAGCTGAACGTGTGCTGAACGCGGAGGTGCCGTACGTTCGGTGCTTGATCGGTTGGATCGCGAAGAAGTTCGACAACATCAACCGCGTCACTTGACGCTTCCGCTCCCGGTCTACGAGGGTACGTAGACACACTCTTCCCTCTCGTTGCTATGCATCTGGTAGATAGATCTTGCATGATCGTAGGAAAATTTTAAAATACTACGTTCCCCAACAGTGGCATCATGAGCCAGGTCTATGCGTAGATGATATGCACGAGTAGAACACAATGAGATTGTGGACGATACTAGTCATACTGCTTACCAGCATGTCATACTTTGCTTCGGCGGTATTG
Organism: Secale cereale; assembly: GCA_902687465.1. Taxonomy (NCBI): domain Eukaryota; kingdom Viridiplantae; phylum Streptophyta; class Magnoliopsida; order Poales; family Poaceae; genus Secale; species Secale cereale. The sequence goes on from LR738716.1 coordinate 52,978,757, forward strand.
TGAGATGAAGCGGCCCGGACCGACATTACGCGTACGCTTACGCGAGACTGGTTTCACCGTTACGAGCACTCGTTGCTTAAAGGTGACTGGCGGGTGTCTGTCTCTCTCACTTTAGCTGAATCAAGTGTGGCTACGCCCGGTCCTTGTGAAGGTTAAAACAACACATACTTGACGAAATATCGTTGTGGTTTTGTATGCGTAGGTAAGAACGGTTCTTGCTAAGCCCGTAGCAGCCACGTAAAACTTGCAACTAACAAAGTAGAGGACGTCTAACTTGTTTTTGCAGGGCATGTTGTGATGTGATATGGTCAAGACATGATGAGTTATACGGTTTTGTATGAGATGATCATGTTTTGTAAAGTTATCGGCAACTGGCAGGAGCCATATGGTTGTCGCTTTATTGTATGAAATGCAATCGCCATGTAATTGCTTTAGTTTATCACTAAGCGGTAGCGATAGTCGTAGAAGCAATAGTTGGCAAGACGACAACGATGCTACGATGGAGATCAAGGTGTCAAGACGGTGACGAAGGTGATCATGACGATTCTTTGGAGATGGAGATCAAAAGCACAAGATGATGATGGCCATATCATGTCACATATTTGATTGCATGTGATGTTTATCTTATTATGCTTCTTATTTTGCTTAGAACGACGGTAGCATTATAAGATGTTCCCTTACTAAATTTCAAGGTATAAGTGTTCTCCCTGAGTATGCACCGTTGCGAAAGTTCGTCGTGCCGAGACACCACGTGATGATCGGGTGTGATAAGCTCTACGTTCAAATACAACGGGTGTAAGCCAGTTTTGCACACGCAGAATACTCGGGTTAAACTTGACGAGCCTAGCATATACAGATATGGCCTCGGAACACTGGAGACCGAAAGGTCGAGCGTGAATCATATAGTAGATATGATCAACATAAGATGTTCACCATTGAAAACTACTCCATCTCACGTGATGATCGGACATGGTTTAGTTGATTTGGATCACGTGATCATTTAGATGACCAGAGGGATGTCTATCTAAGTGGGAGTTCTTTAAATTAATATGATTAAATTGAACTTTAATTTATCATGAACTTAGTCCAGGAAGTATTAGCATATCTATGTTGTAGATCAATAGCTCGCGATGTTGCTCCCCGTTTATTTTTCATATGTTCCTAGAGAAAACCAAGTTGAAAGATGTTAGTAGCAATGATGCGGAATTGTTCCGTGATCTGAGGATTATCCTCATTGCTGCACAGAAGAATTATGTCCTTGATGCACCGCTAGGTGACAGACCTATTGCAGGAGCAGATGTAGACGTTATGAACGTTTTGACAAAAGCTCGATATGATGACTACTTGATAGTTTAAGTGCACCATACTTTACGGCTTAGAACCGGGACTTCAAAAACGTTTTGAAACGCCACAGAGCATATAAGATGTTCCAAGAGTTGAAATTAGTATTTCATACTCATGCCCGTGTCGAGAGGTATAAGACCTCTGACAGTACTTTGCCTACAAGATGGAGGAGAATAGCTCAACCAGTGAGCATGTGCTCAGATTGTCTGGGTACTACAATTACTTTAATCAAGTGGGAGTTAATCTTCCAGATAAGATAGTAATTGACAAAGTTCTCTAGTCACTATCACCAAGTTAGTAGAACTTCGTGATGAACTATAATATGCAAGGGATGACGAAAACAATTCCCGAGCTCTTCGCTATGCTCAAAGCTGCGGAGGTAGAAATCAAAAAGGAGCATCAAGTGTTGATGGTTAGCAAGACCACTAGTTTCAAGAAAAAGGGCAAGGGAAAGAAAGGGAACTTCAAAAAGAATAGCAAGTCAGTTGCTACTTCCACGAAGAAACCCAAAGCTAAACTCAAGCGTGAAACTAAGTGCTTCTACTGCAAAGGAAATGGTCACTAGAAGTGGAACTGCCCTAGATACTTGGCGGATAAGAAGGATGGCAAAGTGAACAAAGGTATATTTGATGTACAGATTATTGATGTGTATTTTACTAGTGTTCATAGCAACCCCTCGGTATTTGATACTGATTTAGTTGCTAAAATGGTAGTAACTCGAAATGGGAGTTGCATAATGAACAGAAACTAGTTAAAGGATGAAGTGACGATGTGTATTGGAAATAGTTCCAAGATTGATATGATCATCATCGCACACTCCCTATACTTTCGGGATTAGTGTTGAACCTAAATAAGTGTTATTTGGTGTTTGTGTTGAGCATGAATATGATTTGATCATGTTTATTACAATATGGTTATTCATGTAAGTTAGAGAATAATTGTTGTTCTGTTTACATGAATAAAACCTTCTATGGTCATACACCCAATGAAAATAGTTTGTTGGATCTCGATCGTGTGATACACATATTCATAATATTGAAGCCAAAAGATGCAAGGTTAATAATGATAGTGCAACTTATTTGTGGCACTGCCGTTTAGGTCATATTGGTGTAAAACGCATGAAGAAACTCCATAATGATGGACTTTTGGAATCACTTGATTATGAATCACTTGGTGCTTGCGAACCATGCCGTTTAAGTCACTTGGGATTTATATCTGTTGATCACTATGAAGAATATGAAGGATCCAAAAACCAAGATTTATCCCTGAACTACGAGGGGAGGTAAGGAACTGCCATCTAGCTCTGCACTTGATTCACCCTCTGTTATGAGTAAATTTGCGACACCTACTCCTACTATTGAATCTGATATGTCGTATGTTCTTGATGATGCCACTTCTGCTATGTATGATGAAACTACTTCTATGCTTGATAATACTGTGCCACTAGGTGAATTTCTATATGAACAAATTGCTAAGGTTAGGGAGAATGCAAATATTGAAACTGATAATATTTATGAAAGTGATGATTAAGCTTCTCCCCCTAGATATGAATTGCATGTTATTCCTGAGGGTTGTGTTATGGATGAAGAAACTGCTAGAGACTTTCTTGCTTGCAACGATAGATATGATCTTAAGAAATTATTAGCTAAGCTGAAGGAAAAGTCTTTGAATGCTAGAATGAAATATGACCCTGCTTTTGCTACTTCACCTATCTTTGTTACTGATAAGAATTATGATTTCTCTGTTGATCCTAAGTTAATTACTTTGGTTGAATCTGATCCTTTCCATGGCTATGAATCTGAAACTGTTGTGGCACATCTTACTAAGTTGAATGATATAGACACCCTGTTTACCAATAATGAAAATATTCGTTATTACTATATCCTTAAGCTATTTCCGTTCTCGTTAAAGGGTGATGCTAAGACATGGTTTAATTCTCTTGATCCTGGTTGTGTGCGTAGTCCCCAGGATATGATTTATTACTTCTCTGCTAAATATTTTCCCGCTCATAAGAAACAAGCTGCCTTGCAGGAAATATATAATTTTGTGCAAATTGAAGAAGAGAGTCTGCCACAAGCTTGGGGGAGGCTTCTCCAATTACTTAATGCTTTGCCTGATCATCCTCTTCAGAGGAATGAAATACTTGATGTCTTTTATAATGGACTAACCGATGCTTCCAGAGACCACCTGGATAGTTGTGCTGGTTGTGTTTTCAGGGAAAGAACAGTTGATCAAGCTGAATTACTATTGAATAATATGCTGGCCAATGAAAATAATTGGACACTTCCTGAACCAGCCCCTAAGCCAACTTCGAAGAAAAGGGGTGTTCTATTTCTCAGTCCTGAAGATATGCAAGAGGCAAAGAAATCCATGAAAGAAAAAGGTATTAAAGCTGAAGATGTTAAGAATTTACCACCTATTGAAGAAATACATGGTCTTGATAACCCGACACAGGTAGTAAAGGTAAATTCTCATTATAGATTTGATGAAGGTGATATTCCTCATTATAAGTCTGCTAGCCGATGCTTAGATGAGTTTGACAATTTTATTGTTAAGCAAGAAAACTTCAATGCTTATGTTGGTAGACAATTGCAACGTAATGCTATTATGATTGAACGCTTGAGTGATTATATGTCTAGAGTTAAAGGTGAATTGAAACTCATTAGTAAACATGATTTTATGGTTACCACTCAAGTATAACAAGTACTTAAGGCTCAGAATGATTTGCTCAATGCATTAAATAGTAAGAATAATGACTTTGCTGTTAGAGTTGCAACTAGAGGTGGTAAAGTGACTCAGGAACCATTGTATCCTGAGGGCCACCCCAAGAGAATTGAGCAAGATTCTCAGAGAACTAATTTAGATGCACCTAGTTCTTCTAAGAAGAAGAAAAAGAAAAATGGTAGGACTTTGCATGCTTCTAGTGAACATGTAGCCGACACGTTTGAGAATCCCAATGATATATCTGTTTCTGATGCTGAGACACAATCTGGTAATGAATATGAACGTAGTGATAATGTTAATGATGATGTTCATGATGATGCTCAACCTAGCAATGATAATGATGTACAGATTGAACCCACTGTTGATCTTGATAACCCACAATCAAAGAATCAATGTTATGATAAGAAAGACTTTGTTGCTAGGAAGCACGGTAAGGAAAGAGAACCATGGGTTCAGAAACCTATGCATTTTCCTCCTAAACCATCCAAGAAAAAGGATGATGAGGATTTTGAGCGCTTTGCTGAAATGATTAGACCTATCTTTTTGCGTATGCGTTTGACTGATATGCTTAAAACAAATCCTTATGCTAAGTACATGAAAGATATTATTATCAACAAAAGAAAGATACCTGAAGTTGAAATTTCCACCATGCTTGCCAATTACACTTTTAAGGGTGGAATGCCTAAGAAATTAGGAGATCCAGGAGTACCTACTATACCTTGCTCCATTAAGAGAAATTATGTTAAAACTGCTTTGTGTGATCTTGGAGCCGGTGTTAGTGTTATGCCTCTCTCTTTATATCGTAGACTTGACTTGAGTAAGCTCACACCTACTGCCAGGGATATGACTAGCAGGTATAAACCGGCTAGTATAAACCGGCTTTATTAATATTATACTTGTTTGTAATATTTAGTGAAGGCTACGGCCCATAAGATCTTAGGGCCCATGTATAGAATTAAGGTTTGTAAACCGCCCCGTGATGTAACTTGAGAGATAAGGAAGAAAAGACAGAGACCGAGGCGGACACAAATATGAGCCGGCCTCGGGACTCTGTAAACCGGACCAAGCGTACCCTCTATATAAAGGGGCGACCCGGCGACGGTTCAGGGACAAGCAACAATCAACCCGTCGAGACACAGGCAAGCGAATCCGCTCCCTGTAATCCGACGCCCAAGCAATACCAAACCAACTAGACGTAGGCTTTTACCTTCATCGAAGGGGCCGAACTAGTATAAACCTTCTGTGTCCTTTGTGTGCTATGAACCCCTTCAAGCTAACCCGTGCGATGGTTCCATCATCAAGTCCATTAAACCGGACATCTGCCGTGCTATTTCCACGACAGTTGGCGCCCACCGTGGGGCCTGCGCACGATGGTTTCGAGTTCTTGAAGGGCAGCTTCGAAGGGCTCAAGGGTTACGCGGTCGGCCGGATGACCAAGAGTCGCGGCCGGATCTACATCGACGATGCAGGTTGGGGACCGGAAACTGATTCGATTGAATACGGGTACCGGGTTCCCTTCGGCAGCATCCAAGTCTTCATTGGCAAAGTCGGCAAACCGGGACCTGAGCCGGATGTCTTCCCCAACATCATCGAGCCGGCTCAGCGTACGAGAGCGGCCCGGATTCAGCCCGCCATGAAGCATATGTTCGTTGGAGCAATCCACAGAGGTCGAGCCCAGGACGGATCGGAATCTGATGGTACAACAGTTGTCTACTCAGACGACGAGTCTTCATCCGGAGAAACTGAATCTCTGTATCAGTTGCAGGACGGCCGGTCTGAGGGCGAGCCCGATGGAAACAGTATTCCGGGCCCCTTCGGCCCGCCAAACCGGGTGGCTGTCTTTATGGCCGGTTCACAGCCCCCAGGGAACGGGACGACAGCAGAAGCTGGAGCGGGGGGAAGCGGCCCAGCCCCCTCGCTTACGGAAGTTCTATCCACCTTGATCGAGGAGTTCACAGCTAAAGCGGTGGAAACGGTAGCTCCAGCAGACAAGGCGCATCATGATGCAGAGCTCCTTCAGTTGAAAGGCCGGATCGATCAGTTAAAGGAAGACCTAAAGGCAGAGAGAGAGATGATAGCAGT
>LR738716.1:53003172-53014711 GCA_902687465.1 Secale cereale
GCAAGGGGGAAGGAGAAGTTGACGGAGAAACCCAGCAGCACGACGGCGTGGCGGAGATGGTGGTGGAGGAATTCCAGCAGGGCTTCGCCAAGCACTGCAAACTAGACGAAGATATTCGTGGGAGAGAGAGGGCAGCGCCGAGGTACGAACTTGTGTTGCTGCCCTCCTCTGCCTCTATTTATATAGGGGGGAGAGAGGGGAGGGGGCGCCCCTAGGGTTCCCCCTAGGGGGCGGCGGCCAGGGCTAGATGGGGCGGCCAAGGGGGGCTGGCGGCCAGGGCTAGGGTTCCCCCCCCCCCCAGGCGCCTTGCCCCCCAAGCCTAGGGGGTGCGGCTGCCCTAGGGGCGCCCCCACCCTCCTTGCTGCGTGGGAGGCCGGTGGGGGGGCGCACAGCCCCTGTGTGGGCTGATGTGCCTCCCCCCTTTTGGCCCATGAGGCCAGCAACACTTGCCGGGACCCCCCGAAACTCCTTTCGGTCATCCGACGACTCCCCGGTGCTCCCCGGAACACTTCCGGACTCCGATTCCCATCATCCAATATATCAATCTTCATCCCTGGACCATTCCGGAGTTCCTCGTCACGTCCGGGATCTCATCCGGGACTCCGAACAAACTTCGGTTACCATGCACTGTTCTCACTAACAACCCTAGCGTCACCGAGCCTTAAGTGTGTAGACCCTGCGGGTTCGGAAACTATGCAGACATGACCGAGACACTCCCAGGTCAATAACCAATAGCGGGATCTGGATACCCATATTGGTTCCCACACGTTCCTCGATGATCTCATCGGATGAACCACGATGTCAAGGATTCAGGCAATCCCGTATACAGTTCCCTTTGTCTCGTCGGTATGTTACTTGCCCGAGATTCGATCGTCGGTATCTCTATACCTAGTTAAATCTCGTTACCGGCAAGTCTCTTTACTCGTTCCGTAATACATAATCCCGTGACTAACTACTTAGTCACTTTGAGCTCATTGAGATGACGTATTACCGAGTGGGCCCGGAGATACCTCTCCGTCACACGGAGTGACAAATCCCAGTCTCGATCCATGTCAACTCAACAGACACCTTCGGAGATACCTGTAGAGTACCTTTATAGTCACCCAGTTACGTTGCGACGTTTGGCACACACAAGGCACTCCTACGGTGTCAGTGAGTTACATGATCTCATGGTCATAGGAACTTATACTTGACATGCAGAAAACTATAGCGATAACTGATACGATCAAAAGCTATGTTTAACGTTTGGGTCTCGTCCATCACATCATTCTCCTAATGATGTGATCTCGTTATCAAATGACAACTCATGTCTATGACCTGGAAACCGCGGTCATCTTTGATCAACGAGCTAGTCCTGAAGAGGCTTACTAGGGACACAAAGTTTGTCTATTTATCCACACATGTATTTAAGTTTCCAATCAATACAATTATAGCATGGATAATAAACGATTATCATGAACAAGGAAATATAATAATAACTCTTTTATTATTGCCTCTAGGGCATATTTCCAACAGTCGCGCCCTCGGTGATTCTTTTCTACATAGCAGGGGGGTCCAGTGCTGATGGTGTTGGTCCCAAATAGAGTCGTGTGCGGCGCCCCCCCCTTGGAAACTTGGGGTTTGGCTGTTGTATGCTGTGCTCATCCGGTCGTGGCCTGAGACGAGATACGCGCGGCTACTATCAGGGTGTCGGCATGCCGGGAGGTCTTGCTGGACTTGTTTTACCATTGTCGAAATGTCTTGTGCACCGGGATGCCGAGCCTGATCGGATTTCCCTAAGGTAAGGGGTGATGATATTATATTTATCACTTCAGCTGATCGTGAGAGCTTGTGATGGGCTAAGTTGGGACACCCCTGCAGGGTTATGATCTTTCGAAAGCCGTGCCCGCGGTTATGTGGCAGATTGGAATTTGTTAATGTCCGGTTGTAGAAAACTTGACAGAGGATCCGAAGTAAAACACACAACTGTGTGAGTAACCGTGACTGTCTCTTTTCACTTTGAGAAGAGAACACGGTGGGGTTATGTATGACTCGTAGGTAGTTCCGGATCTTTAGCGATCATTACTAGTTTGCGACCGTTTGCGTAGATACTCATCTTATTCTTGTACTCGTAAGTTAGCCACCATATTATGCTTAGCCGCTGCTGCAACCTCACCACTACCCTTCTCCATACCCATAAAGCTTTGCTAGTCTTGATACCCATGGTTGTGGGATTGCTGAGTCCTCGTGGCTCACAGTTACTACAACACCAGATGCAGGTTCAGCCGAGAATGATGCAGGAGATGGATCAGAACTTCTTGGAGTTCCTTGAAGAGCGTGGCCGTATGCTTGTGACGTTTTCGACGATCAGTAGTGGTTTCTACTAGGGGTGATTCGGACCCGTGGCTTTATGTATTTGGTATCTTTTTTTGGATCTTCGCCCGTAGTCGGGTTGTGATGTTATTTGGATGATGTTTTGCTTATGTAATATATTGTGTGACGTGGCGAGTGTAAGCCAACTATCCTTTTGCAATTTCATCTCTATTTTTACATGAGTCGTGCAAAAATACTGAACTTGAGATCATTCCAGAATGGGCTTATACCTTTAAGTCGCGCCTCGACACGTAGGAGGTATAGTCCCATCCTGGGCATTACAAGTTGGTATTCAGAGCCTTCTCCGACCTAGGAGCCCCCACTGATTGATCGAATCGTTGACGGTTGAGTCTAGGCACACACTTGAAAATGTTTTGAGTCCTATATATATATCGGAGAGTAGGATTTCTTTTGCTCCTCATCTCTTTTCACTCTGGTGAGGACTCCTGACGATTACTTTTATCTCTTCTACTCTCAAAAATGCACCAACTTTTTTTTAGGATCACGCGAGTATTGTTTGGATTGTTCCGATGTCTTTGTGACGAGAACATTGTTCTCGATGCCTCCTGTCATTTAGGGGTTGTGGCAGTGTCCCGGGGAGTTGAGCTCCGAGGTGTTGTCGTCACAAATATATCGCATCAGTTCTGGAATACTTAAGACGGCTGACATCGAAAACTCTCCTATGCGGTTAGTGGCAAGATAACCCCGACGTCACCCAGTACTGGGGAGGTAATTCGGGAGTATTGACATAGCTTGTATAGTAGATGCGTTTCGAAGGTCCGAGGTAAACGGTTTCCGGAAATAACTGGTTATGTGTTGAAGGATGGATACAGCTGGATGTAGGATTAGAGTTGAGTGCGCGGTGCTTCCCCTGTATCCCCAACACCTGATTGCATAACTGGAAACTTTCGGAAATTAATAGGTGGGTTCATCTAGTAGTTCGTAGGCGTTCTTCCAACGAATGCATGATATGGAGTTCGGGGTTCTACATTGAGTGAAGTGGTTTTATGGGCGTTGTTCCGATCGGGAGTTGCATCTTAAAGGGTCCTTGGCTATGCTGATCCGGGGATTGCAAAACCCTTTTGTAACATGTTTCATAAGCTTTCAGCACGAATATGTCGAACGAAGCTTCTATCTTGTATTTGTTCTATCTGCTCCTTGTTGATTTTATTTACCTTTTGTTCTCCCAAGTGGCTTCTCGACAAGCTGATGTACTTACAAGTTCATTTGTTCAATTCTCTGTTCGGATGATATTGTGAAGATTATGTTACAACATATCTATCCTTGTTCTTGTTTTGATTCTGGTATTCGAGTTGCTTCGATGTCAAATGTTGATTCCATACCTTCCTAATCGGTATTCTCATATTTCTATGGGAGTGCTAGTCCTTCTTAATCATCAAGATGGTCATGTTAAATTCTTTTAACCGGCGTGCTTCTCCTCAAGTTAACCCGATCCTTCCAATATGTGCAAGACCAAGTCTTGGTTTTTCTTAACGGTGCATGTTTCATTCATGCCAAGTTGTCTTTGTTTTCCCAACCCTCCCACCCTTTTCTTTTCGGAGTCAGAAATTTTAAATGAAATATCCATTTTATTAATGTGATGTTTCTTCATTCTTTTCGTTCAATTTCATTATCCGGTGATCTCTCAGGAAGATGCTCAAGAGCTTCAAGTTCATCATTCTTAATTCTAATATTCTTCTCCGGTGGATTAATTCAAGCTTCGGTGTTGATCATATATCTTCCTTTTTGTTTCACATGTTTTCACATGTTGAAATTTCTTATTCGAAGTCTCTCTTGCCTATTCAACTCTCTAATTCTTATCCGGAGTGTTCGGGATAGCTCGGAAGATTCATGTTTCAATTCTTAACCCGTTCAAACTATTTTGAGGTTGCTATCTTATTCAAGCCATTTAATTCAACCGGTGCTATATCTCTTAAGCAATATTTTTCAACGGTGATTTCTTTTGAGTGGGCCCTAACCCACAGGTCTTTTTTCAGGATCTTACCTTACTCTTCTTTTTCGGAGAATTCTTTTCAAAGTGTGACGTAAGTATGAATCCCATCAGTCACAGTCCTTCTCCACGACCGCTTTCAAATTCTTTTTCATCATTGGTTCAACCTTCTTCTTTTCATACTTCCGGAGTATTTCATGAATTAATTCTATTGTGATCCTCCGAAGGCCATCATTTCAGAATATTTCTTCATTCTCAGTTTTCAACTTCGTCCTCCAAATATTCTTCATTGATGTCTTCGTTCGCCTCCATATTCTTATGGTGGTTCATTCAAGTTTACTCTTCCTTGTTATCGTATCAATTCACTCGTTCTTTTCATAATCCTACCGGTGGTTCGTTGAAGATTTACCCAAGCTTGTGCGAGATCTCTCTTAATTCCTTGCAACGAGATTAAGTAGTATGCCAAATCCATTGCTTGTCGTCAATTTAATTTGATGAAGGATAAGCATACAGTAAATCTTAGTCTTATTTCCTCAAAGTGATTAATCTCTTTTTCCGGAGCTTGTTCATCATATCATATTCTCGGTCCTAAGTTGTTTATCTTGTTTTCCGGAGCTCCAAGTTATTTCTATTATATCATTTCAAAGCTCCATCTAATTCATAGCAGGCCTTGAATCTTATTCTTTTCATCTTTCACTTCTCATGCTTTCATTACCAGAGTTCTCATGGTGGTTCATCATGTTTTAATTCATCCTCGAAGTTTTCATCAAGATTCTTGTTGGAGCTCAAGCATTCTTCATCATGCATTCCAAGTGCAATCCTTTCTACCTTATCTTTTCAGACGGTGTTATGTCATTCTTGACAATTCCTTCATGAATTATGATTCACGAGTTATCAAGAATGAGATATTTAAAACCATCTTTTTCCTTGTTCAGGAGATCTTTCCAACCCTTCAATTATTCGTTGGAGTTATCTTGGGTTATAATTCACCTAAAAGCCTTCCCTGAGAATTGTTGCTATTATGGTGCTTAATAATGACCCAAGTTCCCTATTATCCTCTCGGTGAAAGAAATTTTCATCCCTTTGCTGCTCTCAATCAAATCAATTGTTTAAGTTAGTGGCTGGTTGTCACCTCTTATTTTTGAGATGTTTTCCATAATCCCGCAACAAGCTTATTCTTTTGTTGTTGATTATTTTCAACAACTCCGTTCAACCCTTCTTCGTAAGGATGTTTTTCATATTCATTTGTCGGAGAAGTTGTCTTTTTTCTTCTCCATTCTTTTCTTTCCAACGATCTATCATATATTCTTTCATTCCGGAGGCATTGTGATGTTGCTCTCTCTTTGACCATCATCTCGTTTTTATCAAGATCATATTCTTCCCTTGCTTGTCTATTTAACCTGAGTGTTGTGTCCTCCATTCAAGTTCCGTCGTCTTATCTAGTTTTTCTCTGTTTCAACCAGAGTGCTCTCTGAATCTTTCTCAACCCTTGTGCCATTCTTTCAATTGTTCCGGAGGCAATGTGTTGCTGATTTCATCAAGTATCTTATCATCTCCTCAAGCTCATGTTAATTCCTTCCATTTTCAGTCGAATTACTGTCCAAATTCTTTCGTTCTTATTCCTTCTCTAGCTTTATTCAACCGGAGTGGTTTAAATTCTTCCATGATCCGTGAGCTCTTGTTTAATGTCTTTCAACCTGCAAGGTTCTCGTAATGTTCCATGTTCCTCATTTTACCGGAGTGCTCTTAACTTCGTTCATCTCCATTGTATTCTTTATTCAACTTGTTTAACTTCTCAAGGCTTCTGGTTTCACTCGTTTGTTGAAGAAGCAACTTTGTTTTACCTCTTCCTCTTCCGTTTTTACCCGGTGCCATCTCTAGGATCTCGGGTCGAGATCCTCTGTTAGTGTGGGAGAGTTGTGACACCCCGAGACCGATGCACCAGGTGTCAGCCAGTTATTCGTCATCGTTGCCATGTCATTTGCTTGCGTGTTGCACTTTGCCATGTCATCATGTGCATTTCATCAGCATGTTTTCAAAACTTGCCTCCGTCCGTAGTTGCACTGTCCTCTCCGTTGTCCGTTCTGAGCCCACACACACTCGCACGCGCCTGCGGCACCTCCGAATATTTATTTTATAAGTGGCCGAAAAATGTTCTCGGAATGGGATGAAACTTGGCATGTGGTCTTATTATAGCGTAGGTAGACCGCCTGTCAAATTTCGTCGCATTCGGAGTTTGTTTGATAGCCCAACCGTTAAACTTATATCGGCATTATAGCCGGATAAACGTCGGACGTTTCGGTGTTTCGAAACTGCCGCCGGGCCACTCTCTCTCTTCTCTCGTCTCAGTCCGATGCCTTCTACACAGCCCGCGAACCAGCCCACTTTTACCCCCCTCGACTGCACGTCCGAAACTTCCCCGTACCCGACCCGGGCAGTCGTGACCGATGGGTCTGGATCATCCCCAAACATCCCTAAAATATCATCGTTTCTTTATTTGGATTTCCTAGCTAATTATTCTCGACCGTTCAATTTTGATCGGAGGGTCCGTTTTGCCCCTAAGCTAGTCCACCTAACTATTTAATCAGATCTAACCCTAGAAAATAGGACACTTGTCCCATCCTTCCCATTCCTTCGCCGCCGCCACACTGTCTTCTCCCACCTCAGGATCCTCTCGTTCCAGATCCACCCAACCAGCTGCTCAATCCCCCTCCTGCTCTGCCTAGCTCTCATGACACGTAGGAGAGGAATTCCTCCTCCCGCTCCTGGAGCCCGAGTAGCAGCCGCCAGGCCGTCCGCCTCATCCCCGTCTCCTCGCTCGGTCGGGAGAGGAGGTCCTGACCCACGAGCTTCGCCACGTCGAGACCCCAAGCTCCTCCAGCTGCCTCGTCTCCGTCCAAAACAATCAGGACCCTGCCGCCCTGCTGCCATGTTCCACCGCTGCCCGTCGCTGGATCTGCATCGCCCAAGTCGTCTTTCGCGTCGCCGTTGGACTTCTCGCCGTGGCCTCCTCTGCCACCTTGGATCCGCGTCGCCGGCCTACATCTCCCGCTACGCCAAGGCCAGCCTCTGCGCTGCCGTGCCATGTCTCTGCATCTTCTTCCCTAAACTTCATGCATATAATAACTTCACATCTGTGCTTCACATGTAAAAACATTATATATGAAAAATGCTTAGAATTTTGTGTAGATTCATAATATGCCACTTTCACCCCTGTTAAAAATGTTTAACTTGCTGTTTTCTTTAATTTATGTAAATAACTTGCTAAAATGGTTTATTTCATAACTAAATAACCGTAGCTCCAAACTTAATAAACTTTATATGTAAATTTGGTAGAAAAATGTGTAGAATAACTTGTTGCACTTTGTTTTGCTGTTTAACAACATTAAAATATGTTTTATGCAGAACAGTACCAAATTCATAATATGCACATGGGGATTTTCCGGAATTGTTGTTTGTTGTTCTGGCCTCATTTAAACTTGTCTAAATAGTTAGTTTACTTTGGCTTCACCCCTTGCATCATAAATAGACTTGTTTTGCATCATACCTTGCCATGTATTGCATCATATAGACTTGTGTTGTTTTCTGTGCTTCCTACCTTGCCATGTAATGCATCCTGTCTAGACTTGTCATGCATCATACCTTGCCATGTTGTGCTTCCTGTATAGACTTGTTGTGCTTCATATGTAGACTTGTTTTGCATCATACCTGGTTGAGCATATTGTCATGTTCTTGTGTTGTGTGTTTACCGTATTGCTTGCTTCTTCTCGTTAGTGCTTGATCCGTTGCGATCGTGAGGATCCGTTCGACTTCTCGTGGTTCTTCTTCAAGGCTTCTTCTTCGTCTTCTTCATGGACCCGTTCTTCTCCCTTGCGGAATCCCAGGCAAGATGATCATACCCTTGGATACCTTTACTACCATTGCCATGCTTAGTTGTCTCGATGCTATCGTTACATGTCGCGCTACCATCTTATTGTCAGCCCCTCTCCTTGTTGCCATGAAACCTCTAACCTTTGACACCTTCCTAGCAAAAACCATTGTTTGGCTATGTTACCCGCTTGCTCAGCCCCTCTTATAGCGTTGTTAGTTGCATGCGAAGATGAAGATCGTTCCTGGTGGGAACTTGTTGTTGGAATATCACAATATCTATTATTATTATTAACACACCTATATACTGGGCATGGGTGGAAGGCTTGGCCTTTTGCTCAGTGTTTTGTTCCACTCATGCCACCTTAGGCGCCGATAAACCGGCATTATGTTCCTTGATTTTGCGTTCCTTACACGATGGGTATATGGGGACCCCTTGACAGTTCGTCTTTGAATAAAACTCCTCCAGCAAGGCCCAACATTTGTCGGTGTACTAAAGTAGGGGTACCTTAGTATCCCGACTTGTGCACGGGCAGTAGCAGCGTCCCGTGGGAGGGCTTGCCACGCGCTCGCCAAGGCCCACCCTAGTTCCTTTTGAGCCATTCAAGAACAAAGTATTCAAGTTAAGAAACAAGACCCCGGCAAGAGGAGCTTGCCGGGAAGGCCGCTCCAGGCTCAAGACCACCCCTCTAGCGCAAGACCCTGGCAAGAGGAGCTTGCCAGGAAGACCGAAGAGCAACATTTCAGAAGACTTGCCGTGGCGCATCGCGCGCCCCTGCAAGGTCCGGGGAGCGACGAGCTTCCGGGCCCGGCAAGGTAGCAACCGCGGCAAGACGCTTGTCGCGGCAAGCTTCCACTGTGTGCCCGCGCTCCAGCTCATCTGGCCACGCGTCGCCCTGGGGTCCTTCCAGGGGCACGTGGCGGAAGGCTGTGCAGCCTGGGGGACACGATGGCAGGCCACGATGATGAGACCTCCGTCGTGGCGAACGGAGACGCCCGGACGAACGCTTTTTACACTGTTTGGGGGCGACGGCGATGGGCCTTCAATGCCCTTGTCCCCCACCGTCAGGGTTAGGTATAGACCACTGTACATGCACTGTTACAACTACCACCAGTTTTACACTTTTACCCTCATCTACGTTGCCACCTGTCGGTGACCCCTTTGACCTATAAAAGGAGGCCCATGCACAATGTAGAAGGGGTTCCGAAGTTTGATCACTCCCACGCTCGGTGTAGCCGGTACTGTAGATCTTCTTGCTCCCGAGCCAAGAACTCAATAACAAAACCAAGGCAGGAGTAGGGTTTTACGCATCCGTGCGGCCCGAACCTGGGTAAACTGCTCGCGTGCGCGCCTCGATCCGCTCTTTGTGCTCCCTCCGCTCCCTTGCCGTACCGAAAAGGGGCTCCGGTCCCATAGGTGTTCGTGGGCGATCAGTTTCCCCGACATCTTTGGCGCGCCAGGTAGGGGGCGTCGAGGTTGTGCGAACCTGATCCGGCGTTCACGCGGGCGTAATCTTCAGCAACTTCATCAACCTCATCGACTACATCAGCATGCCGCCGAAGAAGAAGGCTTCGGAGGTCGGAGGCCCGTCCGCGTCGATCCCACCACCACCAGAACCAACGGTTGGTGGGGTAGACGCTGGCGGAAGGACGGACGCCGGCGAGGAAACTCACGGCGCCGCCAAGTCCAAGGACAAGACGGACGACCGAGCTCACTCCAAGACCTCGGCGTCCGTGCACGTGCCACGCCCCTCTCAGGAGGTGCCGGAACAGCGACGGGGTGGTACGCAGGGTACCATCCGCTTGCTGGGCCAAGGACAAGTTGGCGGGTCGCGGGACGCTCAAGGCCAACGCGCTGGCACGAGCAAGGCGCGGTCGCCGGGACGAGACCCTGCTCCTTCTAACGCTGTTAGAAGTCCGAGCATATCTCGCTCCTCACACCGCTCACCACCGCTCCCCTCCACTCCAGCAGAGGCTCTAGCTAGAGCTCAGCTGCTCCTCGACTTCCCTCCAGCGGCAGACAAGGCCGAAGACTGGAGGGCTACCATTCAAAGCCTCATCGCCTTCGCCAATAACGACACGCCGCAGCAGCCGGCAACATCACGGCCGCGGCAAGTCAGCCAGGACCGGGCTGATGGAGACAAGACCGCCGGGGGTGCAACTACCGTGCACTCCCCGCCGCGGAAGCAGAAATCGCCGACTCGCCGGATCAACGTCGACGACGACTCCACGGCGTCGTTGGATCCGCGAGCTCGCCGCGACCAACACCAAGTCCTCGAGGACAAGCGGCAAGAAGACGCTCGGACTCACAACGAGCGTCGAAGAGAAGCGCGACGACAGTCCGACCAGCGCGCTGGGACCGCTGTCGACATGCACGCGCCCGGTGAACCAGGCGACTTGCCGTATGCGGCAGGCTGCCCTGCGTTCACCCGTGAGCCGTGGCAAGTCCAGTGGCCCAGCATGAAAAACTTCAAGCCCGACGTACCCGAGAAGTACGACGGCAAGACCCATCCCTCTTAGTTCCTCAGTATCTACACCATTGCGGTGCAGGCTGCCGGGGGACGGGATGAGAAGATTCTGGCGAACTACTTCCGGCTTGTGCTCAAGCCCAATGTCAGATCTTGGCTCATGCACTTGCCGGAGAACTCCATCTCTTCTTGGGCAGACCCGTGCCACCAGTTTGTCGGCGCCTTCACGGGTGGCCACAAGCCCCACGGCCAGGAGAGCGACCTTCACATTCTAGCCCAGAAGGAAGGAGAGTCCCTGCGGAAATACATCCAGAGATTCAGCCGCGTCCAGCACAACATCCCGGACGTCCACCCTGTCGCGGTTATTAGCGCGTTCCATCAGAACGTGCGTAACCGTCGGATGAGGGAGGAGATGGCGATGTGCAAGATACGAGACGTCAGTGAGCTTTACGCTTTGGCTGACAAGTGCGCACGCGCTGAAGAGGGGAGGAGACTACCCGGAGAGAATGTTGGAGCAGGGGGAACGGACAGTGAGGATGCCGCCCCGGCAAGGAAAAACCGGCGGTGGAACAATAAGAAGAAGAAGAACAAGGAAGTACTAGCTGTCGAGCAGTTGGACAAGGAGGCTGGCGCCAAGAAAGCTCAGGATGGTAGCTCCGGCAAGGAAGCTGCCCCTGTAGCAGCCGCCGACAAGCAGGACGGCTCCGACAAGCAGTACTGCAAGATCCACCGTACCAAGGGCCACGATCTCCAGAACTGCAAAAGGGTCGAATACCTCGTCGAGCAGCAGAAGGCTGAGTACGAGCGACGCGACAAGGAGAAGGCCCAAGGAGGTGGAGGAGAGTCCGGCAAGAAGCGGCCATTCAATGGCCGGGGAGGACGCCGCGGCAAGGCCAAGCAG
>LR738716.1:53023147-53055375 GCA_902687465.1 Secale cereale
CGGAGGAACCTACCCGTGGCTAGCCGCGCCCTTACTTTGTTTCGAGCACGCTCAACGGCCTAAGTGAGCTGCGACAAGTGTCGCGCCCTTACTTCGTTTTCGAGTTCGCTCAACAATCTAAGTGTGCTGCGACTAGCTGCGGTAAGGTTTCTTGCCGGCAGGGGCATTGCCAGCAGGCTGCTGAAGTTCCGCACTCGGCGCTCGCGGCAAGGGTCCCTTTGCCGGCAAGTTCCCTAAAAGCGAAGGGTGAAAGCATACAAAGTAAAGGAGTTGAACAAGGAAATGACTCTGCATCAACTACCCCAAAATAAAGTTATATTACAAGATGACTTGTCGTTGTTCTAACAAACTACTGTCCATGACTTAATTGGCAGCGACAAGGGAAGCGGAAAGAAAGCAACCTAGTCTACACGATCACCATCAACTCTTCTGATCTTGCCCACCTTGGCCACGATGTGGGCGACGCGAGCCTTCAGCGCTTCCTGGTCAGCGTCGGGCGGCAAGGTCCGGAGGACGTTGTCAAGATTGATCCCGGGGTTGCGGTGGACGATCTTCGTCAGTACTCGCTCCACAGTACCCGTGCAAAGCCTGCGCGCCTCGTTTGCCAGCTGTGTGGGGAGCCTTTCCCGTAGCTGCGCGAGGGCCGGCGCCACTCCTCTGAAGAACAAGCTCAGCTTGGCGCTGTGGGGGAGGTTCTCGTCGGGGGAGTACACGAGGTGCTCCGTCCCCAGCACCACCTCGACTTATTCCTGCACCCACACACTTCTTCTTCCTCCCAAAAAAATCACTATCCAGCTCAAGCACGAGTTCTAGCTCATCTTGCTGCCATTTTCGATCTCCTTGCTCAAAGCTCCATTGACAAAACTGTTTGGGGAGATCGTTCCTTGGTATGTGACTCCTCCATTTGTCCAATTAGTTTTTGTTCTAGTGCTTTATTTATTGCAAATTTGTGCTGCTGTGGTGACCTTGTTCTTGAGCTTGCATGTCAAATTTCTTTGGTCCCATGTAGTTCTAATGCATGATATAGTCTCTAGGAACTTGTAGGAGTTGTTGCTATCAATCTTGTTAAGTTTGGTTCACTTTTATTTTGAGTTACTAAAAATTTCAGAAAATTTCAGAAAAATGTATAGGAAAACCTTCCAAGGTGGTTCCTCAAGGAAGCAAGAACCAAGGCTCGTGATGCGTGAGCCGGACGATGAATTGCCGAGGGAAGCTGAAGTGCGGCCTTGTGAATGGTCGTTAGAGGAATTTATGGTTCGGGCAGGCATTAAGGAGGAGTTTGACGCATATGTGCGTAATGCTGACCTCGAGGGCTTCATGCAAGATAAGTGCCCTCAATATCGTTACTTAATTGATACCTTTGTGAGAAGGTTTAAATTTTCATCTTCACATAACTCTCACACTGTCCTGTTTGAGCTATATGATAAATCTTACACCATGAACCTAGAAGATTTTAATGATGCTTGTAAGCTCCCGCAGTGGGGCAATATGGGTGATCCTCGCAAATCTGAATATAAACACTTCCTTGCTAGTATCACTGTGGGGGAAACTAGAGAGATCACACAAGCTACCATAGGGAGCATTCATTTTCCTGCTATTCATTATTTTGCTCTCTTTATTGGTAGATGCATCAACGGTAAAGATGAGGCTTGTTATATGTGCATCCCGGATCTTAGTGTTCTCAAGAGTGCTGTATTAGGTGATAGACAATATAACTTGGGAGCCATTGTTGCACATAGGCTACATCATAATTGTTTAGATGGAGATTTATTTGGTGGGATTTATGCCACTCGCAGAGCCCGTCGTCTTGGCGTGCCTATACATGAAAATGATGAACTATTACCGCCTGCTTATTTAGATTATAATGCTATGGTTAGCCATCGGTTTGTAGAGAGGGATGAACAATCCCTCTAGTATCGACTAATCTTTGACAGGCGTCACACTGTCCATATTGCTCTCCCTACTCCTACCTTCTTTGACTTTCAGGCAAAAGGGATATATATTATAACCAGGAAGGAGGCAAATGAGTATAAGGAGACAATGAGAGCAGCTCGTCTCCAGGATGCAGCTCGCCAGGCAGTAGCCGCTGCATCTCAGTACAACCCCAACTACGACTTTGGATATGCGTCAGGCCAATTTTGGCCATAGACCAACTTAGGCCAAAAGCCTAAGCTTGGGGGAGTACGTGTTTCTCACCGACATTACATTCATGTTCACACACCTATTCTAGTCGTCGGTGCTCACACTCTTTCATTGTACCATCCATGCTAGTTTCAATTCTTTTCTTAGTATTCTTCTTGTGTGTTAGAAAAACCTTAAGAAAAACAAAAAAATAGTTGTAGTTTTTAGCTAGTTTACTTTCCATGCTTGTAGTAGTAGTAATTAAAAGAAAACCCAAAAAGATTTCTCGTCCTTCTTTTTGCTTGTTGGGAGCTTTCCCGTGTAAATAGTTTGTTTTCTTTCTTTGGGGGTCAAGAGTAGAAGACCATGATTGAAAATGCTTAGTGGCTCTCATATGCTTAGTTGTTCCGCGTGAGGGCGGCGCTCACGGTGGAGATGGTGGCGCTGGGGACGGAGCACCTCGTGTACTCCCCCGACGAGAACCTCCCCCACAGCGCCAAGCTGAGCTTGTTCTTCAGAGGAGTGGCGCCGGCCCTCGCGCAGCTACGGGAAAGGCTCCCCACACAGCTGGCGAACGAGGCGCGCAGGCTTTGCACGGGTACTGTGGAGCGAGTGCTGACGAAGATCGTCCACCGCAACCCCGGGATCAATCTTGACAACGTCCTCCGGACCTTGCCGCCCGACGCTGACCAGGAAGCGCTGAAGGCTCGCGTCGCCCACATCGTGGCCAAGGTGGGCAAGATCAGAAGAGTTGATGGTGACCGTCTAGACTAGATTGCTTTCTTTCCGCTTCCCTTGTCGCCGCCAATTAAGTCATGGACAGTAGTTTGTTAGAACAGCGACAAGTCATCTTGTAATATAACTTTATTTTGGGTAGTTAATGCAGAGTCATTTCCTTGTTCAACTCCTTTACTTTGTATGCTTTCACCCTTCGCTTTTAGGGAACTTGCCGGCAAAGGGACCCTTGCCGCGAGCGCCGAGTGCGGAACTTCAGCAGCCTGCTGGCAATGCCCCTGCCGGCAAGAAACCTTACCGCAGCTAGTCGCAGCACACTTAGATTGTTGAGCGAACTCGAAAACGAAGTAAGGGCGCGACACTTGTCGCAGCTCACTTAGGCCGTTGAGCGTGCTCGAAACAAAGTAAGGGTGCGGCTAGCCACGGGTAGGTTCCCCCGCGCACAGGTTTTCCATACAAAGTGTGGTCGTTCAAGGAAGATAACTAAGATTTTTTAAAATTTGAATGCTCAAACTTTGGCAACTTAGCTTTCGTGGGTTGTTTGCTTCCCGGCAAGGCTTTACTTTCTTGAACAACACTTGGTCCATACCTTCCCGGCAAGGCTTTCCTTTCTTGAACAGCACTTGGTCCATACCTTCCCGGCAAGGCTTTCCTTTCTTGAACAGCACTTGGTCCATACCACTGTCTCCTTCCCCTCGGCAAACTTGTGCGCGAGGAACACTTCTTCTGCTTGAGAGAAAAAGGAAAAAAAGGAGGAAACACAGATATGGAGCCTTGCGGCTTGTTATTGCTTACCGGGGGTGTGTGCTGCACAAAGTGTCAGATAACACATGCAAGAAAACGGAAAGGCATGAAATGACAAGTCGTGCAAGGCACAAAAGTTTTACTGATGCACGGGGTCTGCGCCCGGCTTTGTACAAAGGTTTACATGCAACAGCGGCAAGACTTGTACAAAAGGTGGTTGCCGGAGCGGATCACGGCAACCGCGCCTCATGGGTGAAACTTGCGAAGATGCTCAATGTTCCAGGAGTTGCTCACCGGTAACCCTTCTTCGGTCTCAAGGCAGACAGCGCCGGGCCTTGTGACTTGTCTCACCCGATAAGGGCCTTCCCACTTCGGCGTCAACTTGTTGGAATTCTTGGCGGACTGAACGCGCTGAAGAACAAGGTCGCCTTCCTTGAGACTTCTGGCTCTAACTTTGCGGCTATGGTAGCGGCGCAAAGCTTGCTGGTATCGAGCAGCTCATACAGCATCCTGAAGACGGTTCTCCTCGAGGAGCAGTGCATCATCTTGCCGCAGCTGCTCTTGCTCGAGCTCATCATAAGCGAGCACTCGAGGAGACCCGTATACGAGTTCCGTGGGGAGAACTGCCTCTGCTCCATAGACAAGAGCAAAGGGTGTCTGTCCGGTGGCTCGATTTGGTGTCGTCCTGATTGACCAAAGAGCCGCCGGCAACTCCTCAATCCAGTTTCTTCCGCACCTGTGCAGCCTGTTGAAAGTTCTTGTCTTGAGCCCGCGCATCACTTCAGCGTTTGCCCTCTCCGCTTGACCATTGCTCCTCGGGTGAGCAACAGAAGCGAAGCAGACCTTGGCGCCAAGGTCTTGGACGTACTGCATGAAGGTGCGACTTGTGAACTGTGCGCCGTTGTCGGTGATGATCCTGTTAGGGATTCCGAAACGGCAAACAATTGACCTGAAGAACTTGACTGCTGACTGTGCGGTCACCTTTCTCACTGGTTCCACTTCCGGCCACTTTGTGAACTTGTCGATAGGGACATACAAGTACTCAAAGCCCCCGACTGCGCGGGGAAAGGGGCCGAGGATGTCGAGCCCCTAGACCGAAAAGGGCCAGGACAAAGGGATCGTCTAGAGAGCTTGAGCTGGCTGATGTATTTGCTTGGCATGGAACTGGCACGCTTCACACTTGGTTACTTGTGCAGTTGCATCTTGGAGGGCTTCTGTCCAAAACAAACCTTGCCGAAACGCCTTCCCGGCAAGTGCTCTTGCGCCAATGTGGTGGCCACATATGCCTCCATGTATCTCTGCCAACAGCTTCTGTCCATCTTCCCGGGAAATGCACTTCAATCTGACACCATTGAGTCTTCTTCTGTACGGTTAATTGCCGACGAACTGGTACATACTTGACTGCCTGGTTATTCTCTTTATCTCTTCTGGCTCTTCGGGAAGTTCTCCAGTTTGAAGAAAACGGACAATTTGCTGTGCCCAGGTTGGAGCTTGAGGCTCAACAACAAGGACTAAAGGCATCAGTGCTGCTGCGGGAACGTCAGCTTCTACGGCAAGAACCTGCGGCTCTGCCGGAGCTGAACGTTCCTCGGCAAGCTCGCCGGGGCAAGACTTGCCGGGAACACCTGCTTCAAATGTACGAACCCTAGGGTCCACAGGAGCAGACTGTTCCTCAGCAACTTGGTCGTTGATCTTGGGGGCCTTGGCAGCGGCTTCAGGAAGATCCGCCGGCAAGTAGTCGCCGGAGACCAACTTTCTCTTCTTGCTTTGCCCAATTGATGGTGTAACGGATGGCTGAGTTAGCTTGAGCATGAATGTTCCTGGTTCCACAGGTAGCTTCAATGCAGCACACTTTGACAGGCCGTCTGCGATGTCATTTTGAGCCCTTGGAATGTGCTCCATCTGTATGCCTTCAAAGTGCTCTTCAAGCTTTCTCACTTCGTCAACGTAAGCTTCCATCAATGGGCTCTGGTAGCTCTTGTTCACTTGTCGGACAACCAACTGCGAATCTCCCCGCACAATCAGCTTCTTGATCCCAAGTTCTGCTGCAATTCTGAGGCCGGCGAGCAAACCTTCATACTCTGCAGTATTGTTTGTTGCTTGCTCCTTGGGAAAGTGCATTTGGACAACGTACTTGAGGTGCTCTCCGGTGGGTGCGACAAGCAGCACACTAGCACCGGCGCCTTGCAGCGAAAAGGCACCATCGAAGTACATTATCCATTCTTTGCTTGTTTCTTTGGCGGGGATGTTTTTCTCTGGAACTTCTTCGTCTGGCGTTGGTGTCCATTCTGCTATGAACTCTGCCAAGGCTCTGCTCTGGATAGTTGAAGTACTTTCAAACTTGAGACCAAAGCTCGACAAATCCAGTGCCCACTTGACAATCCTCCCTGTTGCTTCTGGGTTTTGTAGTATCCTTTTGAGCGGAAAGCGAGTGACCACTGTTATCTCATGTGCTTGGAAGTAGTGGCCCAGGGGACTCCGAAGACGCACTTCTCGGGGTTGAGCTTGAGTTGTATCTTGCGCAGGTTTGCAAAGGTTTCTTCTAGGTCTTGAATCAGGGTATCTTTGTCCTTGCTCTTGACCACTATATCATCCATGTAAGCTTCTACATTCCTGTGTATCTGTGGCTCAAAAGCAGTGTGGACCACCCTTGCAAATGTTGAACCCGCATTCTTCAATCCAAAGGGCATACGTATGAAACAGTAAGTGCCACATGGAGTAATGAATGCGGTCTTCTCTTCATCTTGCTCAGCCATGAATATCTGGTGGTACCCGGAGTATGCATCAAGAAATGAAAGCAACTCACATCCAGCCGTGGAGTCAACGATCTGGTCAATGCGCGGCAAGGGAAATGGATCCTTGGGACAAGCTTTATTCACATCAGTGAAGTCTATACAAAGTCTCCACTTCCCATTAGCTTTGCGCACGACAACTGGATTGGCCAGCCACGTGGGATGAAGTACACCTCTAACAAGGCCTGCCGCTTCCAACTTCTTGATCTCTTCAGCTATAAACTCTTGGCGCTCCACCGCTTGCTTCCTGACCTTCTGCTTGACGGGCCGCGCATGAGGACAAACGGCAAGCTTGTGCTCAATTACTTTCCTGGGAACACCGGGGATGTCAGACGGTTGCCATGCAAACACGTCCACATTCACCCG
The DNA here is from genome assembly GCA_902687465.1 of Secale cereale. NCBI lineage: Eukaryota > Viridiplantae > Streptophyta > Magnoliopsida > Poales > Poaceae > Secale > Secale cereale. Next base: position 53,029,906 of record LR738716.1, read on the forward strand.
CAGGAAAGCAACGAGCGCACTTTCCTATTTGGGATCAAGCGTGGCACTGATGGTGAAAGTACCACCAGTGTCGTCCTCCTTGGCGGACGCCTTCTTGGTTGCAGGTGGAGCAGCCATTCCTTTCTTGCACTTGCCGGTGGAGCTCGATGGTGCGTCCTCGACGGCAGCGCAGCACTCCGAAGAGGTGCGTTTGCCGGAGTGGGCTCCAGAGCTCTTGCGAGACTTGGTCTTGTTCTTCCCCCCGGGAACTTCAGCGGCAAGTGTCTTGCTATCTGCTGCGGCTGCTGCGTCCCGGTAGATCTTGTCGGCGCAGATAAGCGCGTCCTTCTTGTCGCCAGGGACAGAGATGACGCTTATTGGCCCTGGCATCTTGAGCATGTTGTAGGCGTAGTGAGAGGCTGCCAGGAACTTGGCGAGCGCTGGACGGCCAAGTATCCCATTGTATGGCAACGGGATATCGGCAACGTCAAAGGTTATCCTCTCAGTCCTGAAGTTAAGCTCTCCGCCAAAGGTTACTGGCAGTGTTATCTTCCCCTTCGGCCTGCTCCTTCCCGGGTTGATCCCTTGGAATGTCCTGGTTTCTTCGAGCTTGCTGTCGGGGATCTGTAGCTTCCGGATCACAGCGGAGGAGATCAGGTTCAGGCCGGCCCCGCCGTCAACCAGCATCTTGGTGACCTTGAGGTTGCGGATGGTTGGCGAAACCAACATCGGCAAACACCCGACCGCAGTTGTGCGATCAGGGTGATCCTCAATGTCGAAGATGATGGGCATGCTGGACCACTTCAGCAGCTTGCGCGAGTCGACGGGTGGCTCTGCTGCATTAACTTCCTGCACCCATTGTTTGAGTTGGCGGTGGGAAGTATGCAGAGAGGCACCTCCATCGACGCACAAAACTTCTATGGCCTTCTGGAACTCATGCTCACTGTTGTCTCCGTCATCCATGTCCTCGTCGTCGTCATCGTCTTCGTCCTTGTCGTGGCCGCGGGGAGGTCTATCTCCTTGCCGCTGCTTGGCCTTGCCGCGGCGTCCTCCCCGGCCATTGAATGGCCGCTTCTTGCCGGACTCTCCTCACCTCCTTGGGCCTTATCCTTGTCGCGTCGCTCGTACTCAGCCTTCTGCTGCTCGACGAGGTATTCGACCCTTTTGCAGTTCTGGAGATCGTGGCCCTTGGTACGGTGGATCTTGCAGTACTGCTTGTCGGAGCCGTCCTGCTTGTCGGCGGCTACTACAGGGGCAGCTTCCTTGCCGGAGCTACCAGCCTGAGCTTTCTTGGCGCCAGCCTCCTTGCCGGACTGCTCGATAGCTAGTACTTCCTTGTTTTTCTTCTTCTTATTGTTCCGCCGCCGGTTTTTCCTTGCCGGGGCGGCATCCTCACTATCCGTTCCCCCTGCTCCAACATCCTCTCTGGGGAGTCTCCTCCCCTCTTCAGCGCATGCGCACTTGTCAGCCAGAGCGTAAAGCTCACTGACGTCTCGTATCTTGCACATCGCCATTTCCTCCCTCATCCGACGGTTATGCACGTTCTGATGGAACGCGCTAATAACCGCGGCAGGGTGGACGTCCGGGATGTTGTGCTGGACGCGGCTGAATCTCTGGATGTATTTCCGCACGGACTCTCCTTCCTTCTGGGCTAGAATGTGAAGGTCGCTCTCCTGGCCGTGGGGCTTGTGGCCGCCCGTGAAGGCGCCGACAAACTGGTGGCACAGGTCTGTCCAAGAAGAGATGGAGTTCTCCGGCAAGTGCATGAGCCAAGATCTGACATTGGGCTTGAGCACTAGCGGGAAGTAGTTTGCTAATATCTTCTCATCCCGTCCCCCGGCAGCCTGCACCGCAATGGTGTAGATGCTAAGGAACTCTGAGGGATGGGTCTTGCCGTCGTACTTCTCGGGTACGTCGGGCTTGAAGTTCTTCATGCTGGGCCACTGGACTTGCCGCAGCTCTCAGGTGAACGCAGGGCAACCTGCCGCGTACGGCAAGTCGCCTGGTTCACCGGGCGCGTGCATGTCGATAGCGGTCCCAGCGCGCTGGTCGGACCGTCGTCGCGCTTCTCTTCGACGCTCGATGCGAGTCCGAGCGTCTTCTTGTCGCCTGTCGTCGAGGACTTGGCGTTGATCGCGGCAGGCTCGTGGATCCAACGACGCCGTGGAGTCGTCATCGATGTTGATCCGGCGAGTCGGCGATTTCTGCTTCCGCGGCGGGGAGTGCACCGTAGTTGCACCCCCGGCGGTCTTGTCTCCATCAACCCGCACCTGGCTGACTTGCCGCGGCCGTGATGTTGCCGGCTGCTGCGGCGTGTCATTGTTGGCGAAGGCGATGAGGCTTTGAATGGTAGCCCTCCAGTCCTCGGCCTTGTCCGCCGCTGGAGGGAAGTCGAGGAGTAGCTGAGCTCTAGCTAGAGCCTCTGCTGGAGTGGAGGGGAGCGGTGGCGAGCGGTGCGAGGAGAGAGATATGCTCGGACTTCTAACAGCGTTATAAGGGGCAGGGTCTCGTCCCGACGACCGCGCCTTGCTCGTGCCAGCGCGTTGGCCTTGAGCGTCCCGCGACCCGCCAACTTGTCCTTGGCCCAGCAAGCGGATGGTACCCTGCGTACCACGCCGTCGCTGGTCCGGCACCTCCTAAGAGGGGCGTGGCGCGTGCACGAACGCTGAGGTCTTGGAGTGAGCTCGGTCGTCCGTCTTGTCCTTGGACTTGGCGGCGCCGTGAGTTTCCTCACCGGCGTCCGTCCTTCCGCCAGCGTCTACCCCACCAACCGTTGGTTCTGGTGGTGGTGGGATCGACGCGGACGGGCCTCCGACCTCCGAAGCCTTCTTCTTCGGCGGCATGCTGATGTAGTCGATGAGGTTGATGAAGTTGACGAAGCTGCTGAAGGTTGCGCCCGCGTGAGCGCCGGATCAGGTTCGCACAACCTCGACGCCCCTACCTGTCGGTGACCCCTTTGACCTATAAAAGGAGGCCCATGCACAACATAGAAGGGGTTCCGAAGTTTGATCACTCCCACGCTCGGTGTAGCCGGTACTGTAGATCTTCTTGCTCCCGAGCCAAGAACTCAATAACAAAACCAAGGCATGAGTAGGGTTTTACGCATCCGTGCGGCCCGAACCTGGGTAAACTGCTCGCGTGCGCGCCTCGATCCGCTCTTTGTGCTCCCTCCGCTCCCTTGCCGTACCGAAAAGGGGCTCCGGTCCCATAGGTGTTCGTGGGCGATCAGTTTCCCCGACAACATTGGTCTTAATTTGCCTCATAATAACAACTTAATTTAATAATTAAATTTGCATAGGGGGTCGCGCCCTCGGTGATTCTTTTCTACATAGCAGGGGGGCCAGTGCTGATGGTGTTGGTCCCAAATAGAGTCGTGTGCGGCGCCCCCCCCCTTGGAAACTTGGGGTTTGGCTGCTGTACGCTGTGCTCATCCGGTCGTGGCCTGAGACGAGATACGCGCGGCTACTATCAGGGTGTCGGCACGCCGGGAGGTCTTGCTGGACTTGTTTTACCATTGTCGAAATGTCTTGTGCACCGGGATGCCGAGCCTGATCGGATTTCCCTAAGGTAAGGGGTGATGATATTATATTTATCACTTCAGCTGATCGTGAGAGCTTGTGATGGGCTAAGTTGGGACACCCCTGCAGGGTTATGATCTTTCGAAAGCCGTGCCCGCGGTTATGTGGCAGATTGGAATTTGTTAATGTCTGGTTGTAGAAAACTTGACAGAGGATCCGAAGTAAAACACACAACTCTGTGAGTAACCGTGACTGTCTCTTTTCACTTTGAGAAGAGAACACAGTGGGGTTATGTATGACTCGTAGGTAGTTCAGGATCTTTAGCGATCATTACTAGTTTGCGACTGTTTGCGTAGATGCTCATCTTATTCTTGTACTCGTAAGTTAGCCACCATATTATGCTTAGCCGCTGCTGCAACCTCACCACTACCCTTCTCCATACCCATAAAGCTTTGCTAGTCTTGATACCCATGGTTATGGGATTGCTGAGTCCTCGTGGCTCACAGTTACTACAACACCAGATGCAGCTTCAGCCGAGAATGAAGCAGGAGATGGATCAGAACTTCTGGGAGTTCCTTGAAGAGCGTGGCCGTATGCTTGTGACATTTTCGACGATCAGTAGTGGTTTCTACTAGGGGCGATTCGGACCTGTGGCTTTATGTATTTGGTATCTTTCTTTTGGATCTGCGCCCGTAGTCGGGTTGTGATGTTATTTGGATGATGTTTTGCTTATGTAATGTATTGTGTGACGTGGCGAGTGTAAGCCAACTATCCTTTTGCAATTTCATCCCTATTTTTACATGAGTCGTGCAAAAATACTGAACTTGAGATCATTCCAGAATGGGCTTATACCTTTAAGTTGTGCCTCGACATGTAGGAGGCATAGTCCCATCCTGGGCATTACATACCTACTATACCTTGCTCCATTAAAGGGAACTATGTTAAAACTGCTTTATGTGATCTTGGAGCTGGTGTTAGTGTTATGCCTCTCTCTTTATATCGTAGACTAGACTTGAGTAAGTTGACACCTACTAAAATATCTTTGCAAATGGCCGATAAATCAACTGCTATACCCATCATTATTTGTGAGGATGTACCTGTCGTGGTTGCAAATGTTACTATTCTATCGGACTTTATTATCCTTGATATTCCCGAGGACGATAGTATGTCTATTATCCTTGGTAGACCCTTTTGAATACTGTAGGGGTTGTTATTGATTGCAAAAAAGGCAATGTCACTTTTCATGTCAATGGTAATGAGCATACGGTACACTTTCCAAGGAAACAACATCAGGTCCACAGTATCAATTCTATTGGAAAAAATTTAACTATTACTATTGGAGGTTTTGAATTTCCTCTTCCTATTGTCAATAAGACTTATGATATTCTTATCGTTGGGGACATACATATCCCCATTGAGGTAACCTAGTGTTATTCAAAAATTCTCCGGTTTCATGTTATTCGAAAAGAGTTTATTAACAAGACCTGATCAACCTTGTTAATGGATTCCTTTTGATGATCATGAGATGGGTGAATCTAGATAGCACAACCTTCTGTACCCTCCTTTTACTTTCTGTTAATTAGATTAAATAAAGCAAAAATAGTATTTCCTGTCTGTTTCCAGACCTATCCGTGCAATAAAAAATACCCCGAAAATAAAAGTTCTCCAAATGCCCTGAAATTGAAATATGATTTTTTCTAGAATATTTGAGAATGTTTAGCACAGAAAACACAGCGAGGGGAGCCAGCACCTGGCCACGAGGGTCCAGGGCACACCCCCTGCCTCGTGGCCCCCCTCGACTTATTCCTGCACCCACACACTTCTTCTTCCTCCCAAAAAAATCACTATCCAGCTCAAGCACGAGTTCTAGCTCATCTTGCTGCCATTTTCGATCTCCTTGCTCAAAGCTCCATTGACAAAACTGTTTGGGGAGATCGTTCCTTGGTATGTGACTCCTCCATTTGTCCAATTAGTTTTTGTTCTAGTGCTTTATTTATTGCAAATTTTTGCTGCTGTGGTGACCTTGTTCTTGAGCTTGCATGTCAAATTTCTTTGGTCCCATGTAGTTCTAATGCATGATATAGTCTCTAGGAACTTGTAGGAGTTGTTGCTATCAATCTTGTTAAGTTTGGCTCACTTTTATTTTGAGTTACTAAAAATTTCAGAAAATTTCAGAAAAATGCATAGGAAAACCTTCCAAGGTGGTTCCTCAAGGAAGCAAGAACCAAGGCTCGTGATGCGTGAGTCGGACGATGAATTGCCGAGGGAAGCTGAAGTGCGGCCTTGTGAATGGTCGTTAGAGGAATTTATGGTTCGGGCAGGCATTAAGGAGGAGTTTGACGCATATGTGCGTAATGCTGACCTCGAGGGCTTCATGCAAGATAAGTGCCCTCAATATCGTTACTTAATTGATACCTTTGTGAGAAGGTTTAAATTTTCATCTTCACATAACTCTCACACTGTCCTGTTTGAGCTATATGATAAATCTTACACCATGAACCTAGAAGATTTTAATGATGCTTGTAAGCTCCCGCAGTGGGGCAATATGGGTGATCCTCGCAAATCTGAATATAAACACTTCCTTGCTAGTATCACTGTGGGGGAAACTAGAGAGATCACACAAGCTACCATAGGGAGCATTCATTTTCCTGCTATTCATTATTTTGCTCTCTTTATTGGTAGATGCATCAACGGTAAAGATGAGGCTTGTTATATGTGCGTCCCGGATCTTAGTGTTCTCAAGAGTGCTGTATTAGGTGATAGACAATATAACTTGGGAGCCATTGTTGCACATAGGCTACATCATAATTGTTTAGATGGAGATTTATTTGGTGGGATTTATGCCACTCGCAGAGCCCGTCGTCTTGGCGTGCCTATACATGAAAATGATGAACTATTACCGCCTGCTTATTTAGATTATAATGCTATGGTTAGCCATCGGTTTGTAGAGAGGGATGAACAATCCCTCCAGTATCGACTAATCTTTGACAGGCGTCACACTGTCCATATTGCTCTCCCTACTCCTACCTTCTTTGACTTTCAGGCAAAAGGGATATATATTATAACCAGGAAAGAGGCAAATGAGTATAAGGAGACAATGAGAGCAGCTCGTCTCGAGGATGCAGCTCGCCAGGCAGTAGCCGCTGCATCTCAGTACAACCCCAACTACGACTTTGGATATCCGTCAGGCCAATTTTGGCCATAGACCAACTTAGGCCAAAAGCCTAAGCTTGGGGGAGTATGTGTTTCTCACCGACATTACATTCATGTTCACACACCTATTCTAATCGTCGGTGCTCACACTCTTTCATTGTACCATCCATGCTAGTTTCAATTATTTTCTTAGTATTCTTCTTGTGTGTTAGAAAAACCTTAAGAAAAACAAAAAAATAGTTGTAGTTTTTAGCTAGTTTACTTTCCATGCTTGTAGTAGTAGTAATTAAAAGAAAACCCAAAAAGATTTCTCGTCCTTCTTTTTGCTTGTTGGGAGCTTTCCCGTGTAAATAGTTTGTTTTCTTTCTTTGGGGGTCAAGAGTAGAAGACCATGATTGAAAATGCTTAGTGGCTCTCATATGCTTTACTGTTGATTTAACCTTGAGCCATATTACCTTGTCTTCTCTCTTGTATTAAATGCTTGCAGATTCCAGCTTAGTCCAATGCACGTGCACTATTATTATTATCCACACCGTTCGGTCGTGCGAGTGAAAGGCAATAATGATGATATATGATGAAATAATTGAGATGAGAAAAGCTGATATGAACTCGACCTCTCTTGGTTTTGTAAATATGATAGTTCATCGTTCCTGATTCAGCTTGTTATGAATGAAACATGCTTGCAGTGACAATTAGATATCATAGTTTCTCATGCCATGCTTAATTATCTAAGAGTTTATAATGGTCTATCTTGCGTGCCAACATGATATTAAAATGGTTGTGATGTGGTATGATAGGGTGGTATCCTCCTTTGAACGATTCAAGTGGTCTGACTGGGCACATGTTCACGCATGTAGTTGAAACAAATCAACACAGCCTCCACGATATTTATGTTCATGGTGATTTATATCCTACTCATGCTTGCATTCATTGTTGATTAATTTTAATGCATGTTCATGACTGTTGTCGCTCTCTAGCTGGTCGCTTCCCAGTCTCTTTCTAGCCTTCACCTGTACTAAGCGGGAATACTGCTTGTGCATCCACTTCCATAAACCCCAAAGTTATTCCACATGAGTCATCCATACCTTCCTATATGCGGTATCTACCTGCCGTTCCAAGTAAATTTGTATGTGCCAAACTCTGAACCTTCAAATGAAATTCTGTTTTGTATGCTCGAACAGCTCATGTGTCAACTAGGGCTGTCTATATCTTCCATGCTAGGTGGGTTATTTTCATGATGAGTGGACTCCGCTCATCATTCATGAGAAAATGGCTGGTAACCGGGATGCCAGTCCCATGCTCAAATCATAATAATTAAACAAAACTCCCCCAGGGCTATTGCTGGTTTGGACGGTACCCATTTTTTCGGGCTAGCCGTGGATTGTGCTTGTTGGTGGTTGTGGGAGTATAAACTTTAGCATTCTATTTGGGAACCGCCTATAATGTGTGTAGCATGGAAGATATTGAGATTCTTCGTTGTTACATTGACAATGAGAGTATACCGCTCAAAATATTATTCATCTCTATTTAAAAATCGAACTCTGGCACCTCTACAAATCCCCGCTTCCCTCTGTGAAGGGCCTATCTATTTACTTTTATGTTGAGTCATCATCCTCTTATTAAAGAGGACCAGTTGGAGAGCACCGCTGTCATTTGCATGTATTGTTATTAATTTGCATTGAGTATGATTGTGACCAGATCTCTTTTACCATGAATTACAATGTCTAGTCAGTCCTTGATCTTTAAAGGTGCTCTACATTTATGTTTTGCGGTCTCAGAAAGGGCTAGCGAGATACCATCTTGTTATATCATATTATGATTGTTTTGAGAAAGTGTCATCATCCGAGGTTTATTATTATTGCTCGCTAGTTGATTATGCCATTGATATGAGTAGACATGAGACCTAAAAGTTATTGTGAATGTGGTTAGTTCATGATCTTTGCTGGAAACATGAATGCTGGCTTTACATATTTACAACAACAAGAGCAAACAGAGTTTGTCAAAGTTTTTCTTTATCACTTTCAGTTTATCAACTGAATTGCTTGAGGACAAGCAAAGGTTTAAGCTTGGGGGAGTTGATACGTCTCCAACGTATCTACTTTTCCAAACACTTTTGCCCTTGTTTTGGACTCTAACTTGCATGATTTGAACTAACCCGGACTGACGATGTTTTTAGCAGAATTGCCATGGTGTTATTTTTGTGCAGAAATAAAAGTTCTCGGAATGACCTGAAAATCAACGGAGAATTATTTTGGAAAATATAAAAAATATCCGCGGAAAGATCCAAGCCAGGGGGCCCACACCCTATCCACGAGGGTGGGGGGGTGCGCCCCCTCCCCCTGGGCGCGCTCCCCTGCCTCGTGGGCCCCCTGTTGCTCCACCGACGTACCCCCGGACTTTCGGGGAGAAAAAAATCGGAGAGGAAGAATTATCATGTTTTACGATACGGAGCCGCCACCAAGCCCTAATCTCTCTCGGGAGGGCTGATCTGGATTCCATTCGGGGCTACGGAGAGTGGAGATCATCGCCATCGTCATCATCAACCTTCCTCCATCACCAATTCCATGATGCTCACCGCCGTGCGTGAGTAATCCCATCGTAGGCTTGCTGGACGGTGATGGGTTGGATGAGATTTAACATGTAATCGAGTTAGTTTTGTTAGGGTTTGATCCCTAGTATCCACTATGTTCTAAGATTGATGTTGCTATGACTTTGCCATGCTTAATGCTTGTCACTAGGGCCCGAGTGCCATGATTTCAGATCTGAACCTATTATGTTTTCATGAATATATGTGTGTTCTTGATCCTATCTTGCAAATCAATAGTCACCTACTATGTGTTATGATCCGGCAACCCCGAAGTAACAACAATTAGGACCACTCCCGATGATGGCCGTAGTTTGAGGAGTTCATGTATTCACTATGTGTTAATGCTTTGGTCCGGTACTCTATTAAAAGGAGGCCTTAATATCCCTTAGTTTCAACTAGGACCCCGCTGCCACGGGAGGATAGGACAAAAGATGTCATGCAAGTTCTTTTCCATAAGCACGTATGACTATATTTGGAATACATGGCTACATTATATTGATGATTTGGAGCTAGTTCTGTGTCACCCTATGTTATAAATATTACATGAGGAATCACATCCGACATAATTCTCCATCACCGATCCAATGCCTACGAGCTTTTCACATATTGCTTGTTGCTTATTTACTTTTCCGTTGCTGCTATTACAAAAACTACAAAATCACTATCGTTACTTTTATTGTTGTTACCACTATTTCCATATTACTTTGCTACTAAATTACCTTGTTGCAGATACTAAGTTTCCAGGTGTGGTTGAATTGACATCTCAGCTGCTAATACTTAAGAATATTCTTTGGCTCCCCTTGTGTCGAATCAATAAATTTGGGTTGAATACTTTACCCTCGAAAACTGTTGCGATCCCCTACACTTGTGGGTTATCACGCGCCAGGAGTAGGATTCCTACTCCTAGTAGGAATAGGAATCCCCCTTCCTATTCCTACTAGGAGTATTAAAGGAAGGAGGAGAGGAGAAGGAAGAAGAGGGGCGCCTCCCCCCTTTCCTAGTCCAACTAGGATTCCTAGGGGGAGGGTGCGGCCATCCCTATGGGCTGCCTCTCTCTATTCCCTCAAGGCCCACTATGTCCCATACTCCCTCGGGGGGTTCTGGTAACCCCCTCCGGCACTCCGGTTTTACCCGATAACTCCCGGAACACTTCCGGTGTGCGAATATAGTCGTCCAATATATCAATCTTTATGTCTCGTACATTCTCAGACTCCTCGTCATGTTCGTGTTCTCATCCAGGACTCCGAACTACCTTCGGTACATCAAAACTCATAAACTCATAATACCGATCATCATCGAACTTTAAGCCTGCAGACCCTACGGGTTCGAGAACTATGTAGACATGACCGAGACTCATCTTCGGTCAATAACCAATAGCGGAACCTGGATGCTCATATTGTCTCCTACATATTCTACAAAGATCTTTATCGGTCAAACCGCATAGCAACATACGTCGTTCCCTTTGTCATCGGTATGTTACTTGCCCGAGATTCGATCATCGGTATCTCAATACCTAGTTCAATCTCGTTACCGACAAGTCTCTTTACTCGTTCCGTAATACATCATCTCGTGACTAACTAATTAGTCATTTGCTTGCAAGGCTTATTATGATGTGTATTACCGAGAGGGCCCATAGATACCTCTCCGACACTCGGAGTGAAAAATCCTATTCTTGATCTATGCCAACACCACGAACACCTTCGGAGACACCTGTAAATCATCTTTATAATCACCCAGTTACGTTGTGACATTTGATAGCACACAAGGTGTTCCTCCGGTATTCGGGAGTTGCATAAAGTCATACTCATAGGAACATGTATAAGTCATGAAGAAAGCAATATCAATAAAACTAAATGATCATAGTGCTAAGCTAACGGATGGGTCTTGTCCATCACATCATTCTCCTAATGATGTGATCCCATTGATCAAATGACAACTCATGTCTATGGCTAGGAAACATAACCATCTTTGATCAATGAGCTAGTCTAGTAGAGGCATACTAGGGACACTCTGTTTTGTCTATGTATTCACACATGTACTAAGTTTCCGGTTAATACAATTCTAGCATGAATAATAAACATTTATCATGATATAAGGAAATATAAATAACAACTTTATTATTGCCTCTAGGGCATATTTCCTTCAAAAAAACACCGCAAAAAGAGTTACATCATATGGATCTCCAAGAGACCATTGTATTGATATTCAAAAGAGAGAGAGGAAGCCATCTAGCTACTAACTACAGACCTGAAGGTCTACAAGGAACTACTCATGCATCATCGGAGAGGCACTAATGGAAGTGGTGAACCCCTCCGTGATGGTGTCTAGATTGGATATGGTGTTTCTAGACTCTGCGGCGGCTGGATGAATATTTCGTTGACTCCCATAGGGTTTCTAGAATATTTGGGTATTTATAGAGCAAAGAGGCGGTCCGGTGGGCACCCAAGGTGGGCACAACCCACCAGGGCGCGCATGGGCCTCCTGGCGTGCCCTGGTGGGTAGGGATGAAGCTAGAAAAAGTGGGCACCGGTGTCAACCGCTGCCAACGCGAAGCCTCTGGCACAAATTATAGTGGTGCAACAACATAGATAATGGCCGAGAGCGATTTAAAAAGCAACAATATACATGTGATATAATTATTACATAAAAAATCATACCGAGTAGCGAGTATTGGTTGAGCAAAGTCATAAAATAACACTTATTTACATATTCTGGAAATAATAGGCAAAAGGACGACTTCACGTTTCATTTGTAACTTTCTGGAAAGGATCAACAAACGAACATATTATATTCACCAGAATAGTAAGAAACAAATAATGCAGAAAATAAGTATCATTAAGGAAAAAAAAGTGATACGAGGCTCACATTTCATAACTACCCTTCTCGACCTTTCATATTCTTAAATAGATCAATCACATCATCATTCATTATTGTAGAAAATATGTCTTTGTCCACATAGCAAATCAAGCAATCACTCATGAACTCGTCACCCATTTTGTTCTGCACAACGCTCTTGACAATATTCATTGCTGAAAAGCATCTCTCCACTGACGCTATGGCAACAGACAGAATTAGCACCAACTTGAGAAGATGATACACCAAAGGAAAAGCAAGATACTTTTTGGTTTCCACAAACACTTTAGCAAGATCGGCAATGCCATCCAAATTGGCAAATCGTTGGTCCGCTCGGACATTGTCTATAAAAATCTGAAGTTCATGACCAAGATCCATCAATTGTGTTGAATTGAAATCATCAGGACAAACCTCAGCAATCTCTAAATGCATCATTGCCACCTTGGACGTCGACACAATATCTAAATAGATAGAAACACAAACAAAATGCCTTATGCACCGTATGACTATACTCTAGCCAATGATAGTCTTTAAACCATTTTGGATTAAATCTCTGTTCAGCTCGTGCGATGGTTTTCTGAGGATATTTAAAGCCTTCTTGTGGTCTGTAAGGTCCTCTATTTAAATATATTCTTCTAATCTCATCTTGCTTCTTATGATTCTTTGTGCACCGCCCTATTCTTTTTCGATCAGCTGGATCATGAGGAAGTGCATGTAAGTTAATTTATGCCGGAGGCGGAGGAGTAGTACCAATATTTGATGCAAGATCTTGTCTTGGACTAACTGGCCTTGAAGTCCCTGCCACATTACTATCTGGTGCTGGTCGTTTCCCTTTCAACAAAAAATTAACCATATCCTCCTGGTCCTGGGCAAATCAAAGAAAAGAAACTAAAAATATCACTTAGTCAATAGCCATCATCAAATCAATGCACATGTAGAATTGTAGTCTTGTAGACAGTCTAGAGAGTAGAGACCAAGAGGCGAGAGAGAGGTGCAAAGATTACCTGGGATGGGAAGCCAACACATGCAAATTAAGGATTATGCACTGGCGGACGGTCAGCCGATGTCAACATTCACCCGATGAAACGGTGTCGAGTTCGTCGTCGTTCGTCGCTGATTCCCTGCGGCGGCTGCGAAATTAGGGATCCAAATGAGGAGGCGAAGAGACAAGGGCGTCCGTGTGCTCGTGTACAGGTACAGGGTAGCGTACATCGATTAATTGATACATGGAGACGTGCGTACCCATTGGGCCTGGCCTTGTTGTATTGTTGTTTGCTGCCACAGGCTGTTGATTATTTTTAGAACTTAATGGATTTTATGGGCTAAGGCTTTAGAGATTAGTTGGCCTGCTTCTGGGCTGGGGTCAATGGAATTTTTGAGCTGGGGTCATACGCACATTTTATTAATAATGGGCGTCAATTGACAGAAGGCACTGGTGTCAATTGACACCAGTGAATACATCGGAGCTCCGTCCCTGCTGGTGGGTTGTCCCCTTCTCGGGACTCCCCCCAGGTGCCACCGGGGCCCATTGTCTTCCTTCTGGCCCAGAAAAAAATCACGAAAATAGTTTCGCGGTGTTTGGGCTCCGTTTGATATTGATTTCCTGCGATGTAAAAAACATGCAGAAAACAACAACTGGCACTTGGCACTATGTCAATAGGTTAGGACAAAAAAATGATATAAAATGACTATAAAATAATTGTAAAACATCCAAGAATGATAATATAAAAGCATGGAACAATCAAAAATTATAGATACGTTGGAGACGTATCAGCATCCCCAAGCTTAACTCCTACTCGTCCTTGAGTAGGTAAGTGATAAAAACAGAATTTTTGATGTGGAGTGTTGTTTATTAAGTCATATCATATTCTTTTCTTTATAGCATGGACATTTGGACTTTTATATGGTTCAAAGCAATAGTCTAGTTTTGACATAATAATTTAGATACACAGGCATATCAACAAGCAAGCATGTCTTTCAAAATATCAATGCTAAAATAAGTTATCCCTAGCCCAATATGCTCTCTCATTGATCCATTCATGAAACACACTCGCATATTAGTTACATCCAATGCTCAAGTACGATCATAGCGTTTCCTAGTTTGTGCTTGTAAGAGAAGATGGAGACTCAAATTCAAAAATAAAAATTGTATAAGTAAAAGAAAGGCCCTTCGCAAAGGGAAGTAGGGATTTGTAGAGGTGCCACAACTCAAAGCTTAAATTGAGAGATATTTTTTTTGGGAGGTATACTTTTCCCACCAACGAGAACGACTTGAGGTTCCCAACACTTTCCATGCTAGGTATATCATAGGCGGTTCATAAACAGAAAATAAAGTTTATTCCTTTTCCACCAAACTTTCACAAGCCATGGCTAGCCGAATCCACGGTTGCCTTCCATACCAACACTTTCCAAGGAATTTATTATTTGACAACATATAGTAAATTTGTTTTTCATTTTGGGACTGGGCATCCCTAATACCTTTGATGTACTCTCGTGCAATGACAAGTGAATAAACACTCATCGTGAGAATAACACATCCAGCATGGAAAATATTGGCCACCCCTCACCGCCTCGCGAGCGGTACGGGCACACAAAAGGGAAATTATTTTGAAAATTTGAGATGGCACATACAAATTTCCTTAGAACGACAAGGAAATACCGCATATAGGTAGGTATGGTGGACTAATTTTCATTGCATAATTTCATTGCATAAATAACACCGAATAATGCACCACAAGTAGGATATAATTTCATTGCATCATTATTGACTTTCGTGCTTGCATAGGGAATCACAAACTTTAACACTAGTATTCTTACTAAAGCACAATTACTCATCAACATGACTCACATATCATATCATCATGTCTCAAAATTATTACAAGGAATCAAGTTTATTTTGTCCAATGATCTACATGACATTTTTTTACTTTATCCTTCTTGGATATCTATCACTTTGGGACTAATTTTCATGTGTCGCTTTTGATAAGCTCAAAGTTAATATAAGTGAAGATCATGAACATATTTTTTTTCTTTTCATTCTCTCAAAATAATATAAGTGAAGCAAGAGAGGATTTTTTTTAAATTTTTACTAACTCTCAAATAAATCTAAGTGAAGCAAGAGAGTATTTCTTCAAAAATAACTAAGCACACCATGCTCAAACAAATATAAGTGAAGCACTAGAGCAAGTTCTAGCTCAAAAAAATTTTAAGTGAAGCATAGAGAGCTATTCTAACAAGTCATGGCATAATTTTGGCTCTCTCAAATAGGTGTGTACAGCAAGGATTGATGACTTAAAAAGCAAAACAAAACGAGCAATCATACAAGACACTCCAAGCTAAACACATATCATGTGACGAATAAAAATATAGTTTCAAGTGAAATACCGATAGTTGTTGGAAGAAAGCGGGGATGCCACTTGGGGGCATCCCCAAGCTTATTTGGTTGCTCATTATTGGATAATAGCTTGGGATGCTGGGGCATGCCCAAGCTTAGGCTCTTCCATCCTTCCTTCATCCATTGTAAGATAACTCAAAACTTGAAAACTTCAATCACACAAAACTTCAACCAAACCTTCATGAGATCCGTTAGTGAAAGAAAGCAAACCACTACTATAAGTACTGTATCAAACCAATTCATGTTTTGTTTCTGTATTATATCTACTGTATTCCAACTTTTGTATGGCAAAAACCCATCAAAGAAAGCCATAGAGCCATCAAAATAAGCACACAACACAAAGAAAACAGAATCTGTCAAAAACAGAACAGTCTGTAGTAATCAGGAAGTTTAGAAAACTTCTGGACCTCTAAAAATCTTGGAAAAAATAGGGCCAGGTGATTAATTTGTATATTAATCTTCTGCAAAAATAATCAACTAAAAAGCACTTTTCTGTTAAAAATGGGAATTTTTCTTGTGAGTGCAAAGTTTCTGTCTTTTTCAGCAAGATCAAACAACTATCACCCAAGAAGATCCTATCGGTTCCACTTGGCACAAACACTAATTAAAACAAAAAAAACACAATCAGACTAGTAGCATAATTGTGTACTCAATAATAGCAAGTAAAAAGCAAAAATAAATTTTATTCATTGGGTTGCCTCCCAACAAGCGCTATCGGTTATAGCCATTAAGATAGGCTTGAGATTTCAATGATGCTCACATGAACGACAAGAATTGAAGCACAAAGAGAGCATCATAAAATATGTGACAAACACATTTAAGTCTAACATACTTCCTATGCATAGGAATTTTAAAAGCAAATAAATTATAAAGACAAGAAATGTCTACCATATGCAAAGGAGAGGAATAAAACATTGAAAATCTCAACATAACGAGAGGTGATTTAGTATCATGAAAACTTCTAGAACCATATTTTCCTCTGTCATAATAATTACATGTAGGATCATACTCAAGTTCAACAATATAGCAATCATATATAATTTTCTTTTCATGATCCACATGTGTAAAAGTCTTGTAATCTTCCAGGATAGTGAGACTAACATCAAATAAAGTCATGACCTCTCCAAACCCACTTTCAATATTATTGCAAACATATTCATCGTGAGTCTTAAATAAATTTTCAAGATCGTAACAAGAATCACCCCAATCATGATCATTGCAATAAGTAGAGGACATATCAAAATTAGCATCCCCAAGCTTGGGTTTTTTCATATTACTAGCATAATTAATATTAATAGAATTTATTATAACACCATTGGAATCATGCTTTTCATACAAGGAGCTATCATGAATCACTTCATAATTTTCTTATTTTATCACTTCATCACAATTATCAGATTCATGAATCTCAAGCAAAACTTCATAAAGATACTCTTGTGCGCTCAATTCACTAGCAATTGGTTCAACATAATTGGATCTTTTAAAAATATTGGCAAGTGGATGAGGATCCATAAATGTTTTCCTTATGATTTTTAATAAAATACCCAATTATACCAAACAACCGAGCAAAGTAAGCAAGTAAGACATAAGGGCAAACGAAAATAGATTTGATGAGAAAATGACATACGAAAAAGAGGCGAATAAAAACGGCAAAAAATTTGGAAGTGGGGGAGATGAAAACGAGAGGCAAATGGCAAATAATGTAATTGCGAGGAGATGAGATTTGTGATTAGGAACCTGGTATATGTTGAAGGTGCTCCCCGGCAACGACGCCAGAAATTCCTTTTGATGTCGCTTAAAGCTACGTCGGTTTTTCCCCAAAGAGGAAGGGATGATGCAGCACATCGGCGGTAGGTATTTCCCTCAGATGTGAAACTAGGGTTATCAAACCAGTAGGAGAACCAAGTAACACAACGTAAACAACACCTGCACACAAATAACAACACCTCGCAACCCGACGTGTTAAAGGGGTTGTCAACCCCTTTCGGGTAACGAACGTGAGAGAGATATAAATATTGGTAGATTGGTTGATAAATAAGACAGATTGCAGCAAGGTATTTTTGGGTTTTTGGTTTAGTAGATCTGAAAATAAAAGCAAAGGCAAATAGATCGCAAAGGCAAATATATGAGACAGAAGCCCCGGAGGCCGTAGGTTTCACTAGTGGCTTCTCTCGAGAAAAATAGCAACGGTGGGTGAACAAATTACTGTTGGGCAATTGATAGAATTTCAAATAATCATGACGATATCTAGACAATGATCATTACATAGGCATCACGTCCAAGATTAGTAGACCGACTCCTGCCTACATCTACTACTATTACTCCACACATCGACCGCTATCCTGCCTGCATCTAGTGTATTTAGTTCATGGAAAAACGGAGTAATGCATTAATAACGATGACATGATGTAGACAAGATCTGTATATCTATGGTTTTAGATATGAATCTCGTCGTTTTATCCTTAGTGGCAACGATACATACGTGTCGGTTCCTCTTCTGTCACTGGGATCAAGCACCGTAAGATCGAACCCACTACTTGGCACCTCTTCCCATTGCAAGATAAATAGATAAAGTTGGCCAAACAAAACCCAATACCAGAGAAGAAATACGAGTCTATAAGCAATCATGCATATAAGAGATCAAATAACTAAAATAACTTTCATGGATATAAAAAGATAGATCTGATCATAAACTCAAAGTTCAACAGATCCCAACAAACACACCACAAAAATAGTTACATCATATGGATCTCCAATAGACCATTGTATTGAGAATCAAAAGAGAGAGAGAGGAAGCCATCTAGCTACTAACTACGGACCCGAAGGTCTACAAGGAACTACTCACGCATCATCGGAGAGGCACCAATGGAAGTGGTTAACCCCTCCATGATGGTGTCTATATTGGATCTGGTGTTTCTGGACTCTACGACGCCTGGATGAATATTTCGTCGACTCCCCTAGGGTTTCTGGAATATTTGGGTATTTATAGAGCAAAGAGGCGGTCCGGGGGGCACTCGAGGTGGTCACAACCCACCAGGGCGCGTATGGGCCTCCTAGCTCTCCCTGGTGGGTTGTCCCCTTCTCGGGACTCCCCCTAGGTGCCACCAGGGCCCAATGTCTTCCTTCTGGCCCAGAAAAAAATCACAAAATTAGTTTTACGGTGTTTGGGCTCCGTTTGATATTAATTTTCTGCGATGTAAAAAACATGCAGAAAACAACAACTGGCACTTGGCACTATGTCAATATGTTAGTACCAAAAAATGATATAAAGTGACTATGAAATGATTATAAAACATCGAAGAATGATAATATAACAACATGGAACAATCAAAAATTATAGATACGTTGGAGACGTATCAGCGTCTACTGATGCGTTCCCCGACCACATGGTGGTCATCGATGATCTGCTCCCTCCTGCGACCAGCGGTGCTAGCGCCAGCACCGTCATGGAGGTGCTGGTCACTAGCCATGACGGAGCCTCGAACGGGGCCCACCAGGACCCACTGCAGGCAGCAGTGCAGGATCTATCTGCCCCTATAGTTGCGGGTGCCGACGGCGTGACGCTGGAAACGCTCTGCGTCTCGCTCCTCGACAGCGCCAACAAGTTGGCGACCATGAGGCGCCTCATTGAAGCCTACCAGCGCGAGATCGACCGCGCTGTGGGTGGCACACCTACCGCTGGCGAGCCAAGCCGGGTTGCCGCAATCCGGCAACGCGGTGCTGCCATTGCCAGCATGCTAGGGGCCGAACGCCTGGTCTACACCAACCCGATTGAGAACTTATGTGCCGCCTAGGCAGTGACAGATGAGCTAGACAACCTGGAAGGCGACGAGCGCCGCTACATGACAGCGCGCACCCAGCAGCTCCTCGACGCGGTTGCCGAGCAGCAGGAGGCTCTCTGCCGCGTGCTGGATCCCGGCGCGCAAGCCGAGAATCATCCTCACCACCGTGAGAAAGGAGCTACCTCCTGGACTCCAACAGGCGGTACTCCCGATCGGCAAGGCTAAGAGGCGGCTGCTAGCCACAGTCGGTGCACTCACATCATGATCGAGCACGACCAAGACGGCCGCCCATGAGCAGTGGAACGGCGAGACGACCATCCGCCTCCTCCTCCTTGCAGGGAGAGGCATGCTTCCCCGCCGCTTATTGAGCATCCGACTCTTGGAGGCTGGTCGGGCCACCGCGAAGGAGTCGGGGAGAACGACGCCCGCCATCAGATCGACCAGCTCGCCCGATCCTTCGCGCTAGAAGACGAAGATGCAATCAGCCCGCCGTGTTTCGGCGCCCGCATTCACGACGGGCCCTTTCCCAAAGGGTTCTCGCTCCCTCGAGACACTCCCAAGTACAACGGTTCCATGAAGCCGGAGGACTGGCTGGTCGACTACTCCACGACCATCAACATAGCAAACGGCAACAAGCGTGTTGCCGTTAAGTACGTTCCGCTCATGCTCCAGGGCATGGCCCGAACATGGCTGAACAACCTCAAGCCTTACAGAATCAACAACTGGCTAGACTTCACCGACGTCTTCACCCGCAACTTCACCAGCACCTACAAGCGGCCGCTCAAGCCCCGCCAGCTCTCCCTGTGCGTCCAGGGCCCGACTGAGTCCACCCGCGACTATCTGATGTGCTGGGCCGAGCTTCGCAACTCCTGTGAGGGGGTGCACGAGGTGAAAGCCATAGAATACTTCACCGTCGGGTGCAGAGAAGGCACCCTCCTCAAGCACAAGCTCCTCTACGACGAGCCGAATACACTAGACGAGCTGCTGATCATAGCAGACAAGTAAGCCACGGTCGACTCCTCCATGAAGTCGGAGCTACAAGTGGATGCGTCCGGGAAGATGATCCCTCCGGCTCCTCGGACGCCGGCTGGTGAATCCAGTCAGTGGCCACAACCGAATGACAACAAGCGCAAGGCCCTGCAGCCGGCTTCTACCAGCCGACAAGTGGCGACAGTTGAGGACCAGTAGCCGGAGGAGAAAGCCGGCCCCAAGCGTGAGAAGGGCGGAAAGCCCGCGTGGTTTCCCGCTTTCTCCTTCGAGCAAACCCTTGATGCCCCCTGCAATTTTGACAGCGGCGCGAAGCCATCCAACCACACCACCCGGAAGTGCCACCGGCTCACCAGAATCTCCAAGGGCGAGGGCTTACCTCCACCTCTTGCGGGCCCACCGGCTCCGCCTCCTCGGCAGCCAGCGGCCCGACCAGTCGGCGTGATGCAAGATGAGTTCCCCAAAGCGCATGGAGCCAACGCCGTCTTCACCAGTGTGGCCGACAACAAGCACAACCGGCGTCAGCAACACCGGGAGGTGAACGCCGTCGCCTGATACGTCTCCAACATATCTATAATTTTTGATTGTTCCATGATGTTATATTATCATTCTTGGATGTTTTACAATCATTTTATAGTCATCTTATCTCATTTTTTGGGACTAACCTATGGTGCTTTCCCCTCTCTATCTTGTGATGAATTGAGTTTTCCCTTTGAGATTTCTTTTGATTGAATACTTTTATGGATTTGAGAATACTTGATATATGTCTTGCAATTGAATACTCGTGGTGACAATGGGGTATCATATTGATTCAGTTGATATATGTTTTGGCACTCAACTTGCGGATTCCCGTGGTGACATTTGGGTAATCTATGCATAGGGGTTGATGCACGTTCTTGTCTTTATTTCTTCGGTAGAAATCTTGGGGCACTCTTTGAGATTCTTTGCATTGGATTGAGTATTAAAAATCTGAATATGTTTTGGTGTTATCTTAGTACGAACTCTTGATAGATCAACCGGGAAGGATAACTTTGTGTTATCTTAGTACGAACTCTTGAAAGATCGATCGGAAAGGATAACCTTGTGTTATTTTAGTATGAACTCTTGGATAGATCGATCGGAAAGGATAACTTTGTGTTATCTTAGTAAGAACTCTTGGAAAGATTGATCGGAAATAATAACTTTGAGGTGGTTTCGTACCTTAGCAACAATTTCTTCTTATGTTCTCCGCTAGATAGGAACTTTGGAGTGATTCTTCATCGCACTTTGAGGGATGGTTATATGATCCAATTATATTAGTTTTGTTCAGAGATTGCACTAGCGAAAGTACGGACCCTAGGCCCTATTTTCAAGCATTGCAATACCGTTTGAGCTCACTTTTGTTACTTGCTACCTTGCTGTTTTTTTGTTGGCACCTACAAAAACTCATATCTACCATCCATATTACACTTGTATCGCTATCTCTTCGCCGAACTAGTGCACCTATACAATTTCCCATTGTATTTGATGTGTTGGGGACACAAGAGACCTTTTATTACTTGGTTGCAGGGTTGTTTGAGAGAGACCATCTTCATCCTACAACTTCTATGGATTGATAAACCTTAGGTCATCCACTTGAGGGAAATTTGCTACTGTCCTACAAAACTCTGGGCTTGGAGGCCCAACACATGTCTACAAGAATAAAGTTGCCTAGTAGACATCAAGATCTTTTCTGGCGCTGTTGTCGGGGAGGTGAGTGCTTGAACGTATATCTTTAGATCTTGGAATCGAATATTTTAGTTTCTTGTTTTATCACTAGTTTGGTTTATATAAGAAAACTTAAAAAATTGAATTGAGGTTGAATATTATTGATCATCTTTATAATGTCTTTCCTGAAAATGATGGATCGGAAAATTGTGCTCAATTGTTAGAAGAAGAATGCTATAGAATGTTTGGCATAAATGATGAGCATGATTGCAATGTTGTTAGTATGAATTCTTTAAATATCCATGATGCTAATGATATGCAAAACCATAAGCTTGGGGATGCTATGTTTAGCCCCCCAAGATTTGATGTGGAAATTTGTTATAATGAAAGCATGTCTCTTATTTATGATGATTATATTGATGAAAGTGGATTTGGAGAGGTCATGACTTTATTTAGTGATGAATCCACTACTTTGGAGGATGTTTCAATTGACTATGATAACAAAGGAACTATTTACGATGATTATGGTGATGACATGTATGCTATATTGAATAATAATAACCATGAAACTTGTCATCATGACTTTAATTTTCAATCTCATGATAGTTATTTTGTTGAGTTTGTTCCCACCATTATTCATGAGAATAAATTTGCTTATGTGGAGAGTAACAAAATTTCTATGCTTTTGCATCATGAAAATAATGCTTTATGTGATGGTTATATTATCTAATTCATTCATGATGCTACTGAAAATTATTATGAGAGAGGAACATATGCTTGTAGGTATTGCAATAATATCAAGTTTCCTCTCTATGTGTTGAAAGTTTTGAAGTTTTGCTTGTTTTGCCTTCCTATGCCAGTTAATTCTTGCTCCCATAATTTGTTTGCTCACAAAATACCTATGCATAGGAAGAGGGTTAGACTTAAATGTGATTGCCATGTGATTCATGATGCTCTATTTATGTTTCAACTTTTATCTTTTATGTGAGCATCATTGATATCATCATGCCTAGCTAAAAGGCATTAAAGAAAAGCGCCTATTGGGAGACAACCCAACACTTATACCTACTGTTTTTGTGTGTTAACATGGTTAAGCTACTGTATTAATCATGTTTTACATGTTTTGTTTCAATAAAGTGCCAAGCAAAGCCTTAGGATCATGTTGGATGATAGTAGATTTGATCTTACTGAAAAACAGAAACTTTTGCGCTCACGAGAAAAATTATATTTAAAAAAAAGAGTTCTTTGAAGTTGATTCTTTTTGCAGAAGATTAATATAAAAAAAATTCACATGGTCATATTTTTCAAGATTTTTAGAGTTGTAGAAGTATGGTGAATGTCCAGATCATTACAGACTGTTCAGTTTTTGACAAATTCTGTTTTCTATGGATAGTTTCCTTGTTTTCTAGTTTCTATGGCTTATATTGATCAATATAAATTGTAGAAATGGTATCCTATAGTAAGAGTTATGTGAGAAAAATTATGAATCTTTTCTTTGACCTTACCCAAAGTGAATGATTTGTTTTATCATACTAACCCATCTCACAAAGTTTTGTTAAGTTTTGTGTGATTGAAGTTTTCAAGTTTTGGGTGAGATGTCGATAGGAGGAGAATAAGGAGTGACAAGACCCTAAGCTTGGGGATTCTCAAGGCACCCCAAGGTAATATTCAAGGAATATCCAAGCAACTAAGCTTGGGGATGCCCCGGAGGGCATCCCCTCTTTCATCTCCAACATTATCGGTAACCTCACTTGGAGCTATATTTTTATTCGTCACATGCTATGTGTTTTGCTTGAAGCGTCAATTTATTTTCTTAGAATTTTCTTGCTGGTATTTATAATAAAGTTTTGCATCCTTTATTTTAATAAAAAATTCAAGAATAGCCTTTACCATGCTTATGTTGCAAGTCTACATGTTGCTGTTTGAAAATAGAAAGTTTACCGATGTTGCAAAAATTCCCTAAAAAAGTCAGGATGTGATAAAATGTTGATTTTTTTTGCAAAATACGCTCTGATATATTTCCTACAGCATGAAAAAAATTCGTAACTTTTGGATTTAGGGAAGTATTGATACTCTTGCATTCTTTACAGACTGTACTGTTTTGGCAAATTGCTGTTATTTTTGCATTGTTTGCATATGTTTGCGTGTTTAATGATTCTATTTGAGGATAGGAGTATTAAATATGAGATGCATTTCGTATTCAATGTTGAATAATAATTATGGTGATTTGCTACAATAGAGGATGATAAGGTTTTGCATTGGTTTATACTAACTTATCTCACAAGTTCTTGCTAAGTTTTGTGTGGATGAAGCTTTTGAGATTTAGGAAAACTGTGATATGAGAAGAATTAAGGAGACACAAAAGCTCAAACTTGGGGATGCTCAAGGCACCCCAAGATAATATTTCAATAAATCTCAAGCATCTAAGCTTGGGGATGCCCCGATAGGCATCCCACCTTTCTTCATCAACAATTATCGGTTAGTATCGGTTGATCCTAAGTTTTTTCTTCTTCACATGAGATGTGCTATTCTTGAGATGTCATTTTATTTTGTTTGCTCGTTGTTTTAATAAAATAATTAGATCTTAAAGTTTGTAAATAAAATAGAGCCCCCAAATAGTTGCCGGAAAAGATAAGTAAGAGGAATTCACATCCCGTCAACGAAGCTCTTTTCTAGCACCTTTGCTCTAGTACTTCACTTATATCTTTTTGAGCATGGTGTGCTTTAGTATTTTTGAAGAAATTCTCTCTTGCTTCACTTAGATTAATTTGAGAGAAGAAAATATTATGCTCATGTTCTTAACTTATATTTGTTTGAGCTAATCAAAAGCAACACATGAAAATTAGTCCCAAAGTGATAGATATCCAAGAAGGATATGATAAAAACTTTCATGAAGATCATTGGACAAAATAAACTTGATATGTTATAACAATTTTGAGACATGATGATATGATATGTGAGTCATGTTAATGAGTAATTATGCTTTAGTAAGAATATTTTTGTTAAGGTTTGTGATTCCCGAAGCATGCACGTATAGTCTCTCGTTATGCCGGGAAGTTGGAGCACAATTTATCCTTGATTGTCCCATCTTTGTGTGAAGGTCGGGGGCGTGCGATGGTTAACTCCTACCAACCTCCCCCCCTAGGAGCATGCGTAGTATTACTTTGCTTCGAGGGCTAATAAACTTTTGCAATAAGTATGTGAGTTCTTTATGACTAATGTGAGTTCATGTATTATACGCACTCTCACCCTTTCATAATTGCTAGCCTCTCTCGTGCCGCGCAACTTTCACCGGTGCATAAGCTTTATTATGCCTTCCTCAGAACAGCCACCATACCTACCTATTATGGCATTTCCATAGCCATTCCGAGTTATATTTCCATGCACTTCCATCATATAGTTGACTTGAACATTCATTTTTCATCATATGGAGTCATACTATGTTATAGGTATCGAGTTGTATTTTTTTATTTCTTTTGAGTTATAAGTAAATAGAAGTGTGATGATCATCATTATCCATTATTAGAGCAT
>LR738716.1:53059001-53070259 GCA_902687465.1 Secale cereale
TGTGCTACGACGTGTACTTTGCCGCCAAGAAGCTCAAGCAGTACTTCCAGGAGCACTCCATCATAGCCATCTACACTGCCCCGCTTGCCGAGATCATATGCAGCAGAGATGCATCAGGCCGGGTGGTGAAGTGGGCCATCAAGCTAGCTCCCCGCACCATCCTCTACCAGCCCTGCACCGGCATCAAGTCCCAAGCGTTGGCCGACTTCCTCGTAGACTGGGCCGAGACCCAGTACCTGCCGCCAGCGCCGGATTCCACCCATTGGTGGATGCATTTTGATGGCTCGAAGATGCGCACCGGTTTGGGAGCCGGTGTTGTCCTTACCTCTACCAAAGGCGACAAGCTCAAGTACACGCTGCAGATTCACTTTGCTGCCTCCAACAACGTGGCCGAGTATGAGGCTAGTTCACGGGCTCCGGCTGGCCAAAGAAATAGGCATCCGCTGAGTGCTGTGCTACGGTGACTCGGACTTGGTGGTCCAGCGGTCGTCTGCTGACTGGGACACCAAGGATGCAAAAATGGCGAGCTACCTCTTCCTTGTCCAGCAGATCAGCGGACACTTCGACAGGTGCAAGTTCCTTCAGGTTCCACGAGCCAACAATGAGCAAGATGATGCCCTGGCACAGATTGGCTCTACCCGGCAGGAAATACCAGCCGACGTCTCCCTCCAGTGCCTGTGCAAACCGTCTATCAAGCATTCGCCGGAATCAGAGTCCATCTTCGTGCCGACTGCCCCCGGTACAGTCGGATCTAGCCCGGGGACTGCAGCAGTCGTCCCGGGGACTTCGGCAGGCGGCCCAGGAACTACAGCAGTCCAACCCCTCTTGTGGACTGAAGTAGTCGTCCCGAGGACTCCAACGAAGCAGCAAGCAGCGGCCGGCTCCAACCCTCTGCCTCCCAGCCCAACCGCCCTGGTACCAGTCACCGTGATGATAGTGATCGAAGCACCATCTTGGGTGCAGCCTATCCTCAACTTCCTTGTGAGCAGAGAGCTACCAGCCAATGAGATTTTAGCCCAACAAGTGCAACGCCGGGCAGCAACATACAAAATAGTGAATAGAGGCTTGTCAGGTTCGGTGTGGCTGGCATTTTCCAGCGCTACATAGAACCGGAGAAGGGTCTCACAATCCTCAGAGACATTCACCAAGGCGAATGCGGCCACCACGCGGCCTTCAAATCACTTGTCGCCAAAGCATTCCACCATGGATTCTTCTGGCCGACTGCTTTGGACAACGCCAAGGATCTGGTCAAGAAGTGCAATGGGTGTCAATGCTTCAGCTCCAAGCAACACTTGCCGGCTTCTGCACACAAGACTATCCCCCTCACTTGGTTGTTTTCCGTCTGGGGGCTGGACATGGTGGGCCCATTCAAGACAGCACGCGGCGGCATGACCTATCTGCTGGTCGCCATGGACAAATTCACCAAATGAAATGAAGCCAGGCCAATCAAGAAGCTAAACGGTCCGACTGTTGTGACCTTCATTGCCGACATCTCCATCCGATATGGTGTACCGCATAGCATCATCACCGACAATGACACAAACTTTGCCAAAGGCGCCTTGGCCCATTTATGGGTGATGCAGGGCATCAGACTGGACTTAGTGTCTGTTGCGCATCCGCAGTCAAACGGCCAAGTCGAGTGGGCAAATGGCCTCATCCTGTCCGGCATCAAGCCCCGACTGGTCGGGCCGTTGGGGCGCTCGGCCGGCTGCTGGATCGAAGAGCTGCCGGTCGTCCTCTGGAGTCTCAGGACCACACCAAACAAAGCAACATGCTTCACTCCCTTATTCCTTGTGTACGGGGCCGAGGCCGTCATCCCAACTAACATCGAGTTTGACTCACCTCGCGTCACCATGTACACGGAGGCGCAAGTGAAAGAGGCACAAGAAGACGGCGTTGACCTGCTGACACTTAGCCGGTCCGTCATCTACCAGTAGGGCCTGTGCCGCTACCACAGCCGGAAGGTCAAGCCACGATCCTTCCGCGAGGGGGACCTTGTGCTCCGGCTGATCCAGCGAACAGCCGGCCAGCACAAGCTCTCGGCCTCTTGGGAGGGACCTTTCATCATCAGCAAGGCCCTGGGTAACGACTCCTACTATCTCATCGACGCACAAAATCCCAGGGCACGCAAGAAAGACAACTCTGGCAAGGAGTCGGAACGCCCATTGTCAGGGATATTACTACCAGGTATAAACCGGCCAGGAGGGTCCAGTTTACGTTATCAAGACTATATAATCAAAGGCCCAGCGGAGTATGAAGTAGAAGATTGTAGCCCAAGAGGTTTGGAGCCCAAGTGTTAGGGCCCATGATTTGGAAACCGTCATACTATGTAACTTGGGATGTAAGGTAGAAAGAACAGAGACCGAGGCGGACACGTTTATGAGCCGGCCTCGGGACTTTGTAAACCGGACCGGGCGTCGCCTCTATATAAAGGGACGACCCGGCGACGGTTCAGGACAGACAACAACAGCTTGAGACACAGGCAAAGCGGATTCACTCCCTGGTCATCAAAGCCCTAGCAATACAACCCCAAACTAGACATAGACTTTTACCTTCATCGAAGGGGCCGAACTAGTATAAAATCCCTGTGTCCTTCGTCCGCTTTAACCCCTTTAAGCTAACCTATAGCGATGGCCTCACGACTAAGTCCTTTTGCTAGGACATCTGTCGTGCTAAATCCACGACAGTTGGTGCCCACCGTGGGGCGATCGCACGATGGTTTCGAGTTCTTGAAGGCAGCTTTGAAGGACTCAAGGGCTACGCAGTGGGTCGGATGACTAAGAGTCGTCGCGGCCGGATCTACATGGACGATGCGGGCTGGGGCCCCGAGGCCGATTCAATCGACTACGGGTACTGGGTCCCCTTCGGCGGCATCCACGTCTTCATCGGCAAGATCGGCGAACCGGGCCCTGAGCCGGACATCTTCCCCAACATCGTCGAGCCAGCTCAGCGTGCGAGACCAGCCCGTATTCAGCCGGCCGTGAAGCACGTCTTCATTGGAGCAGTGCATGAAGTACAAACCGAGGACGAATCAGACTCTAGCGGCGAGACTGTTGTCTATACCGACGACGAATCTTCTTCCGGAGAGACATAATCTTTGTATCTACTGCAGGACGGTCGATCGGAGGGTTGTTCCGAGGGTGACAGTATTCCGGGCCCCCTCGATCCGCCTAACCGGGTCGCTGTCTTTATGGCCGGATCACAGTCTATGCAGCAGCCTTCAACAACAGCGGCGTTAACTTTAGAAACGATGGGAGCTAGAGCTGGAGGTCCTCACCCATCGCCATCTGACACTTTATCCACCTTGGTCGACACTTTGACAGTGTTACTGACAGCGGAAGTAGCGCAGGCCAACAAGGAGCAGCATGATGCGGAGGTCGCTCAGGTGAAGAGCCGGATTGAACAAGCCAAGTTGGACCTGGCTACTGAGAAAGCTAGGATGGCTACAAAGCAGGCGGAGCTTGATGCTCAGGCCTATCGACTCATGTTGGATCAGACCGCTTCACACGAGGTAATGATGAGAAGGCAACGATCTCGTCTGCCGCCGGTTTATGAGGCAAGAAATCCTTCAGCACGCCAGGAGCAAGAATCAGTAACCAGCCAGAGGTGAACCGGGGAGGAGCACCGGTAACGGGCGCGTCGGTTCAACCACCGCCACCGCCACCGGCCGCAGAGCCAAACCGCCAAGTTGTGCCGGCCCAACATGTGCCCACCCCTCCTGGGCATTATTCTAATCCGCTGGATAACATAGTTGCCGCTGCTTCACGACTAGCCGCCCTTCCCATTGAAGGAACGTCCCACATAGCAGTGGAGGCGCGAAGGGCCAAGGAGTTGTTGGGGACACGGCGCTAACTCAACAACAAGCTTATTCCTACAGCCGGGAGAGGATTCACTCGACTCCCCGTCCAAGCCGGAGTTATACTAGGCGCCTGGATGAACCAGTCGTATCAAGCAGTGCACGGAGACGTAATCAGCCGAGGCGGGATAAGCCGGCAGGAGGAGAGGCGCACGCTCAGGAGGTGGTGGATCAGGCCAGACATCGCCGGGAGGCCGAGGTAACCGCACAGTACGAAGCCCGTCAGGCGACGCCGGTTCGTCCCACCACCATGGTTGAACCGGGAGTCATGTCCAGTTCCCTGGGCGTGCCGTGTCTCATCCCTGCTTTACGAAACGTGAAACTACCCAAGGATTTTAAAGGGCCGCGCAAGGTACCTAACTACACGGTGGATCTGGCTCCGGAGGCATGGGTTGAGAGTAACGAGATGGCAATGGAGATGCTGGATGTGGATGATGCGACATGTGCTAAATATTTCACGATGATGCTCGAGGGCACGGCTCGTACTTGGTTAAAGGGTTTACCGCCTAACTCCAATGAATCTTGGGCCGAATTACGGCGCCGGTTTATATATAACTTCAAAGATACATGCAAACAGCCGATGTCTGTTGTCGATTTAGCTGCCTGCGTTCAAGGAGAGCAGGAGTCTACAAGCAGTTGGGTGCGTCGGGTATCAGAGATTTTGCATTCCTCCAATAGCATCAATCCAAGCACAGCAGTGGTAACCTTGGAAGGTAATTGTCGGTTTGAACCTTTGAGACAGAAGTTGGGAGGGCTTAAACGTGATTGCAATGACACGGGGACGCTCATGGGTGCTTTAGTAAAGTACCGAGACTCTGATAACACCAAGCATCCAGACGCAGCTGGAGACAAGTCAGGGAAGGCGAGCAAGAACGGTAAACCGCCGTAGCCCAATCTGGCGAGTCAAGGATACAATGGTAAGCATAAAGCTGATGGCAGCTCAGATTTTGTGGCCAACACCAACGCTCAGGAGGATGGGTAATGCCGCAAGGGTAGACCGCCCCCACGTAATGGGAGGCCACCTATTAATCTGGAGCGCCAGTTGAACGTGCCTTGCCCGAAGCACGGTACGCCGGAAAAACCAGCCACGCATCTCTGGAAGGATTATTTCATCATGCAGGAATTCATGAACCGGACTAGGTATGATCACGGGCCCCCCGGTGGATCAGGCTCTGGCTTCCAAGGTCTGGGTTATCAAGGTGGGGGATCCAGATCAGGATATCAAGGTAATAACGGCAATCACAATGGGCACAATTAGCATAACCAACAACATGGTGAGGGCGGATACAACAATCAGGGAAATCAACAGCTTCAACAGCAACAACAATCCGGATATCAGAATAATCCGAAGGAGCTGAGCAGTGGGCAGTATCATGTCTTCACCACGAGCTTGTGCAAACGGGATCAGAAAGTTCTGAAGAGGGCGGTGCATTCTGTTGAACCGGCGGTACCATGTTTCCTGCATTAGTCCGAGCAACCCATTGTGTGGAGCAGAGAGGATCATCCACCCCGGGTTGATAATCCAGTTCAGTTGGCTCTGGTGGTGGCACCACAGGTAAGTGGCTACAAGTTCACTAAAGTACTTATGGATGGAGGCAGCAGCATCAACATCCTATATTATGAGACTTTTCGGCGTATGGGGCTGACAGATAAAAAGCTTTGGCAGTCCAACACAGTGTTCCATGGGGTGGTGCCAGGTAAATCAGCGCATCGGGTTGGCAAAATTGACCTAGAGGTTACCTTTGGAGATGAGCACGACTCCAGGTCAGAGACTGTGACCTTTGAGGTGGTAAAGATCAAGAGCCCATATCACGCTTTGTTTGGGCGGCCGGTTTACGCCAAATTCATGGCTAGGCCGTGTTATGTTTATCTACAGCTCAAGATGCCAGGCCACAAGGGAACTATTACGGTTCATGGGAGCCGCAAAATTGCATTGGAGTGCGAGGAAGGTGATGCAGCTTATGCCGAAGCGGTTTGTGCGACCGAGGAGCTGAAGTTCTATAAGGACAATGTTGATCCGGAGGATATGTCTCCGCTGAAGAAACCAACCACAGAGCATGATCCGGCGTTGAAGTTCAAATCAGCTGAAGAGACTAAACAGGTGGACTTTGTGCCTGGCGATTCATCCAAGCAGTTCACTATCAGTGCTAACCCAGATCCGAAATAGAAAAGCGCGCTCATCGAGTTCATCCGTGAGAACCGGGACATCTTTGCATGGAAGCCTTTTGACATGCCAGGTATACCGAGGGAACTCGCTGAGCATAATCTTAATATTGATCCTAAGTTTAAACCGGTCAAGCAGTATCTGCGCCACTTCAATGAAGAGAGGCGCAAGGCTATTGGAGAAGAAGTGGCTAGGCTCTTTGCCGCAGGCTTTATAGTTGAGGTGTTTCATCCAGAGTGGTTGGCTAATCCGGTGCTAGTACTTAAGAAAAATGGCACTTGGAGAATGTGTGTTGATTACACATATCTGAACAAGGCTTGCCCCATTGATCCTTTTGCACTCCCCCGTATTGATCAAATTATTGATGCTACGGCAGGTTGTGAGCGGCTAAGTTTTTTGGATGCATACTCAGGTTATCATCAGATTAAGATGGCAGTCAAGGACCAGGAGAAGACAGCCTTTATAACTCCCTTTGGAGCCTTCTGCTATGTATCTATGCCATTTGGGGCTCAAGAGTGCCTAGGCGACCTACCAGCGTTGTGTGCAGAACTGCCTTCAGGGACATATTGGGCGGAGTGTTCACACATATGTTGATGACATTGTGGTAAAATCCAGGAAGGAGGAGACATTGATAGCAGATTTGAAGGAAACTTTTGACTATCTCCGGGTCTACAAAATGATGCTTAATCCGGAGAAGTGCGTTTTTGGTGTTCCAGCAGGCAAGCTCCTGGGGTTCTTGGTATCCAACAGAGGAATTGAAGCTAATCCGGAGAAGATCAAGGCGATCACGTCCCTGGCTAAACCGGCGTGCATCAATGATGTCCAACGCGTGGCGGGCCGTATTGCAGCACTCAGCCGGTTTATCAGCCGTTTGGGGGAGAAGGCCATCCCGCTTTATCAGATGATGAAAAAGACGGATCGTTTCGTCTGGAGTGATGTTGCTGATGCTGCGTTTGAGGATCTGAAAAGGCAATTAGTAGAGCCGCAAGTCCTTGCTGCCCCAGTTGACAATGAGCCGTTGTTGTTATACGTGGCCGCTAACGCCCGTTGAAAGATCGTGGATGTCGCCTAGAGGGGGGTGAATAGGCGCTTTAAAATAATTACGGTTTAGGCTTGAACAAATGCGGAATAAACCTAGCGGTTAATTTGTCAAGCACAAAACCTACAACAACTAGGATCACCTATGTGCACCAACAACTTATGCTAAGCAAGATAAACAACTAGGTGATAGCAAGATATATGACAAGAAACAATATATCTATCACAAAGTATAGTGCATAAGTAAAGGGCTCGGGTAAGAGATAACCGAGGCATGCGGAGACGACGATGTATCCCGAAGTTCACACCCTTGAGGATGCTAATCTCCGTTTGGAGCGATGTGGAGGCACAATGCTCCCCAAGAAGCCACTAGGGCCACCGTAATCTCCTCACGCCCTCGCACAATGCAAGATGTCGTGATTCCACTAAGGGACCCTTGAGGGTGGTCACCGAACCCGTACAAATGGCAACCCTTGGGGGCGGTCACCGAACCCGTACACTTTGGCAACCCTTGGGGGCGGTCACCGGAACCCGTCAAATTGCTCGGGGTGATCTCCACAACCTAATTGGAGACCCCGACGCTTGCCCGGAGCTTTACACCACAATGATTGAGCTCCGAACACCACCAACCGTCTAGGGCGCCCAAGCACCCAAGAGGAACAAGCTCAAGGGTACCAAGCACCCAAGAGTAATAAGCTTCTCAACTTCACTTCCACGTATCACCGTGGAGAACTCAAACCAATGCACCAAATGAAATGGCAAGGGCACACGGAGTGCCCAAGTCCTTCTCTCCCAAATCCCACCAAAGCAACTAATGCTAGGGAGGGAAATGAGAGGAAGAACAAGAAGGAGAACACCAATAACTCCAAGATCAAGATCCAAGGGGTTCCCCTCACCTAGAGGGGAAAGTGATTGGTGGAAATGTGGATCTAGATCTCCTCTCTCTTTTCCCCCAAAAACTAGCAAGAATCCATGGAGGGATTGAGAGATAGCAAGCTCTAAGAAGGTCAACAATGGGGGAAGAACACGAGCTCAAAGGATTAGGTTCATTGGGGAAGAAGACCCCCTTTTATAGGTGGGGAAAAATCCAACCGTTATGCTCACAACCCGCACAGAGCGGTACTACCGCTCCAGGAGCGGTACTACCGCTAGGGCGGTAGTACCCCTTTGAAAAACAACAGCGAGGAGGCAAAAAGGCCAGAAAAACCGTCGGAGCGGTAGTAGTGCTTGACCTCACAGTACTACCGCTAGGGGTAGCGGTAGTACTGCTAAGGGTAGCGGTACTACTGCTTGCGAGCGGTACTAGAAAATTACATCTGTGCCTACCACCGCTGGACTTGTGACGAGTTTTTGGTCCCGAGCGGAAGTAGCCACGGAAGTAGCCGTGGTAGTACTGCTCCAAGCGGTAGTACCGCTCCCGAAAGCGGTAGTAAAAAATTACTTCCGCTCCTACCCGCGGTAGTACCGCTGCAGCCTTTTCAGTACACCAAAACGACAATAACTTTTGCATACGGACTCCAAATTCGATGAAACCAAGTTTGTTGGAAAGCTAGCGACAAGGGCTAACACAATCTTGATAGAAAAACCAATAAGAAGCAAATTATAAAAGGCCCATAAGAAAATGGTGAGAACCCTTCCTCGGATAAGACCGGTAAAACACCCAACACCGAAAACATCATAGAAGACACATGTGAACTCCGTTTTTGATGAACTCAAGCTTGTCATCAAGATGACCATAAGCTCTAAGACTCACAAAGAGAACCAAACAAGAACCAAGAAACATGATGCAAGGATGCAATGGTTTGAGCTCTCTACTAACGATACGATCAAGCTACCAACTTGAGAGGCCCCCTTGATAGTACGGCAAACGATCCTATAACCCGGTCTCCCAACTACCACCACGAGACCGGTAAAATAGAAAACCTATCAAGGGCAAACCTTTGCTTTGCACAAAGTCCACTTGAGCTAGATGTAGACGATCTTGACTTCCTCAAGTTGGACCACCTTTCTTGATTGCGTTGTCTCGGTGAAGACTAGTAGATTGCTCCCCCATACTCCTCTATGGGTGAGCCACTCTTCGGCATATCTTCACAAGTCCATTTTCACGACAATGGACGGCAAGCTTCAAGCACTTGATTTCTTCGTGATGCTCCACTTGAACTTGCACACCGCTGATACGTCCAAAACGTATCTATAATTTCTGCTTGCTCCATGCCTCTTTTGGGTGATATTGATATGATATTTATACACTTCCATACACTTTTGATCATATTTGGACTAACCTATTAACTCAGTGCACCCCAGTGCCAGTTTCTGTTTTCGGCTGTTTTTGTATTTCAGGTTTTCACATTACGAGAACTGCCAGGAAAAATCCAGAAAAATTACTTAAAAAATCAGCGTTCCAGAAACTACCGTGCGCCCGAAGGACAGCCAGGGGGGGCCACCAGGGCTCCAGGCGCCCTGGCGGCGCCCCCCCTGGGCCGCGCCGAGGGGGCGCCTGGGCCCCCCGAGGCTCCTCCGATGCCCCCCTTTGGCATATATTTAAAGCGTGTCGAGGAAACCCTGATTCCAGACCCCTTTTCTCCAGACGCGATTCCGATCTCCGCCGCCATCGCCATCAAGCTTCGGGGGACCAGAATTCCTGTGCCGGCACCCTGCCGGGACGGGGAAGTGCCCCTGGATTTATCTCCATCGACGTTGCTTCCTCCCTCCATGATGCGGGAGTAGTTCCTCCTCGGGGCTGAGGCTCGTACGTGTAGCTATGTGGTTATCTCTCTCTCCCATGATGTGAACTTCGTTGTGATCATAGGCTATGTTAATCTAGGGTGATCCCATGATATTTCCCCTTCATCTATGTATTGGATTGATGTACTCACTTGTCTTTATCTAGTATAATCCCCGAGACCAAGGTGACAGCGGTCTATTGGACATGGATTAGAAAAATATTTTTATGAGTGATTTCCTCTCTTGTGTGTTGATTGAAGATTGAGAGTCTCTTGGTGCTTGTCTTTGACTATCCTTTAGATATGTTGTGGTGATTGTGGGACTCTCTTTGGATGGCCGCGGTGACATTGGAAAATCCTTAGATTGAGAACTACGAACTTTGAGGTGTGCTTTTGTAGCCCTACATAATTCTCGTCCTCTCTTGACCACGAAGGAATGACCTCCGGGTGCGTCTCCATTGCATGTTTTATGGGAAATATCATCTGATTCGATTATGTTAATGTTGTTGGGAGTTGCCACTAGTGAAAGTATGATCCCTAGGCCTTGTTTCCACCATTGCAATACCATTTGTGCTCACGTTTACCACTTGTTTGTTTGCTGCACTTTTTATTACAGATTTATATTACTTTGCTTTGCCACTCCTATCATCCATATTTTACCATCTCTTCGCTGAACTAGTGCACCTATACAACTCCTAGTTGTATTAGGTGTGTTGGGGACACAAGAGACTTCTTGTATCTTAGTTGCAGGGTTGCTTGAGAGAGACCATCTTCAACCTCTACTTCCCTGAGTTCGATAAACCTTAGGTCATCCACTTGAGGGAAATTGCTGCTGTCCTACAAACCTCTGCGCTTGGAGGCCCAACATAGTCTACAAGAGTAGAAGCGTGTGTAGGCATCAAGCTATTTTTGGCGCCGTTGCCGGGGAGGTGAGCGCTTGAAGGTATATCTTTAGATCTTGCAATTAAATCTTTTTGTTTCTTGTTTTTATTTCACTAGTTATGCTTATGGACAACCTTGCTATTGGATCGTTGCTTGCGGGAAGACGCCCCACACCTGTGGTGGTTGCTCCTCCCCCTACTGAAATTGTGCCCTATAAAATACCAGCTGGTATTATCGATTATGTTTTGGCTGATCGTTATGCAGGAGACAGACATCCCGGTGAACACTTGCTATATCTGTCACAACTATGTTCATTATTTAAGCTTGCAGGTGTATCAAGGGAGTTTGTCATGAGGAAATTATTTGCCTTGTCACTGAAAGTAAAAGCATTGGAATGGTATAGGCTACTAAATGACTCTCACCTGCTGGAGTGGGAAGAGATCCAGTCTCTCTTTTACTCCAAGTTTTATCCTCTTCATGAAGTCCATGAGAATAGGAATTATGTTTATAATTTTTATCCTCATGACGGAGAGAGCATAGCTCAAGCTTGGGGGAGACTGAAAACGTTAATGCTAAAATGTCCTAACCATGGGCT
>LR738716.1:53120310-53142114 GCA_902687465.1 Secale cereale
ACCTCCCCTTGCGCGTGGGCCTCGCCACTCGCCGCTTGAGCCCAGCTCCCCGCCGGCCAATCCACCTTCCAGCCTCCCCACGGGACCGGCCCGTTTGGTCCAAAGTGAGCCTCCGTTTTTTTCTAAGTCCTTCTAAAACAGCATCATGTTGCATGTTTGTGTGTGATGTAACTTTGTGCACGTAGATCCAAATTGAGCGTATGATATGTCAAAATGTTCGTCTCTGAATGCTCTAGAAGATGGTGTAGTTTTCATGCATGTTATTATTCATCTTGATGCCTTAAGCTTCGTTGCAAAAGTGCTATGTGATGTATATGTCCAGCCTTTGTTGTCTGTTTTCAGCACATAGACATGTTTAGCATGTGGTAACTTGGTGCATGTCGGACCACATG
Source organism: Secale cereale (assembly GCA_902687465.1). Classification (NCBI taxonomy): domain Eukaryota; kingdom Viridiplantae; phylum Streptophyta; class Magnoliopsida; order Poales; family Poaceae; genus Secale; species Secale cereale. The sequence continues at coordinate 53,120,703 of LR738716.1, forward strand.
AAGTGTATGATATGTCAAAATGTTCATTGCAAAGTGCTCTACATGATGGTGTGACTTGCATTCATGTTAGGATGCATTATGACATGTTTATCTCTGTTGCAAAAGTGCCAAGTGTTTAAAACTGCTGAAAATTGTAATAACTTGCTCATTTGTCTTTTTCAACTTTTTGTGTGATTTTTGTTTGAGCATCATGTCAACATGTGTTTGGAGCTATGTCATGCCATCTTTGCTGTGGTGCAATCCACATTTCATGATATGCTTTGTGGTGAGTGCAACAAGCTTGTCAAGTGACCTACATGATGTTTGCTGATTTTTGTGACATAGTAGATATCATGAGTGCAACAAGCTTGTTAAGTGACCAACTTGATGTTTGTTGATTTCTGTGACATAGTAGAAAACTGCTAAGTCTGAATCTATTAATTTTAATGCCATGTTTCCTTGATGATACAGTCATATCCATGCATGTTTTAGTATGTCCAATGATCATGTCTTGATGTCCATGTTATGCTCTATCCATCCATGCCCTCGTTTGCAATTATGGCCTGCTGTAGCTTGTTGTTTTCATGCTCTCAGGTTGCTTCAAAATGTTTCTGTCAGCCTATTATCAGCATGATCAATTTTGCAAAGCTTGTTGTTATTAATCCAAGCCTCCTATGGAGTTGTGCCCATGGAGTAATTTGTAGTATGCCATGCCTATCACATGTTCATGATATTTATATACTTGATAGAGTTGATATGTTTTTTGTTTTGTGCGTCCGAAGGCAGCATCGTGATGATGTTTTGGCCTTCCCAGATTTTCACTAAGTCTGAGAATCTACTATAAAATATTTGCTTCTTGTTACGATGAATGATATGATCAAGTTGCTCCTATGTATATGCCATGATTTGTTCCCTGACCTCCAAGTTATGTTCTAGCATGCCATGCTTTTACTTTTCATGATCTTGCCATGTAGCTTAATTGTTTCTTGCCTCCAACATGCCATCATGTTTATTTCAGCTCATGTATGCTCTGTTTTCCACTAAGTCATAAGTTGTGTAATAAAGTATGCTTGTTGTCTTGTTCATGTTGAATTACTCTTGATGCCTATGGACCTGATTCTTGTTGTTATTTGAAGCTTGTGATCTATTATTTAATTTCATGCCATGCTTATGCCCATCTTGATATTGTATCATCTTGTTTTGATGTCAACTATATGCCTAGTTTTCTGTTTTGGACAGATTGTGTTTCAAACTTGTTCCATGTGTATGTGATGAACCGTTGCTCCGTTTTGAGTGTGCTCTATATGGAACTTGAGTGCTTTTGCATGTAGATGCATAATAACATGTTGTATACCTATTTGGAGTGTGTTTTCTTGATGTTTGGATGCGTTTTGCATCTTTGCCATGCTTGACTTGTTTTGCTCATATCTTCTAGGTCGTAGCTCCGAATTAAATGAACTTTATATGTTACTTGACTAGAATTTTGAGTAGATCATCATGGTGCATGTTAACTTGCTATTTAACAACTTTTATATAAGGTGTGTTAAGATCTGGACCAATTTCTAAATTTACATATGAGGACTTACCAGATTTGTTATATGTTGTTTCTGGCCTCATTTAAACTTGTTTGGTTGTGTTGATCTTGTGTGCTTCATCTCTTGCCATGTTTTGCATCATGTAGCCTTGTCATGAATCATACTTGGTTGAGCATCTTGTCTTGTTATGTGTTGTGTGTTTACCATGTTGTTTGCTTCTTCTCGTTAGTTCATGTTTCGTTGCGATCGTGAGGATTCGTTCGACTACGCTTGGTTCGTCTTCTTAGCTTCTTCTTCATGGACTCGTTCTTCTTCCTAGCGGGATCTCAAGCAAGATGACCGTCACCTTGGATCTCATTACTATCATTGCTATGCTAGTTGTCTCGAAGCTATCGCTATATGTCGCGCTACCTATCTATTTGTTGTCAGCGTCTCCTTGTTGCCATGAAACACCCTCTAACCTTTGACACAATCCCAGCAAACCGTTGTTCGGCTATGTTACCACTTGCTCAGCCCCTCTTATAGCGTTGTTAGTTGCAGGTAAAGATGAAGATTGCTCCATGTCGGAACTTGGTTTTTGGGAATATCACAATATATCTATTACTATAATTAACACACCTATATACTTGGCAATGGGTGGAAGGCTTGGCCTTTTGCTCGGTGTTTTGTTCCACTCATGCCACCTTAAGAACCGATAAACCGGTGTTATGTTCCTTGATTTTGTGTTCCTAACGCGGTTGGGTATATGGGGACCCCTTGAGAGTTCGCTTTGAATAAAACTCCTCCAGCAAGGCCCAACATTGGTTTTAATTTGCAACATAATAAAAACTTAATTAATTAATTAATTTGCATAGGGGGTCGCATCCCGAGGGATTCTTTTCTACATACAGGGGGCCAGTGCCGATGGTGCTGGTCCCAAACGGGCGGACTGCAGGGCCGCCTCAGGGAAACTTGAGGTATCTGGCAGACCTGTAGGCTGACCTATCCGGACGTGACCTGAGACGAGATAAGCGCAGCTACTATCAGGGTGTCTGCATGCCGGGACGTCTTGCTGGACTTGTTTTACCATTGTCGAAATGTCTTGTGCACTGGGATTCTGAGTCTGATCGGGTTGTCCCTAAGATAAGGGGTTTTTACCTCTTCAGATCATGAGTGCTTGTGATGGGCTAAGTTGGGACACCCCTGCAGGGTTATGATCATTAGAAAGCCGTGCCCACAGATATGTGGCAGATTGGAATTTGTTAATGTCCGATTGTAGAAAACTTGACAGAGGATTTGAAATAAAATACACGAACCGTGTGAGTAAACGTGACCATCTCTTTTCATTTTGAGAATAGAACACGGTGGTGTTATGTTTGACTCGTAGGTAGTTCAGGATCATTTAGCGATCATTACTAGTTTGCGACCGTTTGCGTAGATGCTCATCTTATTCTTGTACTCGTAAGGTAGCCACCATATAATGCTTAGCCGCTGCTGCAACCTCACCACTTAACCTCTCCGTACCCATAAAGCTTTGCTAGTCTTGATACCCATGGTTATGGGATTGCTGAGTCCTCGTGGCTCACAGATACTACAACAACAGCTGCAGGTGCATGTTTCCGATGACTTGACGTGAGAGCGATGTTTACTTGGGTTGGACTTCTTTCTTCTTCTTCGTCAGTCTTGGGATAGGTTCCTGGTCGGCAGCCTGGGATAGCAGATGGATGTCGGTGTGTTTTCATGTTTTCATCCGTAGTCGGATGACTTGTGTATTATATGTTGTATTCGTGTGGCTATTGTATGACTTGTATGTATCCCCGTCTATGTATGTAATGGTATGATGTAATGCTATCCATCTTGCTAAGCGCCTGAAATGCGGTTGTGCCCCAATCACGAGTCATCACATGATCGGGATAGAATCGCATCTTGGGCCTCGCAAGTTGGTATCAGAGCCTCGACCGACCATAGGAGCCCCCTTGATTGATCGTAGTCTCGCCGTTGTCGAGTCTAGATGAAAAGTATTTTGGAGTCTAGTTATATCGGAGAGTAGGAATTATTTTTACTCCTCAGTCCCTTCGTCGCTCAGGTGAGGAATCTTGACGTAGGTGTTTTGAATTACTCCTCTTCCCCTTCAATTTTTTTAGGATCATGCAGTTCGTTTTTTGGTCGTTGCAATGTCTGCTCTTTCATTCGGTGCATTTCTCGTCGAGTTGATTCATTCCTCTTCATCTTTTGCTAGTTCAATCCTCAGTTCTTTACAACCGGCGTCGTTTCCCCCGTCCGATGTGGTCTTTCTTTTTCCCACCCGCCCACCCTTTTCCTTCTCGGAGATGGAGTCCTTAATCGAGTATCCTTCCTACTCGTGTGAAGTCTTTGAATTCCTCTTATCAATTATTTTAACTGGTGAATTCTCGTCTAGTTCGTCATCCTTCTTCTCTTTTCTTCTCCGATGAATTCTCCTCTCATTCGACAATCTTCATATTTTTTTCTTTTACGGTCGTTCCAATTCAATTTGTTCTCGATGTTGTTCATATTCTTTTCCATTAATCAAATGTTTCCCCTTGCTCGTTCGCAACTCGCTATTTTATTGTTCCGGAGTTCTGAAGAAATCTCAGGAGATTTGTCTGTATTTCAATTAATTCGAGGCTGTCATCTCATTCGAGTCTTTCAATTGTTCTGGTGCGTCATCTCCTTTTCGATCCTTTCCAACGGTGGTTTATTTTCGGTGGGCCCATAACCCATAGGTCTTTTCCAGGATTCTACCCAACTCTTCTAATTATTTCCGGAGTTATTCCCAAATTCTTTTCAAGTGTGATGTAAGAATGGATTACATCAGTCACGTGCCTTTCGAAAATCGCTTTCAAATTATTTTCATCATTGGTTCAACCTTTTCCCCTTTCATTCTTTCGGAGTATCTCACTAATTTGGTTGTGTTTCTCATTGTCATTCTCAACATTTGAAGACCGAAGAAGAGTTTCCCTCTAAATTTTGTCCGTTCTTTTGAAGATTCATGGTTGTACCTTCATGTTATCCTCTCGAATTATTCCGCTTGTCATAAATTCTTTTCCTTACCCTTCAAGAGCTTGTCATGAATTCTTTCCATTGTATTCCCCTAAAGGCCATTATTTCAGAAGATTTCTTCCTTCTCAGTTTTCAACTTCGTCCTCCAAATATTCTTCATTGATGCCTCTTCGTTCGTCTCCATATTCTTTCGGTGCTTCGGTCAAGCATTCTTTAATCAATTTGTGATTTCTTCATTCTCTTCGATCTAAATTCCCTCAAGTTCTTTAGTTTTTTCAGCAATTCATTCTCTTCTTCTCGTTCGTTCTCTAATTCTTCGCGATGATCGTTCTCTTCTCTTCGGTCAATTTCAATTCTTCACGGTGGTTTATCATCTTTCAGCGTTGAATTTCAATTCTTCCCGGTGGTTTGTTCTTTTCCTCGCTCGGTTTCAATTCTTACGGTGGCTCGCTCAAGAGTTCATTTCTTGTGTTATAATGTCAATTCATTTGTTCTTTCCAATCCTACCGGTGGTTCATGAAGACTTTCTCAACTTTTGCGTTATATCCATCTTTAATCAATTTCAACGCGAATTAGTGGTATGCTAATCCATTGCTTCTCATCAATTCAATCGGTGGAGGATAAGCATAACATAATTGTTATTCTTTTCATCAAGTTGATTAATCTCTTTCTTCGGAGTTTGTTCATGATGAATAAATTCTAATTCCAACTATTTCTGTCTTTTCTTTTCCAACTTATTCCGCTTGTCAACCTTTAGGCGATGTGCTAAACTCGTTGAAATCCCTCTCCTTGGCAGGGGACTCACAGCCGAAATATATCCGGTTTGAACTGGAGGCTGATGATGGAGAATTTTTCTTCTTCCCACCCACCACCCACTTGGTAGCCACGGTCGAAGATTTAACCGATCTACTTGACTACGCTTGTGAAGACTTTGAAGGGATGGACCTCGAAGCCGAAGCAGATCTAGACCAAACCCGCCCATAACCGGGCGATGGACGGCTACGTCCTCATACGATGTGTATATGGTGGACACACCTAAGGAGAAGGAGGACGATGGCGATAATGATCCCAAAAAGGATAAGCCTGTCGATGAACCTCCCAAGCGTCGGCGTCTGAAGCGTCGATCTCGACCCCGTAAAGGGAAAGATAGCAACACTGTCACTGACGACGGTGACAATCCGGACAAAGCAGATGACCCCGCAGATCTAGCGATGGAGCAGGACGAGAGAGAGAGGATGGCGAACACAGTCTGAGACCGCTCTCTGATCACAGCGATGCCGAAGATAGCAATTATCAACCTGTCTCCGAAGAGGATGTTACCCTGGGCAACAACGAATTCATCATCCCAGAAGAACCCTTTGAATAAGAGTTCTTCCATCGGAGGCTTATTGCCATCGCGAGGAGCCTGAAAAAGTAGCAGTGCCGGCTTAAAGCCGCACAAGACACGCTCAATGATAGATGGAACGACGTGCTAGACGCTGAGGAAAAATATGGCTGCAATCGCCAAACAAAGAGCTATCCTAAGCGTAAACTTCTGCCCGAATTCGACGACGAGGCTATTGCGCCTATACTGTCGCTGAAGAATAATACCGCCAATAAGCCAGACCGACCACCTCGTGGACGGGACGGAGTGGCTAGGAACGGCGTACACAAGTTCGCACCCCTCCCCCTAAAGGAAAGCAGGCCGCGGCTCAGGGTCCGAAACACGATCTACGAGAGGACCTGAACAAAAAGACTGGAAAGACCAGATCATCTACGGATCCAGGGACAGTGCTCCCACACGGAACGGCGGGTATCAAGCCAAATATGCCGGTCATATACCAGTTTGGAGCCAATGCCGAACATCACAGCCGTCGGACCTACGCCACGACATAGCAAAATACAGGGGTGTCGCACACCCTCTGTGCTTCACAGATGAGGTGCTGGATCACGAATTCCCAGAAGGGTTTAAACCCGTAAATATCGAGGCGTATGATGGAACGAATGATCCTGCTATCTGGATAGAAGACTTTATTCTTCACATCCATATGGCTCGTGGAGATGGTCTCCGTGCCATCAAATACTTACCCCTCAAGCTAAAAGGACCAGCTCGGCACCGGCTGAACAGCCTCCCAGAAAACTCCATTGGAAGTTGGGAAGAACTTGAGGATGCTTTTCGGGCCAATTTTCAAGGGACCTATGTCCGCCCCCCGGATGCTGACGATCTAAGTCACATAATCCAACAACCCAGGGAGTCAGCTCGCAAGCTTTGGAATCGGTTTCTCACTAAGAAGAACCAAATCATCGACTGTCCGTACGCCGAAGCCTTAGCGGCCTTCAAGCATAGTGTCCGGGACGAATGGCTAGCTAGACACCTCGGCCAGGAAAAGCCGAGGACAATGAAAGCCCTAGCTACACTCATGACCCAATTTTGTGCGGGCGAGGATAGCTGATTAGCTCGTAGCAGCACCAGCGACCCTGGCACATCCGAAGTCGGGGATGGCAATGGAAATCCATGACGTAACAAAAACAAACGTCGAAATAATGTTGGAAGCCCAGATGATACAGCGGTAAATGGCGGATTCAGTGGCTCCAGACCCGGTCAACGAAAGAAGCCATTTAAAGGCAACAAAGATAGTCCATCTAGCCTGGACATAATATTAGACAGGCTCTGCCAGATACATGGCTCCCCGGCTAAACCTGCGAACCATACCAACCGTAGTTGTTGGGTCTTCAAACGAGCAGGAAAGCTCAACGCCAAACACAAGGGAAAGGGACCTCAGAGCAAAGATGAGGATGAACCTCGCCAGCCGAACACGGGGGGGACAGAAGAAATTTCCACCGGAGATCAAAACAGTGAACATGATCTATGTCACTCATATCCCAAAGAGGGGGCGCAAGGGCGCACTCCGAGAAGTCTATGCCGTTGAGCCTGTCGCCCCCAAATTCAACCCATGGTCGGCCTGCCCGATCACCTTTTATCGCAGGGATCATCCAACTAGTATCTGTCATGGGGGTTCGGCTGCCCTAGTGCTCGATCCAATAATCGATGGATATCATCTCACTTGAGTCCTTATGGACGGCGGCAGCAGTCTCAATCTGATATACCAGGACATTGTCCGCAAGATGCGGATAGACCCGTCAAGAATCAATCCAAGCAGCACGACCTTTAACGGAGTGATACCGGGCATAGAAGCCCGCTGCACGGGCTCTTTAACATTGGAGGTCTTATTCCGCTCTCCCGATAATTTTCTAAGCGAAGAGTTAATCTTCGACATAGCTCCTTTCCGAAGTGGCTATCATGAACTACTCGGAAGAACGGCCTTCGCCCGCTTTAATACAGTCCTGCATTATGCTTATTTAAAGCTCAAAATGCCTGGACCACGTGGCGTCATCACGGTCAATGGAAATATGGAGTGCTCTCTCCGTACGGAGGAGGACACTACGGCCCTAGCAGCCGAAGTCCAAAACGGCCTATTCAAGTCGAACAGCTCATTGGTCGTTAAGACCGCAGACACAGCTAAACGTGTCCAGCATACGCCTCAGTGCGGCAGCTCAGATGAACCTGAGCTCAATTAGCAGCTACGCCCTCATCCATAGCCCCATATGGTGGTAGCATATGTGCCTCGTGTACACAATTATGCCCTTAAAATTCTTTGGGCGGCACTGGGGGCACACTGCATACAAATAGTCCATAGTTCGGCTCGACCCTATTCGGACTCTAAAATTATCTTTCAAGGTTCATTAAACAAACCAGCTTTATTTACGGCCACACCGGATCCTTTTTCCAGGTTTTTTTCTTTTTCTTTCTTTTTTACAGATGGCCATCACACTTCCCCCTTCAAGGACACATCACAAAGGATAAAACGGCGCAAACATGCAGCGAAGCCCCGCACTAAGGTTTCTTTTTAGATTAAGACCCTGTGTAAACCTTTTATCTCTTTTTGTTTTATACTTTTCTAGCATGTAAAATGTCTAAGGAAGTTATCGGCATTATCTGTAAGTATATGGCTCGCCGTACTAGAATGGAATATTATAGAAACAGCTTGGTTCATATTATGTTTGGAGTTTTATTCTCTCACCACTTGTGTTCTCTCCCCATGTCAAATTGCCACATGTGCCATGACAACAGGGTCCATTACCAGGGGATGTATTCATCCCGGTATATGTTGAAAAGTCCGAACACTATAGGGAGTGTTCGGCGTCCTGGATATTGCTTTATACGCATCAGTTCCGAATCATGTCTTGGGTCAATAGTTGGGTTGCCCGGCTCCTGTGATTACCCCTACGTTCCCGATTGCTCGGCTAGGGTGTAAAGGGGTAACTACTACGATTGTACTTCTGGTTCGTCCGGTCAAGTACCTCAGTGGAGAAAGCCGAAAACTGACAGTCATGATAGGTGAGAATCTGGTCTGCAATCCGGCGACTTAGTGTCATACTACGATCGATGGAGATATACCCCGTGTTATACGAAGGGTTGGTTTTTTTCCCAGCCGCGTACAAATCGATACCTTAATTCTGAAACACTGTATACGCACTAGGGGCTAGTACTTAGCCCCACTTGTCAAACTTCCTATGGCTAAGTGAAAGCTATAAAGCCGCATAGTTTGATTGCCTGGTTCACTCCGCATACACCTCCTACATGGACCAAGACGTTGGATAAAGAGTGTTTATGCATATGACCGAACACCCCAGTAATATTTACATGGGGCTGAAGCCGATGACTGGAAACTTTCAGATTTATATAAACGGTCGCACAGGAGGTGAAAGTCGCTCACATTGTAATAGCGCAAAAATTATATATACATCGGTTCATAAGCTTAAGTATTTACAACCGGATACAATTACTCAAAGATAATATCTTTTGAGCACTGGCCTTCTATAAGGCGGGCGCCTTCTATGACGTCCTCGAAGTATCTCTCCGGCTTGCAGTGCTCCTTGCCTTCAGGCGGGCCAGAAGTGGCTATGTCATGCGCCTTCATCTTCGCCCAGTGCACTTTCACATGGTCGAAGGCCATCCGAGCACCCTCTATGCAGGCCGAACGCTTCAATGCGTTGACCCGCGGACTCGCTTCGACGAGCCGCTTCACCGATCCGAAGTAGCTAATTGGATTGGCTCAGCGGGCCATAGCCGGACTATCAAGTCCTTCATGGCCGAACCCGCCATGTTGTGCAGCTCGACCAGCTGCTTCATCTGCTCGTTGAGGGGCACCAGATGTTTTGGCGCATAGAACTGCGACCAGAAAAGCTGCTCCGTGTTGTTCCCCTCCTGGGCTCGGAAGTATTGGGCGGCGTCAGCACTGCTCCTCAGGAGATCCGCAAACACGCCTGGAGAACTCCATAACTGTGTCATCCCAAGGTACTTCTGCCCCGTGAAGATGCTCTATAAGAGAAAAGTCTTACCAGATGCTATCTCCCGCGCCTACCTGATTTCCTCGCAGACGATGCGCGACCCGCTTCGCGCCTCCTGGGCAGCCTTGACTGCCGCTGTGAGCTCGGATGCTTGTTCTGAATTCTTTTGTTCCAATGCCTCGCATTTGCAAATAGCATCGTTGAGCTCAACTTCGACTTCGGACACCCGAGCCTCGTGCTTTCTGCACGCGGCCTTTTCGGCATCTAGATCGGCAACTGCTTTGTCAGTGGCTGCCTTGCTTGCCTCGCCTCCTTCTTGGCCTTCACGAGGTCTCCCTTGAGAGCCTTGAGCTCAGTGGCGCCTGATACGTCAATTTTGCATCATGCTTTTATGTTGATATTTATTGCATTATGGGCTGTTATTACACGTTATGTCACAATATTTATGCCTTTTCTCTCTTACTTTACAAGGTTTACATGAAGAGGGAGAATGCCGGCAGCTGGTATTCTGGGCTGTAAAAGAAGCAATCTCTAGAAACCTATTCTGCACAACTCAAAAAGCCCCGAAACTTCACATGACACCATTTCAGAAAATATAAAAATATCTGGCGAAAGAAGATCACCAAGGGGCACCAGCTGTCCACGAGGGTGGGGGGAACGCCCCCCTCTCTGGGCACGCCCCCCTACCTTGTGGGCCCCCCGATGCCCATCTTCTCCTATATGATGTGTTTTGACCTGGAAAAAATCAGAAGGAGGCTTTCGGGACCAGACGCTGCCGTCTCGAGGCGGAACCTTGGCGGAAACCAATCTAGGGCTCTGGCAAAGCTGTTCTGCCGGGGATACTTCCCTCCGGGAGGGGGAAATCGTCACCGCCGTCATCACCAACAACTCTACCATTTTGGGGAGGGATATCTTCATCAACATCTTCACCAGCACCATCTCCTCTCAAACCCTAGTTCATCTCTTGTATCCAATCTTTGTACCCAAACCTCAGATTGGTACCTGTGGGTTGCTAGTAGTGTTGATTACTCCTTGTAGTTGATGCTAGTTGGTTTATTTGGTGGAAGATCATATGTTCATATCCATTATGCATATTAATACCCCTCTCATCATGAACAATATTATGTCTTGTGAGTAGTTACTTTTGTTCTTGAGGACATGGGAGGAGTCTTGCTATTAGTAGTCATGTGAATTTGGTATTCGTTCGATATTTTGATGAGATGTATGTTGTCTCTCCTCTAGTGGTGTCATGTGAACATCGACTAAATGACACTTCACCATTATTTGGGCCTAGAGGAAGGCATTGGGAAGTAATAAGTAGATGATGGGTTGCTAGAGTGACAGAAGCTTAAACCCTAGTTTATGCGTTGCTTCGTAAGGGGGTGATTTGGATCCACTTGTTTCATGCGCCGGTTAGGTTTACCTTAATACTTCTTTTGTAATTGCGGATGCTTGCATTAGAGGTTAATCATAAGTGGGAGGCTTGTCCAAGTAAGGACAACACCCAAGCACCGGTCCACCCACATACCAAATTATCAAAGTACCGAACGTGAATCATATGATCGTGATGAAAACTAGCTTGACGATAATTCCCATGTGTCCTCGGGAGCGCTTTCTTTTATATAAGAGTTTGTCCAGGCTTGTGCTACAAAAAGGATTGGGGCATCTTGCTGCACCTTATTTACTTTTACCTTTTGTTACTTGCTACCAATTACCTTATCAGAAAACTATCTGTTACCTATAATTTTAGTGCTTGCAGAAAATACCTTACTGAAAACTGCCTATCATTTCCTTCTGCTCCTCGTTGGGTTCGACACTCTTACTTATCGAAAGGACTACGATAGATCCCCTACACTTGTGGGTCATCAGCGCAAACTATTTAATACAGAATATCACAAAGAGTTTATACTTATACCGAATTAATATTATTAGTCTTCTTGACATCTCAATTTTTCAAATCCGCATACCTTGCATCTCATCCAAACGCTGGTTGACGCAGTCGAGTTCCGCGTTGACCTCCGAGAGCTTCCGATTTAGTTCAGCAACTTCTGCAACTTTTGCAGTTGCCGCAACTAGTGAATCATGTTCAAATGCAAAAGCATACATTTTAGCTCTATAATATGCTATATTGTGGACACTTCATCTGATTCTGTTCAGAATCACACAAAGCATCAGGGGCTACTGACTATATATGTGCATATAAAATAAATAAAGTTCCATAAAGAACATTACATTGCATACCTCAAAGCCTGTTAGTAGGCTGTTGAAGGCTTCATCCAGTCCGCCTTTGATGGATTGAATCTTCTTCATCACCCCACCCATTATGGTGCGGTGTTCCTCCACGGCGAAAGCACTTTGTAGTGCTCCCTCCACAGGGTCCGGCGCCTCCGGATTGACACCGGGCGTCGTAGGAACAGTTGTATCCTCCCCCACCTTGGGGGTCTGGTCTTCGGACCCCAGAGCCGCGTTAGGTTCCGGATCGGTATTCGGTGGGGCCCCGGACTGTTTGGGCCCCGCATCTTCGGTCTCCATGGGGACTGTTTCCCCATGGTCAGTGGCAGCCGAGGTGTTACCCTCAGTCACCTTATCACCTGCCCCGCTGCCATCTCCTTGAGCAGGAGACGCACGCTGGGAGGACACTTTGGTGTCCCCGCGGGCCACGGGCGATGGAGCTCGGACCGGCGGGTCACTCTCCGTCTATCCAGACGGTAGAGAGTTCCCCTCCGATAAGGAGGCGTCGGGGTGCGCACGGGGAGGGATGTAGGTCAGCAGGTGAGAAATACTTAAAAAGCATTAATATGCTGAATAAACAGAGTGCAACAATTAAATATATCCGAACAACTTACGTTTCGGCTAGGGGCTTCTCTCCAGGCTTCACCACAAAACTGTGTTCGGACGATGAGTCCGAACAGGCGGGGAGGTTTAGCCTCCTCCGGGGTGCGGCCTTGCCTGCGTCAGCAGGGGCCGCCCTCTTCCTCCCCTTGCCCCGGGCAGGGGATTCTCTTCTTCATCATCCTCCTCCTATTCGGAGGAGAGGATGTTGGACTCCTCGGACTTCGCGTCCGCAGGGCGGGGGCCGCTCTTGGCCTCCTTGCTCTTCTTCTTGGACTTCTTGTCAAGCACCTTGTACGACGTCGGAACCAGCATCGCCAATAGTTGAGGCATGTCTGGGTCTTCTAGCAAAGGGGCCGGACACTTGATCCGAACTGCCTTCTTCGTCTAGCTCTATATGTCACGTAAAAACTCCAATTCCTATTATTGTTAAAATAAGGAGGGAATATATGTCCGGCGAAATTTTTGGTTACCTCTGGTGCGCAAACGCAGTGTTGTAGCCTGAGTCCTTAGTTTCCTTTGGCCACTCCTCTCGCTCTTGAAGAGATGTTTCCAGATCTCTTTGTGCGTGGAGCCATATAGATGCTCCAAGGGTCGGGCTCTTGTGGGACCGAACTCCCATAGAGAGGAATCTCGGCGTTGGCAAGGAAGGACAAGGCGGGCTATGCTACTTCTCGAGCTTGTGTTGTATTCCCTCGAAGAGAAAAGGGAGATGCAGCACAGTAGCGTACGTATTTCCCTCAGTTTTTGAGAACCAAGGTATCAATCCAGTAGGAGACCATGTGCGAGTCCCTCGCACCTGCACAAACAAATAAGAACTTCGCAGCCAACGCGATAAGGGGTTGTCAATCCCTTTACAGTCACTTACGAGAGTGAGATCTGATAGAGATGATAGTTTATATTTTTGGTATTTTTAGTTTATAAGAACAGCAAATAAAAGCGATAAAAGTAAAGTACATGTAGATTGATATGTTGAGAATAGACCCAGGGGCCATAGTGTTCTCTAGTGGCTTCTCTCATGATAGCGATATTCTACAGCGGGTAAACAAATTAGTGCCGAGCAATTGATAGAAAAGCGAATAATTATGAGACTATCTAGGCTTGATCATTGTATATCGGCATCACGTCCGAGACAAGTAGACCGACTCATGCCTGCATCTACTACTATTACTCCAAACATCGACCGCTATCCAGCATGCATCTAGTGTATTGAGTTCATAAGAACAGAGTAACGCCTTAAGAAAGATGACATGATGTAGAGGGATAAATTCGAACAATATGATATAAACCCCATCTTTTTATCCTCGATGGCAACAATACAATACGTGCCTTGCTGCCCCTACTGTTACATCGAATAGATCTCCTCGAAGACCGAGGAGAACTTTGTATTGAGATCCAGAGAGAGAAGAAGCCATCTAGATACTAGCTATGGACCCGCAGGTCTGTGGTAAACTACTCACAACTCATGGTGAGGGCGATGATGATGATGATGATGAGCTCCGTGATGGATCCCCCTTCGGTGGAGCTCCGGAACATGCTCCAAGATGGGATCTCCACGGGAACAGGTACGGCGGTGGAATTAGGGTTTTCTCTCTGTCCACGGAGTTTCTGGGGTACGTAGACTTATATAGGAAGAAGGAGCGCACCGGGGGGCGCTCGAGGGGGCCACGAGGTAGGGGGCACTCCCTGGGAAGGGGGGCGTGCCCCCACCCTGGTGGGCCAGCCCTCGATCCCCAGACGTGGTTCTCAAGCTCCGCGTGCGTGATTTTCTCAAAAAATATCTCTCACGAAGGTTTCATTCCGTTTGGACTCCGTTTGATATTCCTTTTCTGCAAAACCCTGAAACAGGCAAAAAACAGCAATCTGGACTGGGCCTTTGGGTTAGTAGGTTAGTACCAAAAATGATATAAAAGTGAATGATAAAGCCCATTAAACATCCAAGACTTCATAAATAATAGCATGGAACAATCAAACATTATAGATACGTTGGAGACGTATCAAGCATCCCCAAGCTTAATTCATGTTCGTCCTCGAGGAGGTGAATGATAAAGAAAGAATTTTTGATGTGGAATGCTAACCAATATAGTTTTTCAATGTAATTCTCTTAATTGTGGCATGAATGTTCAGATCTGAAAGATTCAAGATAAAAGTCTATATTGACATAAGAAATAACAATACTTCAAGAATACTAACAAAGCAATCATGTCTTCTCAAAATACTATGGCTAAAGAAAGTTATCCCTACAAAATCATATAGTGTTGGCTATGCTCCCTCGTTATCACACAAAAATATTCATATCATGCACAACCCCGATTTCAGCCAAGCACTTGTTTTCATACTCTATGTTTTCAAACCTTTCAACTTTCACGCAATACATGAGCGTGAGCCATGGATATAGCACTATGGGTGGAATAGAGGTGGTTGTGGAGAAGACAAAAAGGAGGGAGATAGTCTCACATCAACTAGGTGTATCAACGGGCTATGGAGATGCCCATCAATAGATGTCAATGTGAGTGAGTAGGGACTGTCATGCAACGGATGCACTAGATCTAAATATGAATGAAAGCTCAACAAAAGAAACTAGTGGGTGTGCATCCAACTTGCTTGCTCACGAAGACCTAGGGCATTTGAGGAAGCCCATCATTGGAATATACAAGCCAAGTTCTATAATGAAAATTCCCACTAGTATATGAAAGTGACTAAACATGAGACTCTCTACAATGAAGAACATGGTGCTACTTTGAAGCACAAGTGTGGAAAAAAATAGTAGCAATTGTCCCTTTTTCTTTTATTTTTCTCTTTTTTTTGGGTC
Source organism: Secale cereale (assembly GCA_902687465.1). NCBI lineage: Eukaryota > Viridiplantae > Streptophyta > Magnoliopsida > Poales > Poaceae > Secale > Secale cereale. The sequence continues at coordinate 53,136,192 of LR738716.1, forward strand.
TTTCTTTTTTTTTTCTTTGGCCTTTCCTTTTTTTTCTTATTTTTTTGCGGAGGGGCTTTATAGATTTAGCCTTTCCTCCCATGGGACAATGCTCTAATAATGATGATCATCACACTTTCATTACAACTCGATACTACAAAAACAAAGTATGACTCTATATGAATGCCTCCTGCGGTGTACCGGTATGTGCAATGAAACAAGAGTGACATGTATAAAAAATTATGCATGGTGGCCTTGCCACAAATACGATGTCAATTACATGATCATGCAATAGCAATATGACAATATGATGCGTGTCATATGAACGGAACGGTGGAAAGTTGCATGGCAATATATCTCGGAATGGCTATGGAAATGCCATGATAGGTAGGTATGTTGGCTGTTTTGAGGAACAATATGGTGGCTGTTTTGAGGAAGGATATATAGTGGGTTTATGGCACCGGCGAAAGTTGCGCGGTACAAGAGAGGCTAACAATGGTGGAAGGGTGAGAGTGCGTATAAGCCATGGACTCAACATTAGTCATAAGAACTCATATACTTATTGCAAAAAACTACGAGTCATCAAAACAAAGCAATCAACGCATGCTCCTAGGGGGGAGGTTGGTAGGAGTTAACCACCGCACGCCCTCGACCTCCACACAAAGGTTGGCATTCTACAAATACCTCATGCTCTAACTTCGTCACATAGCGGTTCACCATAGGTGCATGATACGGGAATCACTAACCTTAACAAAAGTATTTCTAAATTTCATAATAACTCCACTAGCATGACTCTAATATCACTATCCTCATATCTCAAAACAATTATCAAGCATCCAACATCTCATCATATTCAATGCACTTAGTGTGAATTTTTTTACTACATTGACATTGGATGTCTATCATGTGAAGACTAGTTTCTTTAGCATAAAAACATTATCATGCTGTTTTAATAGAGTCTCAAAAGGATATAAGTGAAGCATGAGAGTTCAACAATTTCTACAAAATATTACCACCACCGTGCTCTAAAAGATATAAGTGAAGCACTAGAGCAAAAACTATTCAACTCAAAATATATAAGTGAAGCACATAGAGTGTTCTAATAATTTCTAGGCCATATTTAACTCTCTAAAATAGGTGTGTCCAGCAAGGATGATTGCGGAAAACTAACAAGCAAAGACTCAAATTATACAAGACGCTCCAAGCAAAACACATATCATGTTGTGAATAAAAATATAGCTCCAAGTATAGTTACCGATGGATGAAGATGAAAGAGGGGATGCCTTCCCGGGGCATCCCCAAGCTTAGGCTTTTGATTATCTTGAATTTACTTAGGGTGACATGGGCATCCCCAAGCTTAGGAATTTGCTACTCCTTGTTCCATAGTCCATCAAAGCAATACTCAAAACATGAAAACTTCACAACACACAACTTAGACAAATTTTCTCGTGAGCTCCGTTGGTATAAGAAAGCAAACCACTACTCAAAGGTGCAGCAACGAATTCATTCTTTGTTTATATTGGTGTTAAACCTACTGTATTCCAACTTATCTATGGTTCATATCCTCCAATACTACTCATAGATGCATCGGAATAAGCAAACAACACACGAAAAACAGAATCTGTCAAAAACAGAACAGTCTGTAGTAATCTGCAGGTTTCGCCTATTTATGGAACTCCAAAAAATTCAAAATAAATTGGTAAATTTGCTGAATTTGTCTACCAATCATCTGCAAAAAGAATCAACTAAAAATCACGCTCAAGTAAAATCTGAAGACTACTTTAGCTAGCGCTAACGATTCTGTTTTTCACAGCAAGATCACATAAACTTCACACAAGTCTTCCCAAAGGTTCTACTTGGCACAAACACTAAACAAAACATGAAACCACATCTAATCAGAGGCTAGATGCAATATTTATTCCCTAACAGCAACAAAAACAAAAAACAAAGTTGGGTTGCCTCCCAACAAGCGCTATCGTTTTACGCCCCTAGCTAGGCACGATACAAGATAAATCTAGGTATTGCCATCTTTGGAAGGCAATCCATAAGTGGCTCTCATGATAGATTCATATGGTAATTTGATTTTCTTTCTAGGAATGTGTTCCATGCCTTTCCTTAATGGAAATTGGAATCTAATATTTCCTTCCTTCATATCAATAATTGCACCAATCATTCTAAGGAAAGGTCTACCAAAAATAATAGGACATGAAGGATTTTAATCTATATCAAGAACAATGAAATCCATGGGCACATAATTCCTATTGGCAACAATAAGAACATCATTAATTCTTCCCATAGGTTCCTTAATAGTGGAATCCACAAGATGCAAATTTAAAGAACAATCATCAAGCTCATGGAACCCTAGCAAATCACACAAAGTTTTTGGGATAGTGGAGACACTTGCACCCAAATCACACAAAGCATAGCATTCATGATCTTTTATTTTTATGCTCTTCATCTTTATTTTCATGCTCTTCCGGTTTGGCAACCATCTTATTGATCACGGTGGACTGTTTATCGGAAATTTTGGCAATTATGTTCTCAAGATGAGCAAACTGAGATTTCAAACCATAAAATTCCTTAGACATATCATCAAGGTCTTTATTCATATACTCCATAAACTTTTTTCTGTTCTTTAAGCTCACTTCTGAAAAAAGTCATTATGCTCAAATTGTATAGTCATAAAATGTCTAACATTGTTTTCAATCTCCTCCAGCCTCTTGAGGTGAGGGTCAACACCAACAGGGAGAGCCATAGTGGCAAGCAAGCAGGCAGCACACAAGCGAACAAGAAGCAAGCAAACGATAAACACATGGTGGAAGAAGGGCAAATAAAACGGCAAGGGTGAAGTGGGGGAGAGGAAAATGAGAGGCAAATAAATGTAATGCGGAGGATAATGGTTTGTGATAGGTACTTGGTATATGACTTTTGCGTAAGCCTCCCCGACAACGGTGCCAGAAATTCTTCTTGCTACTTCTCGAGCTTGCGTTATATTCCCTCGAAGAGGAAAGGGAGATGCAGCACAGTAGCGTAAGTATTTCCCTCAGTTTTTGAGAACCAAGGTATCAATCCAGTAGGAGACCACGCGCGAGTCCCTCGCACCTGCACAAACAAATAAGAACTTTGCAGCCAACGCGATAAGGGGTTGTAGAGGGGTTGTATTGAGTTCATAAGAACAGAGTAACGCCTTAAGCAAGATGACATGATGTAGAGGGATAAATTCAAACAATTTGATATAAACCCCATCTTTTTATCCTCGATGGCAACAATACAATACGTGCCTTGTTGCCCCTACTGTCACTGGGAAAGGACACCACAAGATTGAACCCAAAGCCAAGCACTTCTCCCATTGCAAGAACTATAGATCTAGTAGCCAAACCAAATCAATAATTCGAAGAGACTTGCAAGGATATTATGAGCACACATAAAATGTTCAGAGAAGAACCAAATATCTTTCACAGATAACCTTGATCATAAACTCACAATTCATCGGATCTCGACAAACAAACCGCAAAAAGAGATTACATCGAATAGATCTCCTCGAAGACCGAGGAGAACTTTGTATTGAGATCTAGAGAGAAAAGAAGAAGCCATCTAGATACTAGCTATGGACCCGAAGGTCTGTGGTAAACTACTCACAACTCATGGTGAGGGCGATGATGATGATGATGATGAAGAGCTCCGTGATGGATTCCCCTTCGGTGGAGCTCTGGAACAGGCTCTAAGATGGGATCTCCACGGGAACAGAAGGTACGGCGGTGGAATTAGGGTTTTCTCTCTGTCCACGGAGTTTCTGGGGTACGTAGACTTATATAGGAAGAAGGAGGGCACCGAGGGACGCTCGAGGGGGCCACGAGGCAGGGGGGGGGCGCCCCGGGAAGGGAGGCGCCCCCCACCCTCGTGGGCCAGCCCTCGATCCCCTGACGTGGTTCTCAAGATCCGCGTGCGTGATTTTCTCCAAAAATATCTCTCATGAAGGTTTCATTCCGTTTGGACTCCGTTTGATATTCTTTTTCTGCAAAACCCTGAAACAGGCAAAAAACAGCAATCTAGACTAGGCCTTTGGGTTAGTAGGTTAGTCCCGAAAATGATATAAAAGTGAATGATAAAGCCCATTAAACATCCAAGACTTCATAAATAATAGCATGGAACAATAAAAAATTATAGATACGTTAGAGACGTATCAGGCTAGCATTACCTGAACCACAGTTATGAGTTGGTAGCCTTTGGTGATTATGCCGGACACGCGGCCTTAGAGTGTCGCACCTCAACCTGAGACCCCCAGTTTGGACTCTTATCGGTCAAGGAGGTTAGCCTCTCTAGGGGTCCAGATCTAAAAGGAGGCGCCGCCGCCAATCGGGCGTCGCGGGGCTCGGTGATATAGAACCACTCATGCTGCCAAACCTTGTTCGTCTCCACGAACGACCCCTTTGGCCAGGTTGCATTCGGGAGCTTGCTTATCATAGCGCCCCCGCACTCCGCGTGTTGCCCATCCACCACCTTGGGCTTCACATTGAAGGTCTTGAGCCATAGGTCGAAGTGTGGGGGAACGCGGAGGAAAGCTTCACACACCACTATGAAAGCGGAGATGTGAAGGACTGAATTTGGGGCCAGATCATGGAAATCCAGGTCATAAAAAAATAGTAGATCCTATACGAAGGGGTGAAGAGGGAATCCGAGCCCCCTAACAAAGTGTGAGAGGAACACGAGTCTCTCACCCGCCTCCGGGACAGGAATCACCTGATCCGAGGCGGGGATTCGGTGCACGATGTTGGCGGCGAGATAGCCAGCGATCCGGAGATCCTCCACGGCCTTCTCAGCAACCGTGGAGGCCTCCTGCTTGCCTCTGGCACCGGATCCAGCCATTGCTGGGGAAGGAAGTGGTGGCTGAGGAACGGGGAGCTGCGGGCGCAAGAGATGAGGATGTTGGGGCTAGGAAGATTGAAGAGCTCGGGCTTGAGGAAGGCGTGGGGCTGATGGAAGGGATTGATATCCTTTTGTAACGCTATGAATACAGAATGTCCCCCCACTTTAGCCATAAAACTCGTCGGTTCCCAAAGTGGTCGTGTGTAATGCGCGGTTTGGACGCTCACGTCACATTGATAAGGATCCCATAGTAAGCGAGCATGATCTCTGTTTTGATAAGACGTGTCAGTGGGGTTATACCTCGAAACGCGAAACTCAGACCAAGTAAAACGGTTTGATATGTTAATGGGATGGACATGACGCTTCGCCAAAAAGTTGTCAGTAAAGACACACTATTCATTTTCTTTCAAATGCCTTGCCCTCAAGGCTAAGGGTTGTACTAACCATGCAGAACCGGACACAGTACGCTTTTTGCAGAAGATAGTGCCTCGATATCTTCGGAAGAAGGAACCCGCCTTGCAATGCCAAAGATAATACGGAAGTTGTCACCTCGTGTATATAAAGGGACGACCTGGCGACGGTTCAAGGACAGAGAACAACTGTTTGAGACACAGGCAGGCGTATTCGCTCCCTGGTCATCGAAACCCTAGAAATACTGCACCAAACTAGACGTAGGCTTTTACCTTCATCGAAGGGGCCGAACTAGTATAAAACCCTTGTGTCCTTGCCCGCTTTAAGCCCTTTAAGCTAACCCGTAGCGATGGCCTCACGACTAAGTCCTTTTGCTAGGACATCTGTCGTGACAAACCCACGACAGTTGGCGCCCACCGTGGGGCTATCGCACGATGGTTTTGAGTTCTTGAAGGGCGGCTTTGAAGGACTCAAGGGCTATACAGTGGGCCGGATGACTAAAAGTCATCGCGGCAAGATCTACATCGACGATGTAGGCTGGGGCCCCAAGGCCGATTCAATCGAATACGGGTACCGGGTCCCCTTTGGCGGCATCCACGTCTTCATCGGCAAGATTGGCGAACCGGGCCCTGAGCCGGACATCTTCCCCAACATCGTCGAGTCGGCT
>LR738716.1:53177131-53189590 GCA_902687465.1 Secale cereale
GGTCTAACAAATCATTGTCTTCCCCGAGCTACTGGTTCTATCCTTTCCTTCCCTTTACTTTCTGTCTTATGTTGTGAAGTCATTGCCTGCCTGCCTTATCTGATTGACTTCACTGAGTGACTACTTGTTCTGACTGGCTTCATTCCTTCTTCCATCTTGATCCCTACTGCCTAGCTGCTATTAGTCTTGTGCTTTCAGTTCATTGAATACCTGACTATGTCTTGTCTAGTGTAGTCTACTTTCTGCTGCATACAAATAGGATTGGATTTATCCTTTGTCTTCAAAACTACCATGTTTTGAAGCATTTCATAAAAATCTCCTATTCACCCCCTCTAGTCGATATACTGCACTTTCAATTGGTATCAGAGCAAGGTACTCCCTTGTTCTGTGTGATCCAGTTTAACCACCTAGAGTTTTAGCTATGTCGACTGCAGGGATAATCAAAGTCTCCGATGTGTGCCCCGTCTTCAATGGCACCGAATATCCCTACTGGAAGAACAAGATGTGCATGCACCTTGAAGCCATTGACATCTACCTCTGGTTTGTCGTCAAGAACAGCGTTCCAAAGACTGGTGAAGGTATCACCTCTGCTGATGTCAAGAGGCTCGTTCAACTGGATTCAACGACCAAAAACATCATCTGTGGTCATCTGACCAAAGGACAGTATGGTCGTGTAAGTGCCCTGGAAACGTCAAAGGAAGTCTGGGACTGGATCTCAAAGGTCAACGAAGGAGTCTCAACCCAGAGAGATCAAAGGATCAGTGTCCTTCGCAATCTCTTCAATCGCTTCAAGAGACATGACAATGAGAATGTCCAGCACACATTCGATCGTCTCACTGACATCACAAATGAGCTTCAGGAACTTGGCACCACTGAGATCACCAAGCATGAAATCGTCAAGACCCTCCTGAGATCACTCGACAGCTCATTTGATATCCTTGCCCTAATAATTCAAGAACGCCCTGACTTCAAGACTCTCGATCCGTCTGACATAGTCGAGAGGCTCAACACACATGAGTTCTAGCTATCTGAGAAACGTGACATCTATGGTCCCAACTATGGCCGATCTCGCGCCTTAAAAGCAAAGGTTGTTTCTTCATCTGAAGAAGAATCTGACTGCAGTTCTGATGATCCTGAAGACATTGGAAAGGAGATTTCCATGCTTGTGAAGAAGTTCCAGAAATTCACTAGGAAGAAAGGCTTCAGAAAGTCTTCACGATCCAGCTCAAGAAATGATGAAGCTTCTACCCATGAATACAAGGAGAGAACCTGTCATAAATGCAAGAAACCTGTTCACTACATCTCTGAGTGTCCTCGGTGGGACAAGGAGAAGAAGAAGAAGAAGAGCAAGGAATATGATTCTGATGACAAGAAAAGGAAGAAATACTCAAAGTCTTCTTCCAAGTCTTCATCAAAGTATTCATCACACAAGAAGAATTCATCTGGCAAAGCTCGTGCGTTTGTTGGCAAGGAGATGGATTCAAAGGAGGAGTCTGCTTCTGAAGAAGCGGAGGTGGAGTCTGAGGAGGAGTCCGATTCTGGTGCTGCAAGTCTGGCTCTAGCCACTGCCTACGTTGCCAAGTCCATTTTCAACATTGAAGACAATGGCCCCGTCCCCAACATTGATGATGAGGACGACGACTCTGCTCCCACCTACTGCTTCATGGCACGCGGTGCCAAGGTAAAATCACGTGATGCTTACTTTCAAACATCTAGTGAAGATGACTCTGATTGTGAATCAAAACCTAGCTACAAAACACTTGCTAAAATTGCCACTGAACAACAGAAAGCCATGGAACATATTCAAAAACTGTTAGACAAAAGCGATGACCTGTTGGACGCGGAAATGACCCGTTCTCAGTCCTTAATTGAAGACATAAAAAATCTTCATGTTAAGTACAAGGAACTTGAAGGTCTTTATGAATCGCTCTCAAAAACTCATGAAAAGCTTTCCCACGATTACCTTCAAAGGAAGCGAGAACTTGAGAAATTGAAAGCGGCTCATGAAGATCTTCAAAAAGAAAATGAGTCACTCCGCGCACAACTGATCAGCTCCACTCAGGGAGAGTTTGAACCACCATGTCTGAAATGCATTGAGCGTGATAACGCTACATCTGTTGCTGAATGTTCTACTGCTGCCACTGTTGCAATATCTTCAACTACTGATGTGGTAACTAACCCCTCTGCTAAGGATACCACTACTATTGCTGATGAAAATGCTAGATTGAAGACTTTGCTTGAAACAGGGATGTACAAAAGCCTCAAAGGGCATCAGACTCTATGTGATGTCCTCAAAAAGCAGATACTGAACCGAAACCCTAGGAAAGAGGGTGTTGGGTTCGACAGGAAAATGAATGTTGATGGTTCATACTAGAAGCCTGAGCAGTATCCCAAAACCGTTAGTGGATCCATCTACCCTATCTGGCTTCACTTGTGCTAATCCTATTATCATTGATGAATCCTTTGATGCAAACTATAAACTGTTTAAGAATCAAAATGATGAAGTGTTTGCCAGGTATATTGGTACTAACTGCAGGAACGGGCCACCTATGAAGAAGATCTGGGTACCCAAAGGTTGTCTTGAGAAACTTCCAGCAAATGTTATCATGACACCTCTTGGGAAGAAGACAAACCCCAGACCAAAGGCTTCATATGATCCTGAGGCTCCATACAGACAAAGGACTCACCTGAGTCACACTAACGCCAATGTTTTGCAGGGAAACCATACTCAGACCCATGAATATGAGCGTGTTTCTTCAAACCACTATATTCATAAAACAAAGAATTTTTCTGCCTATTCCTATGAGTATTATTCTCCTCCTGCAAGATTATTTGCTAGGGCTCCAAAGCCAAAATTCTCAGATGCTGCTCTTAGACTCATTGCTTCTAAGCCACCCCTAAAGATGTGGGTGGTTAAGAAGAACTAACTTTCTCTTACAGGGAAAGGTCTCCAGCCGAAAATCAAAGGCGTCTGATGCTATTGCTGGGGACCTAAAACACTTGTAGGGCACAAGTTCAAATGCCCAAATGATTTACCGCTCATTCTATTCATGAATCACTTGCTAATCATCTTATCGGTCCTAACTTGGATCTAAGCTTTCATAATCCACTTGTACGTCAAATGTTTATGCTTCACAATGGCTTTTGGTGAAGCCTATCCTCCTAACTGCATTGTAGGGAGTGACACCAAAGTCTTCAGAATGGATTATGGATAGCGGATGCACAAATCATATGATTGGAGATTGAAGTCTTCTCATGGACTCAACCTTCGTCCATCCAACAAGAGTCACATCACATTTGCTGATACTGGTAAAAGCAAAGTGTTGGGTCTAGGTAGAGTTGCAATCTCAAGAAATCAGCACATGGATAAAGTCATGCTTGTTGAATCTCTTGGTTTCAACTTAATGTTTGTATCAATGCTTTGTGACTTAAACATGATTGTGATATTTGGTAAATTCCGTTGCCTTGTACTAATGGAATCTGACAAGTCTTTAGTATTTGAAGGATACAGAAAAGGTGATCTATATATGGTAGATTTCTCAGCTGGACCGCAGATGGCCGTATGTCTTCTAGCAAAAGCTTCAGAGTGCTGGCTCTGGCATCGCAGGCTAGGACATGCCGGCATGAGGAACTTGCACACTCTCGCAAAGAAGAAGCACGTCGTAGGCATCGAGGATGTCAAGTTCAAGAAAGATCATCTATGTGGTGCCTGTGAAGCTGGGAAGATGACTAGGGCCAAGCATCCCTCGAAGACAATCATGACGACATCCAAACCCTTCGAGCTGCTTCACATGGACTTATTTGGCGCTACTCACTACTCCACGTTCTCTACCACAGCTTGTCTCTACGGTTTCGTCATTGTGGATGATTATTCAAGATACACATGGGTGCACATAATTCTCTACAAGACTGAGGTGCAAGATGTCTCCAGACGCTTCGCCAATCATGCCATGAACAACTATGGCGTCAAGATCAAGCATATTAGAAGTGACAATGGCACTGAGTTCAAGAACACTGGCCTTGATCTTTATCTGGATACAATGGGAATCACTCATGAGTTCTCAGCCCCGTACACACCTCAGCAAAATGGCATCCTTGAGCGCAAGAACAGAACCCTAATTGAGATGGCTCGAACGATGCTCGATGAATACAAGACACCAAGAAGGTTCTGGCCCGAAGCCATGCCATATCATCAACCGTGTTTATCTTCACAAGCTTCTGAAGAAAACGTTCTATGAACTCCTCACTGGAAAGAAGCCTAACATAAGTTACTTCAGAGTATTTGGAGGTAGGTGCTGGATCAAGGATCCACATCACAAGTCAAAGTTTGCACCAAAATCACATGAAGGCTTCATGCTCGGATATGGAAAGGACTCACACTCCTACAGAGTCTTTAACATCTTTCTCTATAAAGTAGTTAAAACTGTGGATGTGCGGTTTGATGAAACGAATGGTTCACAAAGAGAGACCTTACCAAATGTGCTAGATGAGGCTTCACCAAATGAATCTATCAAGCTAATGGGAACCGGTGAGATCATGCCTTCTGAAGCACAACCTGACGAGGAACTCATCATTTCTGTCCCAAATCAACCTGACGACAATGCTCAGCCTGAAGACAACCCTCTTGATGATGACAATGTACAATAAGAGCAAGATCTTCGTCCAGCTCATCCTCATGTTGCAAATGAAGTACAAGTTGGGTAGATAATTGAGAGCATAAATGCACCTGGTCCACTTACTCGTTCAAGAGCAACACGGCTTGCTAATTTCTATGGGCACTTTGCTTTTGTCTCAATATTTGAACCCAAGAAAGTTGCTGAAGCTTTTATGGAACCCGAATGGATTCAAGCAATGCAAGAAGAGCTTCAACAGTTTGAGATGAACAACGTATGGGAACTTGTCAAGCGTCCTGACCCTCACAAGCACAACATAATAGGCACAAAATGGATTTATCGCAACAAGCAAGATGAGCATGGTCAAGTTGTCAAAAACAAAGCTCGTCTCGTTGCTCAAGGATACACTCAAGTTGAAGGGATTGACTTTGATGAAACATTTGCTCCTGTGGCTAGACTTGAAGATATTCGTATACTGCTAGCCTATGCAAATCATCACAACATACTTCTGTATCAAATGAATGTAAAGAGTGCCTTTCTCAATGGAAAAATTGAAGAAGAGGTGTATGTTTGATGGCTTCTCGCCCCTCGTTGGTTACCCCAAGTGGAAGGTTTGAGATGTAGCGTAGCGGCAAATTTCCCTTGGCAAAGATACCAAGGATCGAATCCCGTGAGACTCCGAGGGTCGACAAGAAGGTGTGAACAGCGCCAGAACTTTCGCTTGACAGGACCTGCACACAGATACAAATAACTTTGCTCCCAACGAGTACAGAGAGGTTGTCAATCCCTCCGGCCTTGTCGTTTACAAAGGATCAAACGCAAGAGATAATAGTGATAGGTATGACTGCAACTAGTAAATAAGAACAAGAAGTAAATAACGGGTGTGATCAGTGATGGTAATATGGACCGGGGTCCCATGATGTTCACTAGTGATGTCTCTCTCCCAAAAGACGATAAAACAGCTAAGCGAGGTAAACGAATTACAGCTGGGCAATTGACAGGATTATGTGCGCAAACCAATGCTAACTATGCTGTAAGAAAGGTAGAGGCTCAAAAGCATGGGCGGTACGCCAAGGCAAGTAGACCGAAATCCATCTGCATCTACTACTAATCATCCACCTTGAGATATCTATCTAGAACATCTCGCTGGTATTAAGTTGCGAGTCCCACCCAAAGTGTAAACTCAAAGCAACAGACAACTGCATTAAAAGAACTTTGCGTAAAGTAAACAATCCTTGCACCCGCAAGTACAAGCACCATTGTTTTCCCCCTTGTGGCAACATCACATCCCCTAGACTCATGTTTCTGTCACTCAAGCTAGTCATCGAGGGGCATGAACCCACAATCAAGCATAACGTTCCCTCTTGGAGTTACTACCTACTACTCTCCTGGTGCTCCCGATCTTGGAAGCGCGGCGGCGGCAGAACAGATATGAGATCGCGAAAAAGGGTTCCGTCCTCGTGGGTTTCGGGACGCGTGCTAAATATATGCCAAAGGGGGGCACCAGAGGCGGAGAGGGGGGCCTAGGCGCCCCCCTGGCGCGGCCAGGAGGGGGGCCGCGTGGGCAGGCCGCCTAGGCTGCCCCTGGCTCCCCTCTGGCCCCACTTCTGGCGCGTGGAAGCTTCTGGAGCGCTGATTTTTTATATATTTTTCCCATAATTTTTCTGGCAATTTAAGTAATGGGAAAACCTGAAATACAAAAACAGCAAAAAACAGAAACTGGCACTGGGGTGCACTGAGTTAATAGGTTAGTCCAAATATGATCAAAAGTGTATGGAAGTGCATAAATATCATAGCAATATCACACAAAAGAGGCATGGAGCAAGCAGAAATTATAGATACGTTTTGGACGTATCAACATCCCCAAGCTTAATTCCTGCTCGTCCTCGAGTAGGTAAATGATAACAAGCATAATTTCTGTGGTGACATGCTATCAACCATATAAGAACTTTTAAGTAAAGTAATCAAGACATGTAATTCAATTCAAGTCATAACAAGCAAGAGTCCATATTAGCATTGTTAACAAGTAACATAAGAACATAAAGGTGCAAGAGCTCTCGCTGTCCGTGACTCGAATGTCTCCAAATGGTGTTTGCGTGCAAGAAAGGGGATAAGGATATATGAGAGAGTAAAACATAGTTTTTGTATTGTTGAGAACTTAATCTACTAAAGTTTCACACTTGGTCTTCTTTGGAATCTTATCTTGACTCATCCCTAGACCGTCAGCCAGGTACAAGTCAAAATGATCCACTCCCTTTCGATATTTTGAGCACTCATGCAATGGATGAGCGTAAGCAAGAAAGTCGACACTTAGGATGGCAAAGAGAGAAAAATGATAGAGGGGGAAGACAAAAAAGGTGTGAAAGGCTCACATCAATGAGGACAATCATCGGCGAGAGAAAGCCAAATGATAGATATGATGTGAGGAGTAGGGATTGCCATGCAACAGATGCACATATGAGCTAAGGTAAGCTCTCCAATGGAACTAGTGGGGGTGCATCCAACTTGCTTGCTCAAGAAGACCTAGAGCTCTTTTGAGGAGGCTCATCATTGGAATATACAAGCCAAGTTCTATAGTGTAAAGGTCCCCACATAGCTATATGCATAAATGATAATCTCTATGGAGTACAAAGTATAAGATGGAGTACGAGTGTGGATCTCTCAAAAGAAATAGTAGTGTGCCCCCTTCTCTCTTTTTATTTCTTTTTCTCTTTTTCTATTTTTTTTATTTTTTTGTGGCCTCAATGGCTCTTTCTATTTATCTCTCATTTGTCCTCTTTGGGATCTTTTGATTTTGTCCTCTTTGGGATCTTTTGATTTGTCCTCTTTGGGATCTTTTCCTCACTTTAGGGGCAACACTCTATGTATTACAAGAAGTATAGAAGATCTTTCACACTTTACAAAAGTACTCAACATAAAGAAAATGAAACTATCATGATGTATGCAAATGTATGCCTCTGCCAGTGTAGCAGGATATGCAATGATACTAGCGCGTCATGTAGCAATGATCAGGGCAAGGCCCAACTAGCATGCGGCTCATCGATCAAGCAAAAAGCATGTATGACATGAAGATCAAGTCATGAGAAGATGGATGTTGCATGGCAATGTATCTCGGAAAGGCTATGGAAATGCCTTAATAGGTAGGTATGGTGGCTGTTTTGAGGAAGGATATAATGAGGCTTATGATGACAGAGCGTATCGTGCCAAGGATTTTGATGCACCGGCGAAGTATGCGCCAACTCTCGAGGTGAGAAAGGGCAATGCACAGTACCGAAGAGGCTAGAAAATTATGGATAGGTGGAAGTGTCAACTTTCGAATACTCACATTAGTCCGAAGAACTCATGCACTTATTATCGGTAACTCTCAATCTAATTAGGAGGTTCACAAAGAGACAAGTACCCCGAGGAGGTGTGTATGGGGGTTTGGTTACCCTTGCGCATCCTCGACCCATGGTACGTGAGTGTACTCTAATATTCGATCCCTCCAAAGATTAGTGATCCATTTAGTAGCTAAAGTTCTCAACTATTTTGTAGGTTTTCGAAAATAAACACGGATTGCCCAAAATATGACATCTATCACTAATAGGCTAAAGCTCTTGACACCAAAAGTTCAGACATTACTCATGGCAATACCTCAAAACTATTGCAAGTTACTACTAAAATTAAATAGCAACCTCAATTACCTACTTTAAGTTAAGACACACAACTCAGTGCAACAGACAAACTCTCTTAACAAGATAAACATGAAAACTCAAGAGAGTTCAGCAACCAACTAAACAAAAGCTCTTTAAAAAGAAAGGCATGAAAACTAAGAGCTAAACATGACAGTAGCTATGGAAAGACAAAGAACACACACAGCAAAGATAAGCATGAAAATCCTATGTTGTGTTCTAGGTTGAAGTGGAGCGTGTTTCTCTCCCACACAAAGAAAGCTGGGTTCTAACTCGTTATGAACAGCAAGCAAAGCTAAAGAAAACTAAAAAGGAAACTAAGAGCGAGACGCTCCAAGCATAGCACATAACGCATGAAGTGATTAAAATATAGTGGAACGAAAGACGAACTGATAATTGTTGATGGAGAAGGGGATGCACGGGGGCATCCCCAAGCTTAGACGCTTGAGTCTTCTTGAATATTTCTTGAGGGTGCACGGGGGCATCCCCAAGCTTGAGCGTTTGACCCTCCTGAATCTTTTTATCATCTTCCCTCGCACACTTGAAAACTCCCTTCATACATAACTCATCATAATCTGATTAGCGAGGTTAGTATCCATAATAAAATAATTTTTCCTTGCTGGAAATAAAGATAATCTTGAAGACCTACTATTTCTTAAGATTGCCAAAAGGTTTTTGCAAAGAAAAAGCAAGCTCAAGGTTTGCAAAACGAAGAAAAGGCAAAACAGGACAGAATCTGTGAAAAACAGACCAGCAGGTAGTAAATAATTTGTTCGGGGCACTTCTGCAACTCAAATCAAAAAACTCAGAACAGACGCCCGAAAGCCAATTGTATAGAGCACGCTGTCAAAAAAATTCAGACCAAAAAGATGATCTGGTGATTTTATACGAATTTTTTCTGTCCAAGCACAGAATCTGTTTCCTGCACAGCACGTCACAACTTTTGAACTTTCTTGCAATCAGAGGCTAAACTTGGCACAAAGCTGAAAAGAAAAGATACAATGATGATGATACTGTAGTAACAAACATCAAGAAACGACAAAAGCAAAATAATACTTTATTCATTGTGGGCTGCCTCCCAAAAGCGCTTTCTTTTATGCCTTTAAGCTAGGCATAATGCAAAAAGAGAGGATCAAGTTTTATCAAGAGTAAAAGAATAGCTAGCCCGTATAATGGACTCAAAAGGTAACTTAATCTTCTTTCTAGGGAAGTGTTCCATTCCTTTCTTGAGAGGGAAATTGGTATTTTATATTCCCCTCTTTCATGTCAATGATAGCACCAACGGTGCGAAGAAAAGGACGTCCCAAAATAATTGGACAAGAAGGTTCAC
Source organism: Secale cereale (assembly GCA_902687465.1). Taxonomy (NCBI): domain Eukaryota; kingdom Viridiplantae; phylum Streptophyta; class Magnoliopsida; order Poales; family Poaceae; genus Secale; species Secale cereale. The sequence goes on from LR738716.1 coordinate 53,186,746, forward strand.
ATTCAATATCCATAATAGTAAAATCAACGGGAACATAATTGTCATTGACAATGATAAGAACATCGTCGATCCTCCCCAAGGGTTTCTTTATGGAGGAATCAACAAGACGAACACCAAAAGAACAAGAATCAAAAGGTTTCAATTTAAGCATATCATATATTCTTTTGGGCATAACGGAGGTACTAGCTCCAACATCACATAAAGCATAGCAAGAGAAGTTATTCAACTTAATTTTAATCATAGGATCCCAACCATCTTCTAGCTTTCTAGGTATGGAGGCTTCTACCCTAAGTTTCTCCTCCCTAGCTTTGGTGAGAGCATTAGTGATATGCTCCGTGAAGGCAAGATTAAGTGTGCTAGTGTGGGGATCTTTAGCCATTCTTTGTAAAAAGGTGACAACTTCTGAGAGACTACAATTATCAAAATCAATTTTATCATTATTGAGCAGAATTGTAGTGTCATCTTCTTTGTTTGAATTGCTCTCTATTATAAGGGTTTGGACGTCTTCCCAAGTTTGGGGAAGTGTGGGAGCAACTTTAAGCAGAGGCTCATACCTTTTTCCCGGAAGGCCATTGATAACCCTCAACCGTAAGGGATCGAGATAGTCTTTGCGGGTAAGAATAACCCAATTTATTGATTCGACACACTGGGAGCCAAAGAGTATTTATAAGCTTTGACAGTTGAGTTGTCAATTCAACCGCACCTGAAATATACTTACTTGCAACAAAAGATAAGTGGTAACAGTGATATGATAGTGATAATAGTGATAGTAAAAGTAAACAGCAAAAGTAAATAGTGAAGGTAAATGGCAAAAGTAGCAACTAGTGACAAGCAGGGTTTAAAACACTGTAAGCTAGGGAGATGGATGTTTGGGTGCTGCATGGATGAGATAGATTCTAACTTGGGGCACGGCACACGGAAAAGTAATGATCATCTAGGAAAATATCAAACATTAGGCATGTATCCCGTAGGTAGTTGTACGTGCTTGCAATAAGAACTTGCACAACATCTTTTGTCCTACCATCTCGCTACGAACGGGGCCAAAAGGAACTTATGGAGATTAAGGTGCTCCTGTCAAAGAGCACCGGAACAAAGCAATGAACTCAATGGATACATGTAATCCTCAAACTACGGACCATCCCCTTTGGTGTCCCAAGCTGTCACTTTTCGGATCGCCGGTTCCGAACCGTAATAGGTGCAAACAACTCATAGATAGGATCACGAACACAAATATATTCATGCAAACACATATGGTTCAGATCTGAGATCATGGCACTCGGGCCCTAAGTGTCAAGCATTAAGAATAACAAGTTGAAGCAAAGATGATAAACACCATAGTAGATGATAGGCAACATGCCCCCAACAATCTGACAAACTATTACATGATCTAACTCATCCAATCCCTACCATCCCCTTCGCCTACAGCAGGGGAATTACTCACACATGGAGGGAGAAGTCATGGAGGGATGATGGAGTGGTGATGATGATGACGATGGCGACGATCTCCCCTCTCCGGAGGCCAATTCAGCCTCCAGATTAGCCCTCCCGAGGAAGAACAGAGGGTGGCGACGGCTCCGCGATGGAAAACTGCGAAAAGAACTTCTGATCTAGGGTTTCCGCGTCGTGAGTAAAAATATGAGGCAAAGTAGGGCACCAGGGGGTGTGGGCCCCACCCAGGCGACCCCCCGGCGCGGCCCAGGGGGGGCGCCCATAGGGCGCCTGGGCACCCCCTGGCCCCCCTCTGGCCCCTCTTCTGGCCCCTGGTTCCTTCGGGTGCGTGGATTTTCTGTGATTTTTCATGGATTTTTCTGAGATACCTAAAAATCCGTTTTCCTGCACACAATAAAACCATACAGGCAGCTCTGCTGAAAACAGCGTCAGTCCGGGTTAGTTTAGTTCAAATCATGCAAGAATGAGGTCAAAACAATATCAAAAGTGTTTGGAAAAGTAGATACGTTTGAGACGTATCAGCCATGTCATGGGCATAACTCTCCATTAAAACTAACATAATCACAAGGTTTATTACTTTTGTAGATCCCGACAGTGGTGATTGGCGTGATGGAAGAAGGGGTGTACTCCTCCCACTTAGTGTTTTTGGTGGAACCCATAGCAGCAAGCAAGATAACTATTTTTGTGATTTTTGATAGAAGAAACTAAAGCAAAAACTGAAAGGTAAACTTACAAGACAAAAAAGCAAAGATAAAAGATAGCGTGCAACTCCCCTATCTTGAAGAGTGGAGTCCCCGGCAACGGCGCCAGAAAACTTTACTTGATGGCTTCTCGCCCCTCGTTGGTTACCCCAAGTGGAAGGTTTGAGATGTAGTGTAGCGGCAAATTTCCCTTGGCAAAGATACCAAGGATCGAATGCCGTGAGACTTCGAGGGTCGACAAGAAGGTGTCAATAGCGCCAGAACTTTCGCTTGACAGGACATGCACACAGATACAAATAACTTTGCTCCCAACGAGTACAGAGAGGTTGTCAATCCCTCCGGCCTTGTCGTTTACAAAGGATCAAACGCAAGAGATAATAGTGATAGGTATGACTGCAACTAGTAAATAAGAACAGGAAGTAAATAACGGGTGTGATCAGTGATGGTAATATGGACCGGGGTCCCATGATGTTCACTAGTGATGTCTCTCTCCCAAAAGACGATAAAACAGCTAAGCGAGGTAAACGAATTACAGCTGGGCAATTGACAGGATTATGTGCGCAAACCAATGCTAACTATGTTGTAAGAAAGGTAGAGGCTCAAAAGCATGGGCGGTACGCCAAGGCAAGTAGACCGAAATCCATCTGCATCTACTACTAATCATCCACCTTGAGATATCTATCCAGAACATCTCG
>LR738716.1:53192196-53211041 GCA_902687465.1 Secale cereale
ATTCACTTATAGCTATGTCTTCTTATTTGAATCTTTTGAACTAAGTGAATGTGATCGGACCCTAACCTCTCTATGCTCTCTCATCTCACACTCTGTCTGTCCAAATCATATGCATTCTGTTGGAACTGTCGAATATCTTCTCTGTGTCCTTGTCAGCAGAAGATACGAAGACAAACTTTAAATATGATTTTAATGCTCCATCCTTTATGCCTGAAACCCGGAGAAGCCGGAACGACCACTCCGACAGTCGTGGCGTACGTAGGATCGTGGGACAACTCCCAATGTGTTACATGACCGCCACGTGTCCCTTAGATGTGAACCGCCAGGGGCACCTGCGTAATTATGTTGTGCCGTATCCCGTGCTTATAAATGCACGTCCCATCACGGTCAAAAATTCTTCTACCACCTCTCCATCTCGACCAACCCTAGCGCCTCCGCTAGCTCTCGACGACGCCGGCGACGAAGCGATTCGCTGCCGCGACCTCGTCGACGCCGTCTTCACGCCGGCCGTGGACATCGTCTACTCCGTCGTCGCCGTAGTTTTCCTTCGTCGCCAAGTTAGGGAACGGAAGATCGAACTGCTGGGCATCCAACTCCTCTCCGTCTAAGCAGTTCACAGTGTGGTAAATTAAACTCTCTTTTTACCATCTTTTTGATCCAGAAAGATTCATCACTTTTACCACAAGAGGTTTCTGCCTACACATATATAGATCTATCCTGTCTACATCTCATATCTTGCCTAGTACATTCACATATGCTTCAAACATAGTTAGATTCCTCACTTGTACCTATTCATGGATTCGTACAAATCTGGAACCAACTCTCATCATATAAGTGAATGTCTTCGCGCTATGAGGTCAAAGTTTTCTAAACTGATTTATCTTCTAAAGCTTCTGAGGATGCATATGACCTCTTCCCCTTCCCTCGCATCTCTAATGCTATCACAGGTACATGTCCGTGGGAGAATCCCTTGGTTCTCATAGTCTGCATTCATTTGCAGAATTCTTGCAGCGTCACATTCACTCTCCGGAAGCCAGTTCCTGTCTGACCAGCAAATCGGAGCATTTGCCAGTGTTGAAGCCATTCAGTTTGAAGCCTTTCAGATTGAAACCAATGGCAACCAATAAGTCAGTTAGGAAGGATGGCAGATAGCGTCGTGGCAACACCTCCAAAGATTTGCCTCCTGATCTAAGTGAGATGTACAAGACTGATCCAGAGGAGGATTATAATCAGAAAAAGACACGAGTCCAATGGATTCGAAGATATTGGGCTGAACAGTGGTTCAATTACAGGTTCGTGACCCAAGAGTATGCTGAAAAGAACACCATCAAGCATCCATGGGGAGATATCACCTACAAAAATCTTCCACCCAAGACTCGAGCTGAAGCCATTGCTCAAGGCTTCTACCCTTGAATGGTCAGAGGGCCTCAACCTGCTGATGCTGATCCTTCTTCTCTTCTCTGGTGTCGCGACGACAATTTGTTCAAGCGAAATCTTCAATATGTCAAGAACTCAGCCAAAGAGAAAAAGAAGAACTGGGGATTGGACTTCAATCCTGGCCCCTCTGCACCCCGTGCTGATGGCACACGCGAAGCTGAACCAAACCTGGTTGGGCCTTTCTACAACCTAGAAGGCCTCATTAGTCACATCAGTGTTCAAGGGGCGGATGTGGATCAATCTGCAGATGACGCTGATTCTGATGAAGCGCCTGCAACTCCGAAGCCCAAGAAGAAGAAGAAATCCAAGGCTTCGAAGACCACTCCACCAATTGCTTCTAGAGTGAAGCCTTTGGCCACTGCTCCACCAGCACCAAGTGTGCAGTCTGAGGAGCACTCTCGCATCTCCAAGAGCAGACAGCTAAGGAAGAAGCCCTCACACAACCCCAGTCCAGCTCTCACTCCTGACGCTGTTTTGAAGACTGCCAATGAAGCTTTTGATCTCTTGAGCGATGTAGATCTTGGTGACGATGCTCTGGAGCAATTGATCAAGAGCAAGCAAGACGCAGAAATCTTCAATGATTTGCCGCTCTTCGACATGGAAGTGCTTAACAATTTCATTGATGAATGGTTTGACACCCCCAACCTCAGCTTCGACGATCTGCAGATTCCAGTTGGCCTCAGCGTCTCCTTCCATGGCGCCATTGCTTCTGAGCTAGCTCTTGCTCAGAGAATCGTTGAGCTAAAGCAAAAGATCGATTATGAAAAGGCTCAGTTCAAGAAGCATGTGGACAAGCTCAGCGTGCAAGAGATTCAGAACTTCAAAGTCATGATGCATGAGCTCAAGGAAGCCTTTCGCAAGAGGCGTGATGAAGCTAAAGGTTCTCGTGAACGAATCAAGGACTTGGCTGCCAAATGCGTTCAAGCATATAATGAAGCTGAAAAGCGCAAGGCTCTTGGGCGTCCTGGCATTGACCCTAGGATGGTTGCCAAGAAGAAGAAGAAGCAACCTGTGCCCGATGCTGAAGAATCCAGGCAAGAAATGCCTAGCATTGTCTTCCTTGCCAGCATGACTGGCACGAAGCCTAAGGTCACCCCAACCACTTCAGAGCTCAGGAAGACAAAGGTGGCTGAAGCTGAAGCTCGCAAGTGCAAGCAAACTACTGATGAAGCTTCACCCACCAAGAAGCGCAAGACAAAGAAGGACAAGGCTGCTTCCACAGAGCCCATCTTTGTCGAGCCTATATCAGTTGCTCGCCCTGCATCTACACACCGAGAACGTCGCATGACAGTCCATGAGCCTGCTCCCACAGAGGCTGAAGACATTCCAACTGTTGACCCCACCGCAGCTGAAGACATTGGTCCTCATGACAATGTTGAAGATGTTGTAGTTCTTCCTCAGATCGAATACAATGTGGAATCTTCGCCTGTTCTTACGAACAGCGAACACATCAGCATTGGTCGTCCATTGACACCAATTGCACAGGATGACACGCGGGCTGATCACCCACAAGATACACCAGCAACTCCCCAACCAACTCAAGTCACCAGTTCGGTGTTGGAAGATGAAGACTTTGAGGACCAACAACCTCCAACCCCTCAGGCGTCGCCAGCATTTCGCAGGCTTCGCAAAGGACCAAGGACTCAAGTCGTCACCCCAAGTGTTCTAGAAGGAGAAGAGAAACAATATGTTCCTGAAGCTGCTCCCTTTGTGAACCTCTCAGAATCTGAAGCCAAAGCGGCTGAAGATATTCCGGCTGCATCAGCCGAAGAAGAACAACCCCAAGAAGAAGAAGCACATGCTGCCACACCCCCTGTTCTCGAGGAGAACGTGCCCGACCCTCTAGCTCCTGAAGTGGAGGTTACATTTTCAGAGGCTGCCACCACCAACACTGAAGCCAATGACGTGGTCATGGCTGAAGCAAATGTGGCACCTGAAGTCATAGTGGTGCCTGAAGTGATGGCGCCTGAAGCAAGTGTTGTACCTGAAGCCACTGCCTCTGCTCCTATTCCGCCTCCAAGGCCCCATACAATTGAGCAAGCATACAACCAAGATGGTCATCTCATCACTATTCGATGGCCCATTCTGACTCCACCACCTGCTGCTGGACCGCATGCTGCTGGTCCTCAGTTTGACCATCATGTTCAGCATAGGCATCAAGTACAGAAGCCTAAGCCAAGACTGCCAATGTTTCCAGGTATTGCCACCTCTCAAGGGTCATTCAATGCCAATAGCTTCACTGCGCACAACACATTCTTTGACAGCGCCAAGAACCCATATTCCAAGCCAAGAATATCATCAGATAGGTTCTGGAGCCATCAGCAGCGCAGTTATTACTCAAGAGTACTCTATGATCAAGGGCACATTTTCCCTCATATGCGTCTTGACACTGAAGCTATTGCTGGACAGCCCTGTCTGGAGGAAGCTCTTGATTGCTTCCATGATGCTGGCCTGCTCAACTTTGTGACTGACAAGGAGCATTGGAATGAAGAGTTGCTTCTGCAATTCTATGCAACCCTCCACATTCAAGGCTACAGCAGGGATCCGAAGACATGGGTCCTTGAGTGGATGACATGCAATGTCCATCATGAAGCCAAAGCCTTTGATCTCATTGAGCTTACTAGCCTGCCCACTCCAGGAGAATTGTATGAACCTGGCTATCAATTGCACAATGAAGCTTTGGAGAGCATCTTTCAGAAGCGCAAGCCCAACATGAGCCAAATGCTGAGTATGATGAAGCCTTTGCCAAGCGATGCTGAATATCCAAATGTGTTCTTTGTTGAAGACCTAGAGTATCTGCCACGCGCCATCTATCATATCATTAGGCGTACTCTATGGCCTGTCGAAGGACATTCTTCATCAGCCAAGCTTGAAGGCACAATGAAGACATTGGTCTTCTATATCTTCAATGGCATCAACTTCAATGCACAAGATTTTTTCATCCGGCAGTTGGTTGAGTCTGGCTCTGATCTGTTTGGTCTCAAGTTTTATGCTCCATGGATCATGCGCCTGATCAAGCTTCATTCAGCTATCACCTATCAGCCCTCTGCTCGCAACCATCATATATTCTTGCCAGAGGTTGATATGTCAGCTGAAGCTATATACCAAGAGCCTGCCAAAGAGCATGTTAGTCTTCACAACGCTGATCACCAGAGCTTCACTCAGCAAATTGAAGGAGTTCCAGCAGTCTCTCGCGTTTATCCTCTGGCTGGCCGTACTCGTCTACCTCGACATGCTGAAACTGAAGCCACTGAGAGCACCATTTCCCAAAGGACTCAAAAGCGGTCTCGTGTTCTCAATAACCGAGAGCTTCTGGTTGCACTCCATCAGAAACAAGATAAGCATCACTACTAGCTGAAGCGTCAGATGCAAAGCCTCTTGGTGGATGTCAATCGCATTCGCAATCTTGCCACCAAGAATGCCTTTGTTGCCCATGAAACCTGTCGGAGGTCATGGAAGAGTTTAACTCTGCTGAGTGCTGAAGCGGATCTTCAAGAAGATGGCTTCACAGAAATATTCAAGTTTGACCACACTCCTCCAAGGAATGCTGTTATGCGTCGAACTCCGTCTCTTGAAGACTCTGACTACTCCTCCTCCGCTGCAACAATTGACGCCAGGGTGATAGATGATCAAGATGATGCTATCGCACCATCTCCTACTTCAGCGCGTGTCGACACTGTACCAACTACTTCTGCACCGCCAAACACCAACGTCGACCTTGCATCCTCTCCTGCTCCAACTGGGAACGAGTAGAGGCTCTATGTCTTCAAATATTTTTGGTCCTTACTGACAAAAGGGGGATAAGCATATGAGTTGATAGTCTTCAAGCGGGTCCATATGGGCGGGTGCTTTATAATTTGCCTAGTGTTTACAACTCTCGTTTTGCTACATTTGGTTCTTTGAGTTGTAACACTTAAACTGATGGTCGTCTGCTATGTTTTCTGCTACTCTGCAATGCGATGATAAATTCCGCATGTGATACGTTATATTCCGCACTTAGTCATTTTTGCAGACGTCCATTTCTCATTATGCATATTATTATATTCGACATATCAATTGTGCATGATGAATTGTCTTCATAAGTTGAAGAGGATCTCCACAAGTACAACCTGCCATGTGTATTTGCATTCAAAGGCAAATCAACAATATGCATCTTCAGGGGGAGCCTTTTGCTACTTACGAAGACAATACCTTTATCCTTTACAATTTCACATACTTTTTATCCCCGTTGAAAACTTCAACCAGTTTGTCATCAATCACCAAAAAGGGGGAGATTGTAAGTGCATCTAGTGCCACCCCTAGTTGGTTTTGGAGTATTGACGACAAACCTGGTTGAGGGACTAATGTGTTTGTGAGAATTGCAGGATAACACGGGTAGTAGTCCCTCATTGATTCGGTTTACCTACCGGAGATGACCCCTAAAAATGTATGGAGACATTGACAACAATGGTGGTACATGAAGATAATCTTATTGAAGACTATGACAAGAGAAGACATTGTGTGAAGACTATGGAGCGCGAAGACTTAGATTTTTGTTGTTTCCTTTCTTCTTTGTTGAGTCATAGGAACCACCGTACTGTTAAGTGGGGTCCAAGTGAACTAAGTCAGAGTGACTGAAGTGATGCTCAACCAAATCCTATGTCTTCGAGCGAAGACAATGAGAGTAAATCTTATCCAGAGCTGGATGAGTCAGCTTTACTTGTTGCCCAAGTAAAGTTGCCGTGTGAGTGTTTGAAATCTGACCGTTGGAACACGTGTCAGTTCCTTAGTGACCTAGGGTCACTTCGGACAAATCAGGTTGGGTTGCCCAGTGGCTATAAATAGCCCACCCCCTACACCATAAATTGGTGGCTGCTCAGAGTTATTACACGGCTTTTGTCGTTTGAGAGCAACCCACCTCCGAAGCATTTGAGAGAGAAATCCTTGCGAGGACAAAGCCAAAACACCAGAGCCAAAGAGTGTTAGGCATCACTGAAGTCTTTCTGTCTGTGTGACCTGAAGACTTATTGCACTTGAGGACTGTGTTTCCTCCAGCCGGTTAGGCGTCGCGTTGTGAGCATCCAAGAGTCATTGTGGATGGCCGGTGAATGAAGTCTGTGAAGGTTTGGAAGTCTACCTTGAAGACTTACTTGAGTGATTGGGCAAGGACTAGGTGTCTTTAGCTCAAGGGGAATAAGGTGAAGATGCGGTCTTCTGAGTTAAATCTAAGCCTCCCTAACCAGACGTACAGTTGTCACAGCAACTGGAACTGGTCTAACAAATCATTGTCTTCCCCGAGCTACTGGTTCTATCCTTTCCTTCCCTTTACTTTTTGTCTTATGTTGTGAAGTCATTGCCTGCCTGCCTTATCTGATTGACTTCACTGAGTGACTACTTGTTCTGATTGGCTTCATTCCTTCTTCCATCTTGATCCATACTGCCTAGCTGCTATTAGTCTTGTGCTTTCACTTCATTGAATACCTGACTATGGCTTGTCTAGTGTAGTCTACTTTCCGCTGCATACAAATAGGATTGGATTTATCCTTTGTCTTCGAAACTACCATGTTTTGAAGCATTTCATAAAAATCGCCTATTCACCCCCCTCTAGTCGATATACTGCACTTTCAGTATCACTTTTTCCGGATAATACAATTCAGGCATGAATAACAGATAATTATCATGAACAAGGAAATATAATAATAACCACTTTATTATTGCCTCTAGGGCATATTTCCAACAGTCCCCCATCCACTCTTCATTCGTGGAGAAAGCCATCAGAATTAGACTACACTTCCATTACTCATTTTCTGAGAGAGAACCACCTACTCATGTGTTGAGACCAAGATATTCCAATCCTACCATATGAATCTTGATCTCTAGCCTTACCCAAGTTGCTTTCCACTCAAATCTTCTTTCCACCATATATCAAAATCTGTGAGAGAGAGAGTTGAGTGTTGGGGAGACTATCTTTTGAAGCACACGAGCAAGGAGTTCATAATCAACACACCATCTATTACCTTTTGGAGAGTGGTGTCTCCTAGATTGGTTAGGTGTCACTTGGGAGCCTCTGACAAGATTGTGGAGTTGAACCAAGGAGTTTGTAAGGGCAAGGAGATCACCTACTTCATGAAGATCTACCCTAGTGAGACAAGTCCATTGTGGGCAATGACCATGGTGGGATAGACAAGGTTTCTTCTTCATGGACCCTTTGTGGGTGGAGCCCTCCATGGACTCGCGCAGCCGTTACCTTTCACGGATTGAAGTCTCTATCAACATGGATGTATGATAGCACCACCTATCGGAACCACGCCAAAAACATCCATGTCTCCAATTGCGTTTGCACACTCCAATCACATCCCTTTACTTTCTTGCAACTTGCATGCTTTACTTTCCGCTGCTCATATACTCTTGGCATGCTTTCTTAAAATGTATTGTGAATGTTTGATATTATGCTAAAAACTCCACCTCAACTCAAAGATCATAAAAACTGCTACTTTTCTTGTTGAGTGTCTAATCACCCCCCCCTCTAGACACCTCTTCTTCGATCCTCTCGATTGGTATCAGAGCTATGGTCTCCATTGTTTTGGTTTAATCACCATTGGAGGAAGATGGATGAGTCTATGATTGGGATTAGTAGATGTAGAGTGCCTATGCTTGATGGAGAGTTTTATAAGGAATGGAAAAATGACGTGCTTGAGATCTTCAATGAATGTCATTTGAACAAGTATATTGTTAGCCCTTATGTGCCCCCGATTGACCCTTTGAATCCAACTTCCGATAAACATCTTGACATGGTTCATAATCTTAGAACTGCTAATCTTATCACTAGAGGATTGCCTAGAAATTTACTTGTTTGCTTACCAACTTTTAAATGTGCTTACACTATATGGAAATTCCTTGAGGAACGATTTCCGGACTACTCTTTGGAAAATCTAGATGTGATCCTTCAAAAGTCCATTGCTTTAAATAAGATGAACTCTAGTGATCCCAAATTTGATGAATGTTTATTTTAACTTCGTGACCTTATGTGTGCCAAAGGAGATGTAGGAATCATTAGTAATATCATCTCGGAAGTCGTTAGAATTCATAAAGATGAACATTGTCATGATCACATAACTAATGAATTACTCTCTCTATGTGTTGATCTATCTCAAGACAATGTTGAACATGGTTATTATGATGAGGATGATGATAGTGACTTTGACCTTGATTAACAAATGAGACATTTTGGTCTTATGGCTAATCTTCATGGTTACACGGGCGGAGGAAAGGAATGGGTGCTTCAGAGTGGTTGCATGGATCATATGACCGGAGATAAGGACATGTTTGAAGAGCTTGCTAGAAATGATGGTCCACGAAAGTATGTTACCTTTGGTGACAACTCTAAGGGTAAATTTGTTGGCCTTGGTAAGGTGGCCATATCCAACGATAGCTCTATCAAGAATGTCATGCTTGTAGAATCTCTCAGATATAATCTTCTTTTCGTGTCTAGATTAGATGATTTTGGTTTAAATGTGCTATTCACTCATGTTGATTGCCAAGTCTTTCGTACAGATAATCATAAAATGGTCTTTACCGGCATTCGTAGAGGTGACCTATACATTGTTGACCTCACTAAGAAAGCCCAACCTCACACTTGTTTTATTGCTAAATCTTCTAAAGGTTGGTTGTGGCATAGAAGTTTAGGTCATGTCGGCATGAGAAACATTGACAAGCTTATTAAAGGTGATCATATCCTTGGTGTTAAAGATGTTATATTTGACAAGGATAGACTTTGTAGTGCTTGTCAAGCAGAAAAACAAGTTGGAGGAAGTCATCCCGTGAAGAACATCATGACCACGAGAAGACCGCTTGAGGTACTTCACATGGATCTTTTTGGTTCCAATGCTTACAAGAGTCGGTGGTAACTCTTTTGGATTGGTCATTGTTGATGACTTTTCAAGATTTATGTGGGTGGTTTTTTTATGATAAATCACAGGTCCAAAAGACCTTCAAGAACTTCGCTAGGAAGGCCCAAAATCAATTTTAAGTGAAGATCAAGAAGGTTCGGAGCGACAACAGAACGGAGTTCAAGAACGCCAATGTGGATACCTTTCTTGACGAAGAAGGGATTTCACATGAGTTCTCAGCTACGTACACACCTCAACAAACTGGAGTTGTTGTGAGGAAGAACCTGAGCTCATCGAAATGGCGAGAACGATGCTTGATGAGTACAAGACGCCAATACACTTTTGGGCAGAAGCGGTAGAGACAGCTTGTCATGCTACAAATCGTCTATATCTTCGCAAACTTCTCGGCAAGACGACATATGAGTTTCTCACCGGTAACAAACCCCAAGTTGGATACTTTCGAGTATTTGGCTCAAAGTGCTACATTCTTGACAAGCATCGTCTTTCAAAATTGGCCCCTAAATCTCATGAAGGTTTTCTACTCGGTTATGGCTCAAACTCTCACACTTACCGTGTCTACAATAATTTCACCCGAAAGGCTGAAGAGACAGTAGATGTGAAGTTTGATGAATCTAACAGCTCGCAAGTAGATCAATTTCCAATTGATGTAGGAGACAAAGACCCTTCGGAGGCAATACAAGACTTGTATATTGGCAAGATTCGCCCAACGGAGGTGAAGGAGAATACTTCGTCCATTCAAGTGGAAGCCTCATCTTCATAACAAGGTGAACCAGAAGTTGACCTGGAGGCATCAACAAGTGGGACACGCCATGATGAAGGAAACAAGGAAGTACTTCAAGATGAACCTCATCGTCCTCCTTCTCCACGTCCACAAAGGACAAGAAGATGAAGAGGATGTTCCACCCCAACCCAAGCAAAAGCTTTCACGAGTTAAAGCTAGAATTGCTAGAGATCATCCCGTAGAGCAAATCTACGACGATATTCAAACTGGGAGAATCACTCGCTCTAAATCTCGCTTAGCTAACTTCTGTGAACATTACTCCTTCATATCTAACCTTGAACCCACGAAGATTGAAGATGTCTTGATGATCCGGATTGGGTGAACGCTATGCACGAGGAACTACATAACTTCGAGAGAAACCAAGTTTGGACATTGGTTGAGAAGCCCGACAACAACCAAAACATCATCAGTACAAAATGGGTGTTTCACAATAAGCAAGATGAAGATGGACAAGTTGTATGCAACAAGGACCGTCTCATGGCTCAAGGCTACACTCAAGTCGAAGTGAAAGGTTTGGAAAGCTAATGTCGGAAAAGTTTGAGATGTCTATGATGAGTGAACTCAAGTTCTTTCTTGGTTTGCAAATCAACGAAACTAAGGAGGGTACCTTTGTTTCTGAAACGAAATATACCAAGGACTTGTTCAAGAAGTTCAACATGCAAGAATGCAAAGGTATGACTACATCCATGCCTAGTGGACATCTTGACTTGACAAAGGATGGCGAAGTGGTTGACCAAAAGGTTTACCGCTCTATGATTGGTTCATTGTTATATATATGTGCCTCCCGTCCCGACATTATGCTAAGTGTATGCATGTGTGCACAATATCAAGCGAGCCCAAAAGAATGTCATTTTAAGGCAGTGAGAAGGATAGTGAGATAGTTAATTCAAACACCAAACTTTGGCATTTGGTATCCTAAGAGGTCTTTTTTCGATCTTGATGGCTACTCCAATTCGGACTATGGCGGAGACAAGCTTGATAGAAAGTCCACTTCGGGTACTTGTCAATTTCTTGGTAGATCCCTTGTATCTTGGTCCTCCAAGAAACAAAACTCGGTATCCTTATCCATCGCCGAAGCAGAATACATTGCCGCAGGTTCATGTTGTGCTCAATTACTTTGGATGACCCAAACTCTTAAAGTGTATGGGATATATGTGAAACATGCTCCGTTACTTTGTGATAATGAAAGTTCTATTAAGATTGCTCACAATCTCGTGCAACATTCTCGAACTAAACATATTGAAGTTCGTCATCATTTCATTCGAGATCATCTTGCTAAAGGAGACTTCATTCTTAAACATGTTTGTACCAATAAGCAATTAGCGGATATATTTGCGAAACCACTTGATGAGAAAGTGTTTTGCAGGTTGAGAGGTGAATTGAACATTATTGATGCCTCAAATTTGGAGTAAAAACTCTTTTCTGGGTACATGCAAGGCAAAAGCCTTTGACTAATCCTTGATATTTCTCTTATGATGATCATATGTCCTAGATCTATTTGCACCCTTGCATGCTATCTAACCCTTGTAGGTACTTGGATGAATTCAAATACATGAGATTGCAACTCACTCATATCCTAAGCAATCTCTACATCACCAAGTCTCTACGATACGGTGGTTGAAGTCAAGGAAGCATGAATCCTTTCAACATATCCTTTGACAATTTCTCTATATCAAATTTCATTTGGTATCAAATTTTTATGATTGTCATTTTTGATACACAAGTGCTCCTCCTTGCAATTCTAACCCATGTAGGAAGCTGAACTCAAATCTCTAGTGGAGCTCCCAACTCTTGATGAAGTACATCCATCTTGAGCATCCCAAACAAGTTCAACTACATGATCAAGACAAACACCACCACCCAAGGTATGTTATTCCATCTTAGAGAAGCTTTACCCCAAGATATGAGGTCAAAGCAACTCAACAAGATGTGAATACATCAAAATGTTTAAACGAAAAATGGCAACCCCATTTGAGCTTACACGATGAGTATGACCCATGATCAAGTGCTCTCACTTGAATCCTAAGTCAATATACTCTAACATAGGTGACTCTGTCGCCGACCAATTCTGGATGAAGTTCTCTAGTGTTTCTTTGTGCTCTTGCATTGGTCTTTTGCATGCTTGTTCCCCTTTCAACTTCATCTAAATTTATTTTATTCTCTTGATATGTCTCCAATGTATCTATAATTTTTGATTATTCCATGCTATTATATATTCTATTTTGGATGTTTAATGGGCTTTATTATACACTTTTATATTATTTTCGGGACTAACCTACTAACCCAAGGCCCAGTGCAAATTGTTGTTTTTTGCCTATTTCAGTGTTTCGTAGAAAAGGAATATCAAACGGAGTCCAAACGGAATGAAACCTTTGGGTGAGTTATTTTTGGAACCGTATCTACCCAGAAGACTTGGTGTACACGCGAGGGAACGAGAGAGGTGGCCACGAGGGTCCAGGGCGCGCCCCCACCCTCGTGGGCCCCTCTGGCTCCCCCGATGCCCTCCTTCCTCCTACATATATCCATGTACCCTGGAAACTTCGAGCCAACAGAGAAAACCGTAATTCCACCGTCGCAACCTTCTGTTCCCGTGAGATCCCATCTTGGGGCCTGTTCCGGAGCCCCGCCGGAGGGGGAATCCATCACGGAGTGCTTCTACATCAACACCATAGCCTCACCAATGAGTTGTGAGTAGTTTACCACAGACCATCGGGTCCATAGTTATTAGCTAGATGGCTTCTTCTCCCTTTTTGGATCTCAATACAAAGTTCTCCTCGATCTTCGAGGAGATCTATTCGATGTAATCTTTTTGCGGTGTGTTTGTCGAGATCCGATGAATTGTGGGTTTATGATCAAGATTATCTATGAACAATATTTGATTATTTTCTGAAATCTTTTATGTATGATTATAATATCCATGCAAGTATCTTCGAATTATTGGTTTGGTTTGGCCTACTAGATCTTTAGTTCTTGCAATGGGAGAAGTGCTTGGCTTTGGGTTCAGTCTTGCGGTGTCCTTTCCCAGTGACAGCAGGGGCAGCAAGGCACGTATTTTATTGTTGCCATCGAGGATGAAAAGATGGGGTTTATGTCATATTGCTTGATTTTATCCCTCTACATCATGTCATCTTGCTTAAAGCATTACTCTGTTCTTATGGACTTAATACTCTAGATACATGCTGGATAGCGGTCGATGTGTGGAGTAATAGTAGTAGATGCAGAATCATTTCGGTCTACTTGTCACGGATGTGATGCCTATATATAATGATCATGCCTAGATATTCTCATTACTATGCCCTTTTCTATCAATTGCTCGACAGTAATTAGTTCACCCACCGTAGAATTCTTCTATCATGAGAGAAGCCACTAGTGAAACCTATGGCCCCCGGGTCTATTCTCAACATATTAATCTTCCATCTACTTTACTTTGCTTTATTTACTTTATGTTCTTATACCAAAAATACCAAAAATATTATACTATCCTATCTATCATATCTCACTTTTGTAAGTAACTGTAAAGGGAATGACAACCCCTTATCGCGTTGGCTGCGAAGTTCTTATTTGTTTGTGCAGGTGCGAGGGACTCGCGCGTGGTCTCCTACTAGATTGATACATTGGTTCTCAAAAACTGAGGGAAATACTTATGCTACTATGTTGCATCACCCTTTCCTCTTCGAGGGAATACAACGCAAGCTCGAGAAGTAGCAAGAAGAATTTCTGGCGCCGTTGCCGGGGAGGCTTACGCAAAAGTCATATACCAAGTACCTATCACAACCCCTTATCGTGTTGGCTGTGAAGTTCTTTTTTGTTTGTGCAGGTGCGAGGGACTCGCGTGTGGTCTCCTACTGAATTGATACATTGGTTCTCAAAAACTGAGGGAAATACTTACCCTACTGTGCTGCATCACCCTTTCCGCTTCGAGGGAATACAACGCAAGCTCGAGAAGTAGCATTTCTCTGCATCCAATTCATTGCAAATCTTTTAGTTAATTCCTTGCAAATCTTTGTGAGATCTTATTTTCCTAGTGAGCTGAGTTGTCAATTGTTCTCTCTGTGATTGAACTCGGACACACCGGTTTGTCTCTTTCGGTCAAACCAAACCATCTCGGTGCCACTGAATAAAATAACTCGGTGTTACCGATTTCAGTGCTGAGGAGACACTTTGACTTTGCATCCTACATATTGGTTCCAGCTCAACTCAATGATTCTTGACCTCTAAAAGCATCACATTCTACATGTTGCTTTGTACTGTGACTCAAGGACCAAACCTACTGACTCATACTCCAGAAAATCCCTTTCTAGAAATTGATGTCAAAGGGGGAGAGAGAGATCACATCAAACCTTACTCACACTAAAGGGAGAGAGAAATTCCTAAGTAAGTCCTCCCATTTGCTTGGTATTAAAAGAGGACAGAAGTCACATGTCTTCTAAAGGGGAAAGACATGTCAGTATTTGTTATGATTACTTTTCTTGCTCTGATTTTTCTTTCTCTATCTTCTCTCATTATCACATATAAGATTCAGGGGGAGAAAGACTCCTAAGGGAAGAAAATCTTAGAATTTATTGCATATCTTTCTGGGGACATGTCTACACTCAATAGAGTACCTAGTACTCACTCTCTACATGTCATCGCAATCTTGGTACTCTTGTGGTTTGCTGCTCTTGCTCTGCTTAGTAGATGTTTCTGTGTTATCTAACCTTATTTACTCAGGTGTATCTCTTCCAAAGCTAGCTCAAGACGACAAGGTAAGTATATGCATCACACTCATGTGCATGATTGTCAGCCCCAGGATGCGATTCTATCCCGATCACGTGATACACTCGTGATTGGGGCACAACGGCATTTTAGGCGCTAAGCAAGATGGATATCATTTCATCGTACCATTACATAAATACATGGGGATACAACAATTCATACAAATCACAAGAATACAACAACATCAATACAAGACATCCGACTACGGATGCAAACATGAAAAGCACAACGAGATCCATCCTGCTATCCCAGGCTGCCGACCAGGAACATAACCCAAGACTAACGAGGAAGAAGAAGAAAGAACTCCAAAACAAAGAACATCGCTCTCACGTCAAGTCATCGGAAACCTGCACCTGCAACTGTTGTTGTAGTATCTGTGAGCCACGAGGACTCAGCAATCTCATAACCATGGGTATCAAGACTAGCAAAGCTTAATGGGTAGGAAGAGGTTAAGTGGTGAGGTTGCAGCGGCGGCTGAGCAAAGTATGGTGGCTAACTTACGAGTACAAGAATAAGATGAGCATCTACGCAAACGGTCGCACACTAGTAATGATCGCTAAAGATCCTGAACTACCTACGAGTCAAACATAACCCCACCGTGTTCTCTTCTCAACGTGAAAAGAGACAGTCACGGTTACTCACGCGGTTATGTGTTCTATTTCGGATCCTCTGTCAAGTTTTCTACAACCGGACATTAACAAATTCCCATCTGCCACATAACCGTGGGCATGGCTTTCGAAAGATCAAAACCCTGCAGGGGTGTCCCAACTTAGCCCATCACAAGCTCACGATCTGCGGAGTCGCAACTCCATGTTGGGAAGACTCGAGTATTCTCAGAATCCCGTGCTCAAGATATTTCAACAAAGGTAAAACTAATCCAGCAAGACCTCCCGGCGTGCCGACACCCTGATAGTAGTTGCGCGTATCTCGTTTCAGGCCACTACCGGATGGGACAACCTACAAGAAAATATCAATCCTCGAGTTTCCCCGCGGTGGCCCGGCAGTCCGCCCGTTTGGGACCAACACCATCAGCACTGCCCCCCCTGTAATGTAGAATTAAGAACCCCGGGACGCGACCCCCTATGCAATTTAATTAATTAACTAATTTTTATTATGAGGCATATTAAAACCAATGTTGGGCCTTGCTGAAAAAGCTTTAAGCAGTGCGAATTATCAAGGGGGGCCCATAAACCCCAACCGTGTTAGGGACGCAAGATCAAGGAACATAACACCGGTTTATCGGTTCTTAAGGCGGCATGAGTGGAACAAAACGCCGAGCAAAAGGCCAAGCCTTCCACTCATTGCCAAGTATATAGGTGTGTTAATATATTTAGGAGATATTGTGATATTCCAACAACAAGTTCCAACATGGAGCAATCTTCATCTTCACATGCAACTAACAACGCTATAAGAGGGGCTGAGCGAGCGGGTAACATAGCAAAACAACGATTTGCTGGGATGGTGTCAAAGGTTAGAGGTTTCATGGCAACAAGGAGAGAGGCTGACAATAGATATGTAACGTGACATATAGCGACAGCATCAAGACAACTAGCATGGAAATGATAGTAAAGGTATCCAAGGTGATGGTCATCTTGGCTGGAATCCCGCAAGGAAGAAGAATGAGTCCATGAAGAAGACGAAGAATAAGCCATGAGGATGAACCACGTGAAGTCGAACGAATCCTCACGAACGCAACGGAATAAGAACTAGTGAGAAGAAGCAAGTAACACGTTAAACACACCACATAAGAACATGACATAATGCTCAACCAAGTATGATGCAAGACAAGTCTATATGATGCAAAACATGGCAAGGGATGATGCATACACAAACAACACCACCCAACAAGTTTAAATGAGGCTGGAAACAATATATAACAATTCTGGTAAGTCCTCATATGCACATTTCGAAATTGGTCCAGAACTGAACAAACCTTAAGTTAAAGTTGTTAAATAGCAAGTTAACATGCACCGTGATGATCTACTCGAAATTCTAGTCAAGTTACATATCAAGTTCATTTAATTCGGAGTTACGGCCTAGAAGATATGAGCAAAACAAGTTAAGCATGGCAAGGATGCAAGTTGCATTCAACAACAAGCAAACTCACTCTAAACATGTAAACAACTTGATATTATGCATCTACATGGAAAAACACACAAGTTTCATATAGGACATGCTCAAAATGGAGCAACGGTTCATCACATACACATGAAACAAGATATAACAACAAGCTGTCCAAAAACAGCAACATGGCACTTAGTTGACATCAAAACAACATGATATAATAAGACTTCATGTCAACAAAGGGCATGTCAAGCATGTACATGTCCAGCACTACACGCATGACCAAAGAGCTACTACAAAACACCACTAGAACATGCTCAAAACATCATGGCAATATTGCAAAAGATTACAGTTTCACAGACTTAGTGAAAATAAACTGCACATGGCAGCAATAACGACAAGTAGGCATCTTTGCAAGCTTGTGCAACTCATCTCAAAGCATATCATGGCATGTGAATATAGTCAACAGAAAGAAGACATGTTTATGAAACTACTCATGGCAAGAATATGGTCATATGATGCATAGATCACTAGCAATTCACATGGCAAAACTGAACTTCCTAATAACAGGCTGACAGAAACATTTTATAGCAACTTGGGAGCATGAAAATAACAAGCTACAGTATGCCATATATGCAAACAAGGGCATGGATGAATAGAGCATAACATGGACAACAAGACATCATCATTGGACAACCTAAAACAAGCATGGATTTGAGTGGGGCATCAAGCAAACATGGCATCAGGTTATAGCAGTTTCAGACTTAGCAGTTTTTATCAAGTCATAGAAATCAGCAACAGCGAGAAGGCTACTTTACAAGCTTGTTGCAAACACCACAAGACATATCATGGGAAGTGGATTGCACCACAGCAAAGATGACATGATTTTTCTTCTAAAACATATTGACATGTAGCTCAAACAAAAATCACACATAAAGATACGAAAAAGACAAATCAGCATCTCATAACAAGTTTCAGCACTTAATAGACACATGCACTTTTGCAACAGAGATAAACATGGCAATATGGCACCTAACATCAATGATACATCAACCATCATGTAGAGCACTTCACAATGAACATTTTGACATATCATATGCTCCATTTGGACCAACATGCACAAAGTTACCACATCACAAACATGCTAACATATTGATGACAGACAACAAGGCCTGACACTAATCATCACGTAGCAATTTTTCAACAATGATTAAGGCATCAAGATGAACATTAACATGTATGAAAATACATCTAGCATGTAGAGCACATCACCACGAACATCTGGACATATCATTTGCTCAATTTGGATAATCGCGCACAAAGTTATCATCACTCAAAGTAGCATCATGCAACAGTATTTCTTGGACTTAGTGGAAAAACTACCTCCCGGGGTGACTAGGTGGACAATGTCCAGGTCCGAACGGACATGTCCGTCGGTGGCGCGCACGGGCCCACCTGGCAGTGACACGTTGGAGGAAGACGTCGGACATGTCCGGCTCCTCCGGACATGTCCCGCGCGACGTGGCCCGGATCGGATCTGGCCCGATCCGGCCGACGGCGATTCCGGCGATGGCGAAGACTCCGGCGGCAAGCTCGAGCCGGCGAGATCCGAGGGGAGGCGCGGGGGAAGGCCGAGGTGGCGCTGGATCAGCGGCGGAGGCGCGGACGGCGGAGAGGAGCGCACCGGCGGGGCTGGGCGCTGCTGCTGCTCCGGTGAGGCCCGGCGGCAAGCTTGAGCCAGCCCGCATCTTGCCGGATCTGGGAGCTCCTCGGTGGGGCTTCGACGGCGGCGGGGCAGAGAGGCGAGGGACGGTCGATGTGGCGACGCGCTCCGGCGGCAGGCGGTGGGGTTCGGCGAGCTCGCGGTGGCGGCGGTCGACGGGAGGCCGACGGCGCGGCGGTTACGCAGGGCGCGCGGC
>LR738716.1:53278242-53301955 GCA_902687465.1 Secale cereale
CCCCTCCTCTAGACACCTCTTCTTCGATCCTCTCAAACGGCTTTCGGAAAGGAAAACAAAACGTGTTCCCGATTTGTTTTTTCATCCGTTTTTTGTCTGGTTTTCTCATGACCAAAAAATTTGTGGAAGCCTATCAATAAGGGATCTAGTTCTGAAGATCTCGACGCCAGAAATCCAATGATGAAAACAGTTTGAGATTTGGACGCATGATTTAAGAAATAAATCATTTTGAATAAACAAATGTATGTAAAAAAAGAAAATTCCTAATCGTGACAAGTGGAGCACATGCAACACGCCACTTATCGCAACCTGAAGATAGATGGAAGTGATATTTGTAAGGAGTACTCCTCAATTAAATTTTGAAAAATATAAGATCAATTGGAATTCTTTTCCCTATTGCAAGTCGTGTAGATCGGTTCAGCCTAGAACTAGCGTACGACACATCGAAGCCTGAAAACAATAAGAAACTCATGACAGCGTGGGAACAAGAAGGCGTTCATACCACATCGATGGTGTCAGTTAGAGCAAGTATAATAAGGCATAGTCAGCAGACTATAAGGATTAAACAATTATATTTGTGGTGAGTTGGATGAAAGAGAAGAGGAGAGAAGGAAAGCGGGTTGTAGATTAACAGCCGGCTGCAGCACGGACTCCAAGAAACATTATGAGAGTGTACGATGGGTCATGCATTAATAAAGTAGTACTCTCTCTCCGTTCCCAAATATAAATCTTTATAAATATTCAACAAGTGATTAAATACGGAGCAAAATGAGTGAATCTACACTCTAAAATATGTCTATATACATCCGTATATTGTAATCCATTTGAAATGTCTAAAAAGACTTATATTTAGGAACGGATGGAGTACTACTTAACAATTACTCCCTCCGTCCGGAAATACTTGTCATCAAAATGAATAAAATGAGATGTATTTTGATTCTAGATACATCCATTTTTGTTCATTTTGATGACAAGTATTTTCAGACGAAGATATAAAAAGCACAATTGGTGATGATGGTATGCCTGCCTCCTGACAATCTGAACCATCAGATCTAAAACGAACGGTTTAGATGGCACTAAAGTTGAAAGCCCGGGGTAACCTCTCTGCCCAGACAGAGTTCGCCTTCACTCTCCACTAACCCAGGCGATCGAGAGGCATTTTCGATTAGTTCTCCATCTGCCGGCGTGCGGCGCGTGCCCGCCGGTCCGCCCTGGATCCGGTGGCCACTATGGCCCCAGGAGGCATCGCAGACCCCGGCTCCTCATCGGCGGTGGGGATTTAAATTTCCTTTTCTGGATATTTGGTCCCTTCGTCGACCTCTTGGTGGAGCAGTGGTCGGCGGATTTTATAGGGAATAAAGTCCCCCAGCCCTTGCTCCTGCTCGCCGGAGGCTTCGTCGGAGCCGGTGGGAGACTTGTGGAGTACACACATTGTCGCGTCGCGTACCGTACAATACATCTCTTTATGACAGCAACGAGGCACTGTATCCAAGCACGCGCTCCTGGTTTTCAAAATGTGTTTTAAACGTATTTTGAAATGTCAAAAAATTCCAAAGCAAATAGACGCATACATCTCGATATTGTACATGCTCACAAAGTCGTTTCGCGACAAAACCGATAAGTTATGTGTCGCGTGTGAAAAAAAATAAAATCCGATGTTAAAAGTGCTTTTCACAAGACATCTTTTTTATCTTTTTATACAAGCCACAAAAGATGTTGGTTTCTCTGAAAATCGATGTGCACACATATAATGTCGAGATGTATGCATCAAATTTTTGTTTAGAATTTTTTCAAACTTTGAAATATTATTTCGGATGGCAGGAGGGGGCGCTCCCATGTGCCAAAGCGAATTTCTGGGTGTTATGGACCATTTTCTGGATCATGTCTGTTCAGTACAATCTTTTATACCATTGTATCAATTTTGGATTTACTTTGACCTGCAAATTCAACAATAGTAATTATAAAAAAAATCAACAGTAGTAAACAGGAACTTGTGTTGAAGATATCCCCACTTTCAATTTTTTTTGGTTAATGCTTTTCATTATGTTTTCCTTCATTCGACAAAATATGAAGTCAATCGGGGGCAAATTGAATTTTTTTTCCCTATCTTCCTTGTGTTATTACACTAAAAATGAAACCAAGATACCTAATGCCAAAGCGCACGCGGCATAGCATAGGCTATCATCTACCTGATTCTAGCATAGGTTTGGTGTTGTCACGGTTTCCAAATGTGTGGATGGATTTTCTATTTGCCACTCGCTCTCTATCCCCTCAATTTGGGAAGGCAATGAGGAAGCTAGGTAAAGAGAGCAATAAGTCTTTGTCAAGGTGAAAATGAAGAAATAAATGTTTGGTTTGGACAAGGAGGTTCATCAATTGGAAACGAACCATACGTTAGATTTTGCTCAGTGTGTAATTATCCGCAATAGAGTATCACTGTGATCAAATGTCTTGATGCATCCTTTATTGTGCAATAGGCTCCTGACACTTAAGTACCCAATGTCCACCTGATCATTTGTGATTCCCTAATGCATCTTACTAGTCTATTATACATGTTGTATATAAAGTTGACTATATTTCACATGACAACTTCATATAACTTGGCTGTACTATTAACCATGCTGTTAAAGTCTCATTCCGCCCTAGTCGACCAGGCCTAATGGCCGACGTGCAGACTAATAAAAAGACAAAGGGAGTACTCAAGTAATTATTTCCAAACTTACCACGAGGTATTACGTGTACTACTATACAACATTAACGAGTATGATTCCGACCAGTTGAGATCGATTAGACATGGCTGAGAGGAGTAGCACATATGAAAAGCATGGTCAAACCTATCAGTTGTTTGTGATCATGCCAAGGTCAGGCATAGGCCACCCTGCCGCGGCCGCCAAGCGTCGGGGGTGACCGGTCCCCGCTGCAGCTCGACTCCGGGCTGCACAGTTCCCTCTGCTGCGCCGCACGATCACTGTTGTTACTCGTGCTCCAGCCGGAGCTGGCCGTCGAGCCCCCGCCGAGCGCCACTGACCCGGACCGGCTCCGGGCGTGAGCCCTCGGGGCGGCCGGCGGCGCCATGCGGGCCTTGGCGCGCGCCGACTGCGTCGCCGCCATGTACCCGGGAATCACCTCGGCGCGCACCGGGTACAGGTCTGTCGGAGGGCTCTTCCTGCTCGGCTCCATCTCCACGGTCCTCTCCGAAACGCCTTCGGTGGCCGTGGCCGTTGCCGCCGTCACGTACGACGTCTCCGCCGCCGCTAAGTGCTGGTTGGCCTGCTCTGGCGGCGCACTGGTGGGCGCCATGCAGCGCTCCAGCCAGTGCCAGCCGGCCTTGCGCTTGTCCAGCTCGTCGCGCTCAAGCTGCATTTGTTCGTGATGGAATTTCATCTGTAAACTAAAACTAGTACTGTGTTACAATTTGTTTAGCCGAAACATGTGCAGAGAGAATAATGGCAGGGAAGACGGACCTTGTGCTGCTGGAAGTCATGCGCGTAGGCAGGTGGCCACGCCGCGGCGTCGTCATGCCGGCACAAGGCTCCGCCCCGGGCAACGGCGTCCCACCCTTCCTGGAACGGGCTCAGGTTGCCGACGCTGCCGTGCCTGTTTCTTGGTCGCCGTACCTGCGCCGCCGTCTCCGCGTCCTCCTCGTCCTGGTGGTCATCGAAGAAAAGGCGTTCATGCCCGTACGACTGCCGGCGGGCACCGTGCGCGGGGAC
Source organism: Secale cereale (assembly GCA_902687465.1). NCBI lineage: Eukaryota > Viridiplantae > Streptophyta > Magnoliopsida > Poales > Poaceae > Secale > Secale cereale. The sequence continues at coordinate 53,281,956 of LR738716.1, forward strand.
GACGGGGGCGGGACGGCCGCGCGTGGCGACGTGGGAGTTGAGGCGGCGGGCGCGGACGCGGTCCTGCGCGCGGACGAGCGCCTGCATGCAGCGCATGGTGTGATGGACCTGGCGACGCACCTGGTGGCCGCGCACCAGCGCCTGCAGCCGCACCAGCCCACGTAGAGCGCGCAGGGCTCTCCTCGCCTGAGCACAAGCACAATGTTACACTCTGCTTGTCTTTTAAGCTACGTAAAACATTCAGGATATTTTTCTGTTTGATTTGAGAAGAATTCGTTACCATTTCAACTTTCAAAAACATTCAACTACGATCCATAAATTGACCAAGTCAGTAGTACTTTATACGGCCAGATCACAGCATCTAACCACTGCATGCAACTAATAAATTCCAAGAAATACATTCCTAATATACGGAAATCAGGTCCTCCTGTTTATTCATTCCAAAATGGAGTAAGACATAAAGTATATACACAAAAACGAATTTAACGAAAAAAATGGCTAGTACGGGGTGCAGACACCCAAAGCATCAGCATGTGGAGCATAAATGGCACCGCATGGATTCGGTGAGTCTGTGTACGTGACGCCAACTACTTGACGGTGATCTAATTAATTATACTACCTCCGTCTAGGTGAATAAGTCATTCACCTAGTTTTAGGTCGACGATTTAACTATCTAAATATGTATTATATGTGACAAAAAATATATATTTAGAAACTACATCTGTGTAGAAATCTAGTGATATACTTTTCATGACATATAACACATATTTAATTCCTCAAATCGCTGACCTAGAACTACGCGAATGACTTATTCACCTAGACGGAGGTAGTAGTTTCTCACACAAAGCCCACTTTCTAATGCCCTTAATCGCAAGCAATGCAGATACCTGCAAGCTTTTTAGCTTAGTCACTGTGTACGCGACTGCCCTTATAACACGACCAAAGCTTCGTTTTCACCCCCACTACGTTCTCAAAAACAAAAATTCGTTCAGTACTAAAAATGGCCTGTCGTTATCGAGCCACGGTACGGTATGGTCCAGCTATCACGTACTGCTAGATGAACTCGTTTTTAAAAAGAGTTGAAAAAAAATCATACACTCTCCTAACATCGCTCAAAAGAAAATGCGTATGGCTTTCGCAGATACAGTACATTTTTTCGTTTGAGCAAATGCACATGTGGAAGAAGTTGGCGGGAGAGACGCTGCGTACGTACCAAGTAGCCCCGGTAGAATGCCTGGATGCGCACGGCGGCGCGCTCCTCCCTGCCGGCGGCCCTCCCGCGCAGGGCCGCGAGCCTCGCCATCCTCGACGCCATTGCGCGGCGCGCCCTCCGGGCCTCCGCCTCCACCCCGCCACCCTCCCGCGCCCACCCGGCGACGGAGCCGCCGCTGCCCTCATTGGTCACCTCAGGCGACGTGTCGGCGGCCGGGAAGTGCTCGACGGACACTATCTCCGCCGCCTCCTGCTCCTCGCCTCCCAGCCCCTGCCGATCCAACGACCAACCAACAGCGTCAGCAACCAACTAATTATGTACGAACGAGAAGCAGGATCGCACGGACCTTCTTGGCGTGGCGCGGGTCCTTGGACGGGGAGGAGGAGGGGCTGGTCTTGAAGACCTTCCGGACGGTGGCCAGCCAGCCGGCGCCGCCGGGCTTCTTGCCCATGTACGCGGCAATGCGTGCGTTGCGGGGGCGCTTTAATTTGATTTTGGTGTGGCTAGCTCGATCGATGGTGGATCGATCGCGCGGTCAAGGGAGATGATGCATGGGCTTGCCGTACGAGGCGGGAGGTGGTGTGGGTGGCGAAGGGACAATAAGTGCAGGCGCGCCGCGAGCGAGAGTGCCGTGAACGTGAGGGCGCCGGTCGGTACAGGAGCGGCTTTATCGCGCGCAGCGTCACGGGCCCCGCGCTGTACTTAGGTACAGCAGCGGCGCCGCGATTTGCAATTGGACGGGAAGAGGCGGAAACTCCATGGTGCTCGATCACCAGGTGAGGTGAGTTCAACACCGGCGCCATCTTTGCTATGGAATCAGTGGGCCGCAGAGGCATTCGTCGCCACCTGTTATTGGGAATTTTTCCAAAGGTGCTAGTGTATGTTTCTAGGTCGTGTTGGAGTTCCTCGTTCCTCTCCAAAATTCGTTAGGGGCGGATCAGGTGTATTGAAGCATTGGAATTTTGCTAGTAGGTCTTTGGGCCAAAGCCCAACTAAAATTTTGAAATTCTCTTGGCCCATTCATGCACACATGTGAGTGGAGTGAGTGACACTAGAGTTTATATTTCTGAGCTGGGAAATTTGAACGGAGGGAGAGATAGCACAACCATCAGACCTGCCCCATCGCCACAACCGAAAAGATGGTTACCTCCCCCCAATGGCATTGTGAAGATCAACGTAGACGGGGCTGTAGGAAGATCGAGGAGAGGAGGAGCAGCAGCAGCGATCTGCCGCGACGAGAAAGGTAACTACCTGGGTTCTTCAGCTGTGGTCTTCAACGGAATCATTGATCCGTTGATGTTGGAGACGTACGCTTGCCGTGAAGCACTTGCACTTGCTGACGACCTTGGGGAGCGGAAGGTGTGTATTGCCTCAGACTGTCAAGAGGCGGTGAACGATATCAACAGAGGGACTGGAGGCCCTAACGCAGCAGTGACACATGAAATAACGAACCATTGTAATAGTTTTATTTCGAGCTCTTTTGTGTTTGAGCGTAGGTGTTTCAATTTCGAGGCTCATAATCTTGCCAAATTCGCTTGTAATTTAGACATAGAAGGCATGTTTGGTTGGGCTACCCCCATGACCCGAACCTTGTACCTATGACAATTCCTTTGAATGAATAAAGAAGCGAGTTTTCTCAAAAAAAAAAACTAGAGTTTAGTCCCACCACGGAAGTTGAGAGAGAGTTGCACCTCTTTATACGGTTAGCTCTCCTGCCACTTGTATGAGCATAAGAAGATGAGACCTACACGCGCGCTCCCCCTCCCCGCTCGCCACGCCACGCCACGCGGGAATGAGCTGAGGATAGAGCTATGCACTTTGTCTATATTTTTGTTGCTCGGGAATAATTAATAAATCGTAATTAACGGACGCGTTAATTGCTCAGCCGTTTCCGATCCCTTTGGATCACGGGGTTTTCTCCATGACCTAACCGGCCCGCTTTATATAGCCAGGCAAACGTCTACCCTAGCCGCCGCCATAACATATGGTTTCGCATCACCGTTTCAGATCATTGCGCCGCCACGCAAGTCTTCTCCATCCCTCCTTCCGGCGTGCACCGCGAGAAGGGACAGCAGGCCTCCGGATTCCCGCCTCTTGTCATCCTGTACGGGAGAGGGGCGATCAAGTTTTTGGGGAGCGCACTCGCGCGACTGCTGGCAGCGACGACTTCGACAACGACGACTTCTTCCCCGACCTCGGCAACCTTATCCTCAACGACATGGGCGACAACATTGGCGCCGGCGATGCTGCTCCCGTTGCACCGTACGTGTCTCTATCCTTCCTGTTTGAGATCGTGGTAGAATTAATATTTCTAGTATGTGCCCTAGATGTTATCTGTTCATCTAATATGCTAGTTCACATGATTATTTTAATCTCTATTTTTGCTGTTATGATTTACCTTTTGTTTATTCGGATTAAATCTCGTAGTAATTTGCTCATATTTCCAACAATCCAAAAACCTGATTATAGGCAAATTACTCCGAGTGGTTTTACTGCGTATTTGAAGCCGCATGCCTTTAAGGGGGCGCAGTATAAGAGGTGGCGCACGAGAGCAGTCTACTGGTTTCAAACCATGGGCTGCTATGAGGCCACTAAGGGCAAGCCTGAGGGCGATCTTAATCCAGCACAGCTGGAAGTAATTGAGAAGATCGAAACTCTTTTTAAAGGCGCCCTTCTGAGTGTTCTTGATGATTCCATTGTTGATTCATATATGTCGTTTGACAATGGCAAGGACATGTGGGCTGCGCTCGAGGCCAAGTTTGGTGCCTCGGACGCCGGCAGCGAGTTGTACGTCATGGGGCAATTCTATGACTACAAGATGACTGATGAGCGCCCTGTTGTACAACAAGCTCATGAGATACAATCACTCGCCAAGGAACTTGAGTACTTTAAGTGTGTGTTGCCGGATAAATTTGTTGCCGGGGGCATCATTGCCAAGCTTCCACCTTCGTGGAACAATTTTGCTACTTCCCTGAAACACAAGAGACATGAGTTTTTCGTTTCGGATCTCATTGGTACTCTTGATGTTGAAGAGAAGACGGGAGCAAAAGACACACGTGCTCGAGTTGCTGAGGGAGCTTCTAGTGCCCACAAGTTCAAAAATAACAAGAACAAAACTCAGGGCAAAGGCAAGTTTGATGCAAAGAACAAGCCATCACATCTTACCAACTTCAAGAAGAATTCTCATAAGAAGGGGAAGGGACTTTGCCATGTCTGTGGTGATCCTAATCACTGGGCTCCAAAGTGTCCTAACCGCTTTGAGGAGCGCGAACATGAGAAGAGCGGCAAGTCCGCTAATGTTGTCAACGGTGATACTGATATGAAGGAATCTGGGTACGGTATTCTTCCTACCATCCTTTCAGTATTTCAATCTCCTGATTGACTAATTGACATCGGTGCCAATGTACATTTTTGTGCTGATGCCTCCATGTTTTCGTCTTACCAGTTCACAGGGACTTCTCCAGTGCTGATGGGGAACGGGTCACATGTCATCGTTCGAGGTGTTGGTACGGTCGATCTGAAGTTTACTTAAGGGAAGATCGTGCGTCTGAAAAACGTTCATCATGTGCCCTCCATCAATAAGAATCCCGTCAGTGGTTCCCGCTTGTGTCGAGATGGTTTTAAGTTGGTTTTCGAGTCCAATAAAGTTGTAATTTCTAAGTATGGATAATTTGTTGGAAAAGGCTATGAGTGTGGAGACTTGTTCCGCCTGTCTTTGTCAGATATTTGCACTAAAGTTATTAATAATATTTGCCACAATAATGAGTCTAATATTTGGCATTCACGACTTTTTCATATTAACTTTGGTTGCATGACGCGGCTAGCCAATATGAGTTTAATTCCGAAATTCACTAATGTCAAGGGCTCCAAGTGCCAAGTGTGTGTGCAAGCTAAGCAACCTCGCAAGTCCCATAAGACTGCAGATGCTAGAGACTTGGCGCCACTAGAGCTTATACATATTGATCTATGTGAGATGAATGGCGTGTTGACAAAAGGTGAAAGAAATACTTCATGACGTTGATTGATGACTCCACTAGATTTTGTCATGTGTATCTTCTGAAATCAAAAGATGAGCCTTTAAATTTCTTCAAAATCTATAAAGCTGAAGCAGAGAACCAACTTGATCAAAAAATTAAACGGCTTAGGTCTGATCATGGTGGAGAATATTTTTCCAATGAGTTTGATTTGTTTTGTGCGGAACATGGTATAATCCATGAGAGGACGCCTTGTTGGGGAACGTAGTATTCAAAAAATTTCCTACGATCATGTAAGATCTATCTACTAGATGCATAGCAACGAGAGGGGAGAGTGTGTCTACGTACCCTCGTATACCAAAAGCGGAAGCGTCTAGTGACGCGGTTGATGTAGTCGAACTTCTTCGCGATCCAACTGATCAAGCACCAAACGTACAGCAGCTCTGCGTTCAGCACACGTTCAGCTTGATGATGTCCCACGAGCTCTTGATCCAGTTGAGCTTCACGGGAGAGTTTCGTCAGCACGACGGCGTGGTGACGGAGTTGATGAATTTACCGACGCAGGGCTTCGCCTAAGCACTGCTACGATATGACCGAGGTGGATTATGATGGAGGGGGACACCGCACACGGTTGGGAGAGGTCAACTGATCAACTTGTGTGTCTAGAGGTGCCCCCTGCCCCCGTATATAAAGGAGCTAGGGGTGAGGTGGCCGGCCAGGAGGAGGGCGCGCCAAGGCAGGAGTCATACTCCCACCAGGAGTAGGACTCCCTCTTTTCCTAGTTGGAGTAGGAGGGGAGAAGGAAGGGAGAGAGGAAGAGAAGGAAAGGGGGCGCCGCCCCCCTCCTTGTCCAATTCGGACTAGAGGGGGAGGGGCGCGCGGCTGCCCTTGGCCGCCCCTCCTCTTCTCCCACTAGGGCCCATGAGGCCCAATTAACTCCCGGGGGGTTCCGGCAACCCCCCGGTACTCCGGTATATGCCCGAAACCTTCCGGAACCCTTCTGGTGTCCAAACATAGTCATCCAATATATCTATCTTTACGTCTCGACCATTTCGAGACTCCTCGTCATGTCTGTGATCATATCCGGGACTCCGAACTACCTTCGGTATATCAAAACACAAAAACTCATAATACCGTTCGTCATCAAACGTTAAGCGTGCGGACCCTATGGGTTCGAGAACTATGTAGACATGACCGAGACTCATCTCCGGTCAATAACCAATAGCGGAACCTAGATGCTCATATTGGCTCCTACATATTCTACGAAAATCTTTATCGGTCAAACCGCATAACAACATACGTTGTTCCCTTTGTCATCGGTATGTTACTTGCCCAAGATTCGATCGTCGGTATCTCAATACCTAGTTCAATCTCGGTACCGGCAAGTCTCTTTACTCATTCCTTAATACATCATCTCGTGACTAACTCATTAGTCATTTGCTTGCAAGGCTTATTATGATGTGCATTACCGAGAGGGCCCAGAGATACCTCTCCGACACTCGAAGTGACAAATCCTATTCTTGATCTATGCCAACACCACGAACACTTTCGGACACACCTGTAGAGCATCTTCATAATCACCCAGTTACATTGTGACGTTTGATAGCACACAAGGTGTTCCTCCGGTATTCAGGAGTTGCATAATCTCATAGTCATAGGAACATGTATAAGTCATGAAGAAAGCAATAGCAGTAAAACTGAATGATCATGGTGCTAAGCTAACGGATGGGTCTTGTCCATCACATCATTCTCCTAATGATGTGATCTCGTTGATCAAATGACAACTCATGCATATGGCTAGGAAACATAACCATATTTGATCAATGAGCTAGTCTAGTAGAGGCATACTAGGGACATACTGTTTTGTCTATGTATTCACACATGTACTAAGTTTCCAGTTAATACAATTCTAGCATGAATAAAAGACATTTATCATGATATAAGGAAATACAAATAACATCTTTATTATTGCCTCTAGGGCATATTTCCTTCAGTCTCCCACTTGAACTAGAGTCAATAATCTAGATTACAAAGTAATGATTCTAACACCCATGGAGTCTTGGTGCTGATCATGTTTTTCCCGTGGAAGAGGCTTAGTGAACGGGTCTGCGACATTCAGATCCGTATGTATCTTGCAAATTTCAATGTCTCCCTCCTTGACTTGATCGCGGATGGAATTGAAGCGTCTTTTGATGTGCTTTGTTCTCTTGTGAAACCTGGATTCCTTCGCCAAGGCTATTGCTCCAGTGTTGTCACAAAAGATTTTCATTGCACCTGATGCACTAGGTATTACACCTAGATCGGATATGAACTCCTTCATCCAGACTCCTTCATTTGCTGCTTCCGAAGCAGCTATGTATTCGGCTTCACACGTAGATCCCGCCACGACGCTCTGCTTAGAACTGAACCAACTGACAGCTCCACCGTTCAATAAAAATACATATCCAGTTTGTGACTTAGAGTCATCCGGATCAGTGTCAAAGCTTGAATCGACGTAACCATTTACGACGAGCTCTTTTTCACCTCCATAAACAAGAAACATATCCTTTGTCCTTTTAAGGTACTTCAGGATGTTCTTGACCTCGGTCAAATGGGGTGGCCGAAAAAAAGAACCGAACTCTAACTGATTTGGTTAACGCCATGTTAGACACATCGGGTCTCTCCAAGGCATGGTGGGGTGAGGCGCTAATGATTGCATGTCATGTCCTAAACCGAGTTCCCACAAAGCATAAAACCATGACTCCTTTTGAGGAATGGGAAAGGCAAAGATTGAAACTCTCCTACCTACGTACTTGGGGTTGTTTGGCGAAAGTCAATATACCAATTTCCAAGAAGCGCAAGCTTGGACCAAAAATCGTGGATTATGTTCTTCTGGGCTATGCTTTTCATAGCATTGGCTATAGATTTTTGATAATAAAATCTGAGGTATCCGACATGCATGTTGGTACAATTATGGAGTCGAGTGATGCTACTTTCTTTGAGGACATATTTCCTATGATGGGTATGTCGAGTTCATCAAATCAGGAGATACCTACTCCATCTAGTGAGGAATTTGCTGTAATTCCTGAACCCACCATTGTGATGGAACACGTTGAGAATCCTGTTGAGGATGACAATGAAACTCCTGTAAGGAGTAAGAGACAGAGGACTGCAAAGTCCTTTGGTGATGATTTCATTGTGTATCTCGTGGATGACACACCCAAGACTATTTCAGAAGCCTATGCATCTTCTGATGCTGACTACTGGAAGGAAGCTATCCGCAGCGAGATGGATTCCATCTTATCTAATGAAACCTGGTAAATCACTGGTCGTCCTTATGGGTGCAAACCTGTAGGATGTAAGTGGGTGTTCAAGAAAAAAGCTTAGACCTGATGGTATGATTGAAAAGTACAAGGCACGACTTGTGGCTAAGGGTTATACCCAAGAAGAAGGTGAAGACTATTTTGATACTTACTCACCTATGGCTAGACTGACCACTATTCGGGTGCTACTATCACCGGCTACCTCACACGGTCTTCTCGCTCATCAAATGGACGTTAAGACAGCTTTCCTCAATGGAGAGTTGAAGGGGGAAATTTATATGGATCAACCCAATGGTTTTGTAGTACCTGGTCAGGAAGGAAAGGTGTGCAAGTTATTAAAGTCTTTATATGGCCTTAAACAAGCTCCTAAGGAGTGGCATGAGAAGTTCGAAAGAACATTAACTGTTGTAGGCTTTGTAGTAAATGATGGTGACAAGTGTGTGTACTATCGCCATGGTGGGGGCGAATGAGTTATTCTTTGTCTGTATGTCGATGACATACTGATCTTTGGAACCAAACTTGATTTAATCAAGGAGGTTAAGGATTTCTTATCTCGTTGTTTTGAGATGAAGGATCTAGGAGTGGCTGATGTTATCTTAAACATCAAGCTATTGAGAGATGATAATGGTGGGATTACACTGCTTTAGTCTCACTATGTGGAAAAGGTCTTGAGTCGTTTTGGGTATAGCGACTACCAGCTTTCTCCAACTCCATATGATGCTAGTGTGTTGCTTCGAAAGAATCGACGGATTGCTAGAGACCAACTGAGATACTCTCAGATTATTGGCTCGCTTATGTATTTGGCGAGTGCCACGAGGCCTGATATCTCGTTCGCTGTGAGCAAACTGAGCCGGTTTGTGTCAAAACTGGGAGATGATCATTGGCATGCGCTTGAGAGAGTTATGCGCTACTTGAAAGGCACTGCGATATATGGAATTCACTACACCGCGGTATCCAAGGGTACTGGAGGGTTATAGTGACTCAAACTGGATATCTGATGCTGATGAGATTAAGGCCACAAGTTGATAGAGGCAAAGGTGTCCCATCTTTCGATGAGATGGTGTCTATTGTTTTGGAGGAAGTTGACTTTGTCGATCCGACTACAAACGTGCGAGGACGTCGCGCCTTAGCAATCGCTAAACCAACTCCGAGAGGTTATTGACCACACCGGAGCACGATCAACCTGACCACGAAGGTCTGTTTCCTGCAGGCAAACGAAGAACGAGCAAGAAACTAAGATTGCAATATGGATATTGCGAATATAAGAGGAAAGCTTTATTGATCAAGGTGGGGTTCTGTGATGCCTTTGTTTGGTCGTTGAACACAAACGAAGTACGCGAAGTTGCAGCTATGACGAACTTTTAATCTAAACAAAACCCAAAGTCTAAACGACGTCCTAAGGGTTGTATATATGGGAGAAGAGGGGGGAATTTCATGGCCCTTGGAGGAGGGGTCCGAAATGAACCCTAACTCTTGTTTCCCCACACATACAGACTCTAAAAACAGCATATACTCAAGTATTTAGAAATTACATGGGCCTGGCCCAATAATAAGGTGACGCAGCACCTATAATAGCCTCTGGACGAAATTTATGAAGTGGCATCTTGTATATTTCGTCCAAGGCTTCACGCACTCATTATGGTGGCTTCAAAGTCCTGAAATCATCACTTGTAACTCCGTTCTTGTTCCCCTTGCGCATGCCATCAACTCCATGCGTGTTCTTGCTCCAATGTTCATCCTTCTCCAAGCTAGGCCCTTCATTTGTAAGCAAAACAAATGTATCCAATTTAGGCGGCATCATATTCTCATGAACATTAGAATCATTACCAAGAAACCAAAGTACCTGGTAATTTAATTGGCGTGCACGAGCTCTAGTAATTGGTCCTGTATATGTGTCAGTTGGGGTTTTGGGTGTAACCTTGTTAGTGATGTCCTCGTCATCCTCCCCTTCTTGAATTGAAGTCGTCCTCGACGGAAGCTCATCTTCCTCACCCAAGTAAGGCTTCAAATCTGCAATTTTAAATGTGGGACTAACCCCAATCTGCAGGCAACTCAAGTTTATATACATTATCATTTATTTTCTCTAACACCTTGAAAGGACCATCAGCACGTGGCATTAGCTTTCACTTGCGCAAATTAGGAAACCTATCCTTACGCAAATGTAACCAAACAAGATCTCCAGGTGCAAAGACAACATGTTTTCTACCCTTATCTCCAACAAGTTTATATTTAGCATTCATGCGCTCAATATTTTACTTAGTTAACTCATGCATTTTTTAGATCAATTCAGCATGTTGTTTAGCATCAAAATTAACCTTCTCCGAAGATGGAAGAGGCAAGAAATCAATAGGTGCACAAGGTAGGAAACCATAGACAATTTCAAAAGGGCACATCTTAGTAGTAGAATGCAACGAACGATTATAAGCAAATTCAATATGAGGCAAGCATTCTGTTGGGGAACGTAGCAGAATTCGAAAATTTTCCTACGCTTCACCAAGATCAATCTAAGGAGTCATCTAGCAACGAGCATAAAGGAATGCATCTACATACCTTTTGTAGATCGCGAGCGGAAGCGTTCGAAGGAACGTGGATGATGGAGTCGTACTCGTCGTGATCCTCGTCACCGATGATCCCAGCGCCGAACAGACGGCACCTCCGCGTCCAACACACGTACGGTACAGCGACGTCTCCTCCTTCTTGATCCAGCAAGGGGGGAGGAGAGGTTGATGGAGATCCAGCAGCACGGCGGCGTGGTGGTGGATGCAACGGGAAAGGCTGCAGGGCTTCGCCGAGACCCTGCGGGAGGAGTAGGAGATGTAACGGGGGGGGTGAGGCGCCAGGGGCTGAGGTGCGGCTGCCCTCTCTCCTCCCCACTATATATAGGGGGCCAGGGGGCACCAGCCCTAGGAGATCCAATCTCCTAGGGGGCGGCGGCAAAGGGGGTGGCTTGCCCCCCAAGCTTGAGGGGGCGCCCCCATCCCTAGGGTTTCAACCCTAGGCGCATGGGGAGAGGCCCATGGGGGGTGCGCCAACCCACTAGGGGCTGGTCCCCCTCCCCGTATGGCCCATGGGGCCCTCCGGGATGGGTGGCCCCACCCGGTGGACCCCCGGGACCCTTCCGATGGTCCCGATACACTACCGGTGACCCCCGGAACTCTCCCGATGGCCGAAACTGGACTTCCTATATATCATTCTTTACCTCCGGACCATTCCGGAACTCCTCGTGACGTCCGGGATCTCATCCGGGACTCCGAACAACATTCGGGTTTCCGTGTGCATATATCTCTATAACCCTAGCGTCACTGAACCTTAAGTGTGTAGACCCTACGGGTTCGGGACACACGCAGACATGACCGAGACGACTCTCCGGTCAATAACCAACAGCGGGATCTGGATACCCATGTTGGTTCCCACGTGTTCCTCGATGATCTCATCGGATGAACCACGATGTCAAGGATTCACTTAATCCTGTATGTAATTCCCTTTGTCTATCGGTACGGTACTTGCCCGAGATTCGATCGTCGGTATACCGATACCTTGTTCAATCTTGTCAAGGCAAGTCTCTTTACTCGTTCCGTAATCCTTCATCCCGTGACTAACTCCTTAGTCACTTTGAGCTCATGATGATGTTGTCTTACCGAGTGGGCCCAGAGATACCTCTCCGTCATACGGAGTGACAAATCCCAGTCTCGGTTCGTACCAACTCAACAGACACTTTCAGAGATACCCGTTGCGTACCTTTATAGCCACCTAGTTACGTTGTGACGTTTCGCACACCCAAAGTGTTCCTATGGTATCCGGGAGTTGCACAACCTCATGGTCTAAGGAACAGATATTTGACACTGGAAAAGCTTAAGCATTACGAACTACATGATATTATGCCGGGCTTAGGATTGGGTCTTGTCCATCACATCATTCTCCTAATGATGTGATCCCGTTATCAATGACATCCAATGTCCATGGTCAGGAAACCGTGACCATCTGTTGATCAATGAGCTAGTAACTAGAGGCTTACCAGGGACACGTTGTGGTCTATGTATTCACACATGTATCGCTGTTTCCGTACAATACAATTCAAGCATGAATAACAGACAATTATCATGAATAAGGAAATATAATAATAATCCTTTTATTATTGCCTCTAGGGCATATTTCCAACAGTCTCCCACTTGCACTAGAGTCAATAATCTAGTTACATTGTGATGAATCGAACACCCATAGAGTTCTGGTGTTGATCATGTTTTGCCCGTGGAAGAGGTTTAGTCAACGGATCTGCAACATTCAGATCTATGTGCACTTTACAAATATCTATGTCTCCATCTTGAAAGTAATTCCGGATGGAGTTGAAACGGCGCTTGATGTGCTTGGTCTTCTTGTGAAACCTGGGCTCCTTGGCAATGGCAATAGCTCCAGTGTTGTCACAGAAGAGAGTCATCGGGATTGACGCGCTTGGAATGACTCCTAGGTCGGTGATGAACTCCTTCTTCCAGACTCCTTCTTGCGCTGCTTCGCAAGCAGCTATGTACTCCGCTTCACATGTAGAATGCGCCACGACGCTCTGCTTGCAACTGCACCAGCTGACTGCTCCACCATTCAAAATATGCACGTATCCGGTTTGTGACTTGGAGTCATCCAGATCTGTGTTGAAGCTAGCATCGACGTAACCCTTTACGACGAGCTCTTCGTCACCTCCATAAACGAGAAACATATCCTTAGTCCTCTTCAGGTACTTCAGGATGTTCTTGACCGCTGTCCAGTGTTCCATACCGGGATCACTTTGGTACCTCCCCACCAAACTTATGGCAAGGTTCACATCAGGTCTGGTACACAGCATGGCATACATAATAGAACCTATGGCTGAGGCATAGGGGATGACACTCATCTTTTCTCTATCTTCTGTCGTGGTCGGGGACTGAGCCATGCTCAATCTCATACCTTGCAAAACTGGCAAGAACCCCTTCTTGGACTGATCCATATTGAACTTCTTCAATATCTTGTCAAGGTATGTGCTTTGTGAAAGACCAATGAGGCGTCTTGATCTATCTCTATAGATTTTGATGCCTAATATGTAAGCAACTTCTCCAAGGTCCTTCATTGAAAAACTCTTATTCAAGTAGGCCTTTATGCTCCCCAAGAATTATATATCATTTCCCATCAGCAATATGTCATCCACATATAATATGAGAAATGCTAGTATGCTACAGAGCTCCCACTCACTTTCTTGTAGATACAGGCTTCTCCCCAAGTCTGTATAAAACCAAACGCTTTGATCACATCATTAAAGCGAATATTCCAACTCCAAGATGCTTGCACCAGCCCGTAGATCGAGCGCTGGAGCTTGCATACCTTGCTAGCATTCTCTGGATCGACAAAACCTTCCGGCTGCATCATATACAGCTCTTCCTTGAGGAAGCCATTAAGGAATGCCGTTTTGACGTCCATTTGCCATATCTCATAATCATAGAATGCGACAATTGCTAACATGATTCGGACGGACTTTAGCATCGCTACGGGAGAGAAAGTCTCATCGTAGTCAATCCCTTGAACTTGTCGATAACCCTTAGCGACAAGCCGAGCCTTATAGATTGTCACATTACCATCCGCGTCTGTCTTCTTCTTAAATATCCATTTATTTTCTATGGCGTGCCGATCATCGGGCAAGTCCACCAAAGTCCATACTTTGTTTTCATACATGGATCCCATCTCGGATTTCATGGCTTCAAGCCATTTGTTGGAATCCGGGCCCGCCATCGCTTCTTCATAGTTCGAAGGTTCACCGTTGTCTAACAACATGATTTCCATGACAGGGTTGCCGTACCACTCTGGTGCGGAACGTGTCCTTGTGGACCTTCGAAGTTCAGTAGTAACTTGATATGTTTCTTCATGATCATCATCATTAACTTCCTCCCTTGTCTGTGCAGGCACCTCAGGAACAATTTCCCGCGCTGTGCTACTTTCCGGTTCGGGAGGGGTGACTGTCACCTCATCAAGTTCTACTTTCCTCCCACTCACTTCTTTCGAGAGAGACTCTTTCTCCAGAAAGGATCCATTCTTGGCAACAAAGACCTTGCCTTCGGATCTGAGGTAGAAGGTGTACCCAATCATTTCCTTTGGGTATCCTATGAAGATGCATTTTTTCCGATTTGGGTTCGAGCTTCTCAGGTTGAAGTTTCCTGACATAAGCATCGCAACCCCAAACTTCCAGAAACGACAGCTTAGGTTTCTTGCCAAACCAAAGTTCATACGGTGTCGACTTAACGGATTTTGACGGAGCCCTATTTAAAGTGAATGCGGCAGTCTCTAAAGCATAACCCCAAAAAGATAGCGGTAAGTCGGTGAGAGACATCATAGATCGCACCATGTCCAACATAGTACGATTTCGACGTTCGGACACACCATTACGTTGAGGTGTTCTGGGCCGTGTCAGTTGTGAAACAATTCCACAGTTCCTTAGGTGCGTGCCAAATTCATGATTTAAATATTCACCCCCACGATCCGATCGTAAGAACTTTATTTTTCTGTCACGTTGATTCTCAACCTCATTCTGAAATTCCTTGAACTTTTCAAAGGTCTCAGACTTGTGTTTCATTAAGTAGACATACCCATATCTACTCAAGTCATCTATGAGGGTGAGAACATAACGATAGCCTCCGCGAGCTTCAACACTCATTGGACCGCACACATCGGTATGTATGATTTCCAATAAGTTGGTCGCTCGCTCCATTGTTCCGGAGAACGGAGTCTTGGTCATCTTGCCCAAGAGGCATGGTTCACACGTGTCAAATGATTCATAATCAAGAGACTCTAGAAGTCCATCTGCATGGAGCTTCTTCATACGTTTGACACCAATATGACCAAGGCGGCAATGCCACAAGTATGTGGGACTATCATTGTCAACTTTACATCTTTTGGCATTCACACTATGAATATGTGTATCATCACGTTTGAGATTCATAAAAAATAAACCATTGACCAGCGGGGCATGACCATAAAACATATCTCTCAAATAAATAGAACAACCATTATTCTCGGATTTAAATGAGTAGCCATCTCGCATCAAACGAGATCCAGATACAATGTTCATGCTCAAAGCTGGTACTAAATAACAATTATTAAGGTTTAAAACTAATCCCGAGGGTAGATGTAGAGGCAGCGTGCCGACGGCGATCACATCAACCTTGGAACCATTCCCGACGCGCATCGTCACCTCGTCCTTCGCCAGTCTCCGCTTATTCCGCAGCTCCTGCTTTGAGTTACAAATGTGAGCAACTGCACCGGTATCAAATACCCAGGAGCTACTACGAGGGCTGGTAAGGTACACATCAATAACATGTATATCACATATACCTTTGACGTTGCCGGCCTTCTTGTCCGCTAGGTATTTGGGGCAGTTCCGCTTCCAGTGACCCGTTCCCTTGCAATAAAAGCACTGAGTCTCAGGCTTGGGTCCATTCTTTGGCTTCTTCCCGACAACTGGCTTACCGGGCGCGGCAACTCCTTTGCCGTCCTTCTTGAAGTTCTTCTTACCCTTGCCCTTCTTGAACTTAGTGGTTTTATTCACCATCAACACTTGATGCTCTTTCTTGATCTCCACCTTCGCTGATTTTAGCATTGAATATACCTCGGGAATGGACTTCTCCATCCCTTGCATATTGAAGTTCAACACGAAGCTCTTGTAGCTAGGTGGGAGCGACTGGAGGATTCTGTCAATGACCGCTTCGTCAGGGAGATTCATTCCCAACTGAGACAAGCGGTTGTGCAACCCAGACAACTTGAGTATGTGCTCGCTGACAGAACTGTTTTCCTCCATCTTACAGCTGTAGAATGCATTGGAGACATCATATCTCTCAACTCGGGCATGAGCCTGGAAAACCATTTTCAGCTCTTGGAACATCTCATATGCTCCGTGGTGCTCGAAACACTTTTGGAGCCCCGATTCTAAGCTGTAGAGCATGCCGCACTGAACCAGGGAGTAATCATCACAACGCGACTGCCAAGCGTTCATAACATCTTGGTTTGCCGGGGCGGGAGCGTCACCTAGCGGTGCTTCTAGGACGTAAGTTTTTTTGGTAGCTATGAGGATGATCCTCAGGTTACGGACCCAGTCCGTATAGTTGCTACCATCGTCTTTCAGCTTGGATTTCTCTAGGAACGCGTTGAAGTTGAGGGTGACATGAGCGTGGTCCATTTGATCTACAAGACATATTGTAAAGAATTTAGACTAAGTTCATGACAATTAAGTTCATCTAATCAAATTTAATGAACTCCCACTCAGATTGACATCTCTCTAGTCATCTAAGTGATACATGATCCGAATCGACTAGCCCGTGTCCGATCATCACGTGAGACGGACTAGTCATCAACGGTGAACATCTTCATGTTGATCGTATCTTCTATACGACTCATGTTCGACCTTTCGGTCTTCCGTGTTCCGAGGCCATGTCTGTACATGCTAGGCTCGTCAAGTGAACCCTAAGTGTATTGCGTGTGTAAATCTGGCTTACACCCGTTGTATGCGAACGTTAGAGCCTATCACACCCGATCATCACGTGGTGCTTCGGAACAACGATCCTTAGCAACGGTGCACAGTTAGGGGGAACACAATTCTTGAAATTTTCAGTGAGAGATCATCTTATTTACTACCGTCTTTCTAAGTAAACAAGATGCATAAACATGATAAACATCACATGCAATCAAATAAAGTGACGTGATATGGCCAATATCATTTTGCTCCTTTGATCTCCATCTTCGGGGCACCATGATCATCTTTGTCACCGGCATGACACCATGATCTCCATCATCATGATCTCCATCATCGTGTCTTCATGAAGTCGTCTCGCCAACTATTACTTCTACCACTATGGCTAACGTTTAGCAATAAAGTAAAGTAATTACATGGCGTTATTCAGTGACACGCAGGTCATACAATAAATAAGACAACTCCTATGGCTCCTGCCGGTTGTCATTTTCATCGACATGCAAGTCGTGATTCCCTATTACAAGAACATGATCAATCTCATACATCACATATATCATTCATCACGTCTTCTTGGCCATATCACATCACATAGCACATGCTGCAAGAACAAGTTAGACGTCCTCTAATTGTTGTTGCAAGTTTTTACGTGGCTTCTATAGGTTTCTAGCAAGAACGTTTCTTACCTACGCCAAAACCACAACATGATATGTCAATTTCTATTTACCCTTCATAAGGACCCTTTTCATCAAATCCGATCCGACTAAAGTGGGAGAGACAGACACCCGCCAGCCACCTTATGCAACTAGTGCATCTCAGTCGGTGGAACCAGTCTCACGTAAGCATACGTGTAAGGTCGGTCCGGGCAGCTTCATCCCACGATGCCGCCGAATCAAGATTGGACTAGTAACGGCAAGAGAATTGAACAAAATCAACGCCCACAACTTGTTTGTGTTCTACTCGTGCAAGATGCTACGCAAAGACCTAGCTCAGATGCCACTGTTGGGGAACGTAGCAGAATTCAAAAAAAATCCTACGCTTCATCAAGATCAATCTAAGGAGTCATCTAGCAACGAGCATAAAGGAATGCATCTACATACCCTTTGTAGATCGCGAGCGGAAGCGTTCGAAGGAATGTGGATGATGGAGTCGTACTCGTCGTGATCCTCGTCATCGATGATCCCAGCGCCGAACGGACGGCACCTCCGCGTTCAACACACGTACGGTACAGCGACGTCTCCTCCTTCTTGATCCAGCAAGGGGGGAGGAGAGGTTGATGGAGATCCAGCAGCACGACGGCGTGGTGTTGGATGCAACGGGAAAAGCTGCAGGGCTTCGCCGAGACCCTGCGGGAGGAGTAGGAGATGTAACGGGGGGGGCGGGGAGAGGCGCCAGGGGCTGAGGTGCGGCTGCCCTCTCGCCCCCCACTATATATAGGGGGCCAGGGGGGCGCCTGTCACACCGTGCATTTTGTAACATGTCATTTGCATCAGTGAAGCATGAAAATTTGGACCAGCAATTCTTTTTGGCATCATTTGGCTTTTATTTGGAATTGAGTTTTTCTTCCTGTGTTTTTCATGTGCTCATTAAAGTCAACTATTACCTCTTGTAGAATTCATCCCCATAGCCAAAACTTCTGCCCAATGATCATACCAAGTGTTTATAGCAGTATAGTATTTTCTTATAAAATTAATTTGGCCAAAATGTATTTTCAAAATTTAGTATTCCAAAAACCCCTGAATTGAGGTTTGCACTGCAAGTGCTTGATTTAGGGTGAGAAAATTATTTCAAAATGTGTATTTGAGACCTCGTAGTCATAGGACTCCCAGAAACCACAAAGGTATAATTTTAAAAGTTATTTTCCTATTTTATTTAAAAGCTTTTTCTTAAGGCCAGAAATGGTCTTTAATAGGGGAAAATTATTTAAGTATTTCAAAAATATTTGCCAAAATTCAGGGAGACTCATAGGACATATATTGTCCATATATAAGAGTTTCAACACTTGGTCATGTTCAAAATAATGGGCTAATCCCTCTAAAACCCTCTCTGGATATTTCAAGCTTTTGAAATATTTACAAAGGAAATATTCTCTAAAAAATTCAGGGAAATTCTATCATGTCATATATGACATATTTGATGATCTTGCCAAGCCCCATGCCTTGGGAAGCAAGATAACATCCTCAAAACCCTTCAAAACCATTCTGTCCATATCTGAAGTTTGAGCAACTTTACATTGCCAAACTTATCCAAATGCCCTCAAACTTGGTGCACATGCTAGAATGGCCTAATAAGGCATCTAGACTAAATGGCACAAGCTTTGGAGTAGAGTAACTTGATCAGAATACCCCAAAACCATTTCTGTTCAAATTCAAATTTGAACAACTTTACATTACCAACTTTTTATCTGGAGCTTCAAACTTTGTGAGCATGATCAATACCCCAAATGATGAAACTACACCAAGTGGTTCATCAAGGGGAGATGATTAGCTTGACTTAAACATGATGAAGCCATTTCTGTTGATTTCTAGGGTTCACCAAAGCTACATTGGCTAGTTTCTTCAAATGAGCCCAAATTTGGTGAAGCACCCTATTTCCTTATGACATTCAATCATGTTAAGTGTCATGGCTAGTGGAGATCATTTGCTTGTCCAAAACTTGATCAAACACCTTTTGCCATTTTACCAAAACCATCATCTTGACCTCTTTTACTATTTACTTTTGCCTCAACTTTCTACCACAGCTTCATCTAGTTACATTCTATCTCCAGTAACTTCCCCATGTCCACAGCTCCATGATTGAGGGGTGAAAACCCTAAGTTACCTTGCTGGACAGCCAAATTGTACCCATCTACCAGCTTCCCTCCTCTCTCACTGATCACCCAGAGCATCCAAGGCCACAGCTGGTTTGTTTACTCTGTGCTGGACCCCCCAGACACGACGGACACGACCAGTAAGCCAACGGCAAGCCGTGGCATGCCATAAGCACGCTCCAGAGTGCGCTACAGTGTGCACCCGCACTGTAGCCTCGCCCAATCC
>LR738716.1:53302027-53312988 GCA_902687465.1 Secale cereale
TGTCCCCCTCATCCTTCTCCCTCCAGTGGCCGCCCTCGCACGCGCGGGCTGCCCGCGAGCTCCAACCTATGGCCTCACACGCGCGCGCCCTCTGGAGCATTCCCCGCTCCTCCTCTTCCCTCTCCTAGGCGTAGACCTCATCCACGAACGTCCCCGACTCGAACACAAGCGCGTGCACGGCCTCTGGCCTCGTCCGTAACCTCGACGGCGCACGAGTCCACGGTGGACCGGGGCTCGGCTATATAAGCACGCCCCGAGCCTTATCAGCAGCACCCATCTCCTCCCCGTACTCCCAGAAGCACACCAGCACCACCCACTCGCCCTCAGAGAGCCTCTGTGCTCGGGATCGACCGGAGCTCCGCTGCATCGGGCGACCGGAGATCTCGCAATACAGCCTCCCTCCGCCCCAGCTCTTGCTCGATCTGGAGCCACCAGACCTCACTGACTCGTTCCCCTCCTTCTCCCACTCCTATTGCAGCCCGGAGCGAGCCAGCCAGGACCCTCCCGATGCTCCTCCGCCGTGAGTCATCGCCGCCGGCGAACCAGGCCCCTCCGGCGAGCCGCACCACCACCACTGGAATGGCGACTCTCCGCTGGGTCCATTCCTGCCCGTAGCTTGCCCCGCCTTGCCCGGAATCGCCGCCGGTGAGCTCGCCGTCTCTCTAGCCGCAAGGTTGAAGATGACAGGCGGGCCCCGCCTCTCATCCTCACCTCCCTCTCGCTCCCCTCTCTATCGCTGACCGCCGGGCCCCGCCCGTCAGGTTTAAAAAACCTGGCGCGCGCGCTGGCGCCCGTGCGGTGGGCTATTCGCCCTGGGCCGTGCACTGTGGCCGTTCTGGCCCAGTGGCACAGGGCCTTTTTCTCTTTTTTCTTTTCTGTGAAATTTCAAATAATTTCACAGAATTAAATATTTGTCCAAATGAATTAATTCCAACTCCTAAAAACTTGTAAAAATCCAACCTATTTAATGGTGTCACTTTCACACATATCCATGAACCTTTTCTGTTCTGTTCAAATTTAAACTCATATTTGGACAATAAAACTTCTGTTCAGTTATTCTTAGATTCCATTCTGCCACTCCAAAACTCAAACTAAGAATTTTTGCCATCTTAGTTTTCTCTCTAGTATTTAACAAAAATAAGTTGACATTTTTCTGAGCACTTTGATTTTTCTGTTTTCATTGTGGTCTTATTTTCCCGTTGTTATATTGCGACGATTAGATACCGTATTTGACGAGGTTGCTGAAGAAGAATGTAGGGAAGGATTTGAAGACTTTGAAGACCAAGCCAATCCAGGCAAGCAACCCTTTGACCATGATACACTTGTGTTCTTCGGAACCCGTTTGTTTCCGAATGCATGATGATAAGAGTTACGGTGGTGACCTAGTTAAGAACCACCACATGATGCATGCTTACTCATAATCTTGCTATGTGCTAGTGAAGGAAATATGCCCTAGAGGCAATAATAAAGATGTTATTTGTATTTCCTTATATCATGATAAATGTCTTTTATTCATGCTAGAATTGTATTAACCGGAAACTTAGTACATGTGTGGATACATAGACAAAACAGTATGTCCCTAGTATGCCTCTACTAGACTAGCTCATTGATCAAAGATGGCTATGTTTCCTAGTCATAGACATGAGTTGTCATTTGATCAACGGGATCACATCATTAGGAGAATGATGTGATGGACTAGACCCATCCGTTAGCATAGCACTATGATCGTTTAGTTTTACTGATATTGCTTTCTTCATGACTTATACATGTTCCTATGACTATGAGATTATGCAACTCCCGAATACCGTAGGAACACCTTGTGTGCTATCAAACGTCACAACGTAACTGGGTGATCATAAAGATGCTCTACAGGTGTCTTCGAAAGTATTCGTGGTGTTGGCATAGATCAAGATTAGGATTTGTCACTCCGAGTGTCGGAGAGGTATCTTTGGGCCCTCTCGGTAACACACATCATAATAAGCCTTGCAAGCAAAAGACTAATGAGTTAGTCACGAGATGACGTGTTACGGAACGAGTAAAGAGACTTGCCGGTAACGAGATTGAACTAGGTATAGAGATACCGACGGTCGAATCTCGGGCAAGTAACATACTGATGACAAAAGGAACAACGTATGTTGTTATGCGGTTTGACCGATAAAGATCTTTGTAGAATATGTAGGAGCCAATATGAGCATCCAGGTTCCGCTATTGGTTATTGACCGCAGATGAGTCTCGGTCATGTCTACATAGTTCTCGAACCCGTAGGGTCCGCACGCTTAACGTTTGATGACGATCGGTATTATGAGTTTATGAGTTTTGATGTACCGAAGGTAGTTCGGAGTCCCGGATGAGATCACGGACATGACGAGGAGTCTCGGAATGTCCGAGACATAAAGATTGATATATTGGACGACTATATTCGGACATCGGAAGTGTTCTGGAAAGTTTCAGAATTTACCGGAGTGCCGGGGGGGTTACCGGAACCCCCCGGGGGAATGGTGGGCCCTGGTGGGCCATAGGGGAGAGAGAGGGCAGCAGCCAGGAGGTGGCGTGCCCCCTCCCTAGGAGGAGTCCGAATAGGACAAGGGGAGGGGGGCGCGGCCCCTCTTTCCCTCTCCCTCTCCCTCTCTTTCCTTCCCCCTTCTTCCTTCTTTGGTAGTTCCTACTAGGAATAGGATTGCAATCCTATTCCTAGTAGGATTGCTTCCCTAGCCGCACCATAGAGGGCCGGCCGGCCTCCCCCCCTTGCTCCTTTATATACGGGGGCAGGGGGCACCCAAGGACACACAAGTTAAATTGTTCTAGCCGTGTGCGGTGCCCCCCTCCACAGAAACACACCTCGGTCATACCGTCGCAGTGCTTAGGCGAAAACTCTCCCATGGAGCTCAGCTGGATCAAGAGCTCGTGGGACGTCATCAAGCTGAACGTGTGCTGAACGCGGAGGTGTCGTACGTTCGGTGCTTGATCGGTTGAATCGCGAAGAAGTTCGACTACATCAACCGCGTCACTTGACGCTTCCGCTTCCGGTCTACGAGGGTACGTATACACACTCTTCCCTCTCGTTGCTATGCATCTGGTAGATAGATCTTGCGTGATCGTAAGAAAATTTTAAAATACTACGTTCCCCAACAGCTAGATGCCATGCAAATGGTTAGTAGTGATGCTTAGTGATGTATATGTGCCATGAAACCTTCGTGGTTGCATTCTTTCAAAAAAAACATCGGGTGCCCCTAATGCCCGAGGGTGATATTGAGTTAGGTCATCACTTGAGGAAGAAGTGATGTGCCGGTAAAGAACTTGTGCATGGGTGAAATGATGGATTAAATTTATGTGTGACTACCATCCCAACCAAACATGTGCAACCACTCTACCCCTTATGGGACGGGGCTTTATTGATTACTTAGGCCGATACTAGCATGGTGCCCGCATTACCAGTGACGGGAAGACTTGAGGTCTTTCCCGGGACGGGGTCGTGCTTGGATAGACGACCATGACTGTTTTTACAGGGCACCGGACACACCGTTGGTCCCTTCGTGTACGCGTGACATTGAAAATAGGGCAAGTCCCATGATCTATTGTTTGTACTCGAGGGCTGTGCACCAACGAGTGGACTCTATGTTAGTGTCGTCTAAGGAAAGATAATGACCGGGTGCTTCCCCCGAGTACTTGAGGTACTGCGGGATCGTGGGTGACACGAAAGCTTCCCGGATCTTGTGGGTAAAGTGGGCAACCTCTGCAGAGTGTAAAACTATTCGAATAGCCGTGTCCACGGTCATGGACAGTTGGGTGGTGCTACTTAAACTATGTCCAGAGTTTTACTACTTCGGTGAAAGTTTGTGTGTGTGATGAGTCAAGGTGGTGACTTGACTCGATGAGTTGAATCCTATTCATGTTGATATCGGTAACCTGTCATCGAGGTTACGTGAATTTATTGATGCATACACTTGATGGTAGAATATTGGTTCTAGCTCATAGCTAGATTGCTCATTGTTGTTCAATTGCATTGTTACTTTGAACCAAATCATGGGTTGCTTGTGAGTACATTCAAAGTACTCATTGACTTGCCACTGGTTATTTAATTGGCCAGGCATGGAGGAACAGGACTATAAAGAAGAGTTCTATGGAGACGAACATGCGAACTAGGACGCTATCCCAGTCAGAATGCCTGTAGGGTTAAGGCAGATGGCATGGGTTCTACTTATCATCGAAGACTTCCGCTATTTGAGTTATTTGCTATTCAGCCCGTGAGGCTTTATCTATGTAAGACTTGGCCATAATGGCCATAATTTGTGTAAGACGGTATGTATGGATGTAAGACTCTTGTTATTCAGCTTCTGTGTGTTCAGTGAACATTGATCTCTGGGATCACTGTACACGTGCATTCGGTGATCCTGACTTCTAAGTCGGGGTCCCCACAGAGCTGGTATCAGAGCCATCCTGACTGTTGGAAGCCTTAGTTAGCATGGGCGTTAGTTAGATGAGACCCCTTTTTCAAAAAACCTTCTGAACCTCTCTTCTTTTCTAAACCTTACCAACCTGAGATATCATCACCTTATTAACCTCTCCTATTCCACCTTTGTAGATGGCCGCTGTACCTGAAGAGCACCTGACCACTGGGTTTCCCTTGCTTCTCGAGGATAGCCTCCAGGAGTGCCAGTTCCACTGAGCACCCATCCTCACCTACCTTGAGCATTGGGTTAGCGACACTGAGGTGGAGTACCATGTGGAAGTGATCGTGAGGGCAAACGATCCTCCCACAAGTTGGTTCTTCGAGGGACCCTAGATGGCAACACTACCTCTCGCTGTCGAGGCTGCTGCACTCAAGGCGCTAACCCGTCTCCACGAGCTTCTTCCGGAGATGGCAGCCAAGATGACAACCCGCTTCTTGCCTTACCGGAAGGAAGGTGAAGATGAAAGCAGCGCACTAGCCCCTCCATTGAAGGAAGGACTCCCGCTTCGATTCCAGACCTACTTCAGTCTATGTGCCGACAGCTTGGCACAAGACTTGGCCTCGGAATCAATGAAGCTCCGAGAAGAACTTCACAAGACCAAGGCACTTCTTCGTCGAGCACAAGAGAAGACAGATAGGATCAAGAAGGAAGGTGCGCCTCCAGGACAACCCGCTATCGCATACCGAGGCGGAAGGCCCTCGGGAGATGTATCTTCCAAGGATGAAGAACCACCTCGGCGACGCCGTATGACGTCAAGGGAATATCGCAAGCTTTTCTCGGCACCACCGACAAAGCACCGTCGTATCCAACTCCTCCACTCCCCCACACCCTCAAGTGACAAGGGGGCCCAGACAGATGAAGACAAGGAGGAAGACCCAGAAGAGCCAGAATACGCGACCGAGCATTCCGCCGCTTAGGCATTATTCGCTACTCGGATATGCCAGTTCGTGACCTCTACAGTAAGATAGGTCGTGTAACCCCTATGCGCAGTCGAGTCCTTGTATGGTTCATATGAAACCATCTAGTGTTTGCTTTTGTTGTGTTTGGATGTATGTCGTATTCTTCCTTCGGGAATATGTAAACGACTGCATCAACCACTTGAATTTTAATGAAGTGTTTGGCCCCTTCGGCCCTTTCATGATTTGATTAGTGTGACACCCACCCCCTTACTAGGCAACACCTATATTGCTTTCCCTCTTCCAAGTCATGAGACCTTTTACCGCTCCAACAGGATGCCTGTTGTAACTCGTACTGGTACCTCTACCCAGCAGCCTGAAGTCAGAGCATCCGCTCAATCAGAGGCAGGCCACGACCAAACCAACGACCAAGCTCCACCACCACCTCCTCCGAACATGGACATGGCTCAGCTTCTCCAAGCTTTCCGAGAGGAGCGCCAAGCCAACACTGCAGCCCTTCAGTTGATTGCTCAAGCTGTCACCAACAACCGCCAGCCGGCGGGGAATGGCAATGGACGTTCCACATTGGCAGAGTTCAAGAAGCATGCACCGCCAACTTTCATCGAGACTGCTGAACCCCCGGAGCAGAGATGAGAGCCAAGATAGGCTGTAAAGGAGTCAATATTACCATTAACGGTGTAGATTTCCTAGCAGACCTTATCGTCCTGAGATCACAAGGCTTGGAGGTGATCCTAGGCATGAATTGGCTCAGCAAGCACCAAGGCTTGTTAGACTGTGCCAATCGGACTGTCACTGTGACCAATGACCAAAGAGTCGAAGTTAAGTTTGCTTCCAACTCCTCTTCCGCTCAAGCCGTTCAAGTCAACTGTCTATCTGAAGTTGGGCTGGAGCAAGTACCGGTGGTATGCGAGTATCCTGATGTCTTTCCGGATGAACTACCGGGAATGCCCCCTGACCGTGACATTGAGTTCATCAGCGAGCTCGTGCCTGGGGCAGGACCCATCTATAAGAAGCCTTATAGAATGGGGACGAAAGAATTAGCCGAGTTGAAGAAGCAACTAGAAGAGCAGCCGAGGAAGGGATTTATCCGCCCAAGTGCCTCCCCTTGGGGATCACCTGTTCTGTTTGTGGCAAAGAGGGACGGTACCATCCGCTTATGCATTGACTATCGCTCCCTGAATGAAGTTACAATCAAGAACAAATATCCACTTCCCAAGATTGAAGATCTGTTTGATCAGCTCAGCGGAGCCAAGGTGTTCTCCAAGATCGACCTCAGATCTGGGTACTACCAACTGAAGATCAGACCCCAAGATATTCCGAAGACGGCATTCGTAACCCGATATGGCCTGTACGAGTGCACGGTCATGTCCTTTGGGTTAACTGATGCCCCAGCTTACTTCATGTATCTCATGAATAAAGTCTTCATGGAATATTTGGACAAGTTTGTTGTTGTCTTCATCGATGACATTATTGTCTTCTCGAAGACGGAGGAAGAACACGAGCAACATTTGAGGATGGTCCTAGACAAGCTTCGGGAGCACCAACTATACGCCAAATTCAGCAAGTGTGAGTTCTGGCTGCATAAAGTTGGATTCTTAGGTCATGTCTTGACCGAAGAAGGATTGTCAGTTGATCCCGCGAAGATCGAAGCTGTGACCCAATGGCAATCTCCAACGACCGTCAAGGAAGTCAGAAGCTTCCTCGGACTTGCGGGTTATTACCGCAAATTCGTGGAAGGATTCTCTAGCATTGCCCGGCCAATGACTCAGCTCATCAAAAAGGACAAGAAGTTCGAGTGGACGCCAAAATGCGAAGAGAGCTTCCAAGAGCTCAAGAAGAGGTTGACCACCGCCCCAGTTCTGGCAACACCTGATATTCACAAGGAGTTCGTGATATATTGTGATGCCTCTCGAACCGGATTGGGAAGCGTTCTGATGCAAGAAGGCCGAGTCATAGCTTACCTCTCCAGGCAGCTACGACCTCATGAAGAGAACTACGCTACTCATGATCTTGAGTTAGCAGCAGTGGTTCATGCCTTGAAGACATGGCGGCATTACCTCCTAGGGAAACGGTGTGAGATTTAGACAGACCACAAAAGTCTGAAGTACATTTTCACCCAAAAGGAATTGAATATGAGGCAGCGTAGATGTTGGAACTCATCAAAGATTATGACCTCGGTGTTCAATATCACCTCGGGAAGGCTAACGTGTTGGCCGATGCCTTAAGCAGGAAGGCTTGCTCCTTGAATGCCATAATTCAAAAGAGGCAGCCAGCCCTGTTCAAGGAGCTCGAACAATTCAGTTTGGAATTGGTCACCCCTGGATTTCTGGATCATTTGGAAGTCAAACCAACCCTGATGGACGAAGTCAAGAAGGCGCAAGGTGGGCACGCAAGCGTTGAAGGCATCAAGAAGAAGATGAAGCTAGGCAAGGCCCCAGGATTCTCCGAGGACGAGCACGGGATTGTTTGGTACAAAGGCCGCATCTGCGTACCAAACAAGATGGAGTTGAAGAACCTGATCTTGCAAGAAGCCCACGACACTCAGTATTCCATCCACCCTAGAGGAACCAAGATGTATCAAGACTTGAAGGAAAGATTCTGGTGGCACGTGATGAAAAGAGAGATTGCAACCTATGTTGCAAAGTGTGATGTGTGCCAAAGGGTCAAGGCTGAATATCAGCGACCCGCTGGATTGTTTCAACCACTCAAGGTTCCTGAGTGGAAGTGGGATAAAGTTGGAATGGACTTCATCACTGGATTACCAAGGTCGAATAGAGGACATGACTCCATCTGGGTCATAGTCGAGCATTTGACCAAGGTGGCCCATTTCATTCCTGTCAAGACTACTTATGATGGCAACCGGCTGGCAGCTCTCTACATCGACAGAATCGTAAGCCTTGACGGTGTTCCCAAGGAGATTGTGTCAGATCGAGAAACCCAGTTCACCTCAAGGTTCTGGAAGAAGTTCCAAGAAGCCTTGGGAACCAAATTGTCTTTCAGCACGGCTTTCCACCCATAGACCGGAGGTCAGAAAGAGCGAGTAAATCAAATTCTCGAAGACATGCTCCGAGCCTGTGTCTTGGCATATGGAGCGAAGTGGGAAGATTGCCTCCCTTTTGCCGAGTTCTCCTATAACAACAGTTATCAGTCGAGCCTTCAGATGGCACCATTTGAGGCGTTGTACGGACGCAGATGTCGCACACCCCTCAACTGGTCAGAGACTGGAGAAGGGCTAGTCTTTGGACCGGATATTCTCCACGCAGCAGAAGAGCAAGCCCAACTAGTCAGAGAACGTTTGAAGGCAGCCAAGTCAAGGCAGAAGAGTTATGCTGACACTCACCGTCGGTACATGAGTTTCCATGTCGGGGATCATGTGTACCTACGAGTAACTCCTTTGAAGGGAACCAAACGTTTCCACGTCAAGGGGAAGCTCGCACCAAGGTTCATTGGACCCTTTGAGATCACTGCACGATGAGGAGAAGTGGCTTACCAGTTGGAACTGCCACCTGAGCTATCCGATGTGCACAACGTATTCCACGTGTCACAACTCCGGAAATGTCTCCAAGTTCCGAACAAGCCTGATCTCTACAAGGATGTTGATCACCAAGCCATTGATCTCCAGCCTGATTTGACCTACCGCGAGAAGCCCATTTGCATTCTAGATGAGGCAGAATGACGGACGCGAAGCCGCACCATCAAGTACTTCAAGGTCCAGTGGAGCAACCACACGGAAGCAGAAGCAACCTGGGAACGTGAAGACTATCTTAGATCCAAGTATCCCGATCTCTTTTAAGGCCTAGTTTAGGAATCTCGGGGACGAGATTCTTGTAAGGGGGGTAGGTCTGTCACACCCTCCATTTTGTAACATGTCATTTGCATCAGTACAGCATGAAAATTTGGACCAGCAAATTTTTTTGGCATCATTTGGCTTTTATTTGGAATTGAGTTTTTCTTCCTGTGTTTTTCATGTGCTCATTAAAGTCAACTATTACCTCTTGTAGAATTCATCTCCATACCCAAAACTTCTGCCCAATGATCATACCAAGTGTTTATAGCAGTATAGTATTTTCTTATAAAATTAATTTGGCCAAAATGTATTTTCAAAATTTAGTATTCCAAAAACCCCTGAATTGAGGTTTGCACTGCAAGTGCTTGATTTAGGGTGAGAAAATTATTTCAAAAAGTGTATTTGAGACCTTGTAGTCATAGGACTCCCAGAAACCACAAAGGTATAATTTTAAAAGTTATTTTCCTATTTTATTTAAAAGCTTTTTTAAGGCCAGAAATGGTCTTTAATAGGGGAAAATTATTTAAGTATTTCAAAAATATTTGCCAAAATTCAGGGAGACTCATAGGACATATATTGTCCATATATAAGAGTTTCAACACTTGTTCATGTTCAAAATAATGGGCTAATCCCTCTAAAACCCTTTCTGGATATTTCAAGCTTTTGAAATATTTACAAAGGAAATATTCTCTAAAAATTCCAGGGAAATTCTATCATGTCATATATGACATATTTGATGATCTTGCCAAGCCCCATGCCTTGGGAAGCAAGATAACATCCTCAAAACCCTTCAAAACCATTCTGTCCATATCTGAAGTTTGAGCAACTTTACATTGCCAAACTTATCCAAATGCCCTCAAACTTGGTGCACATGCTAAAATGGCCTAATAAGGCATCTAGACCAAATGGCACAAGCTTTGGAGTAGGGTAACTTGATCAGAATACCCCAAAACCATTTCTGTTCAAATTCAAATTTGAACAACTTTACATTACCAACTTTTTATCTGGAGCTTCAAACTTTGTGAGCATGATCAATACCCCAAATGATGAAACTACACCAAGTGGTGCATCAAGGAGAGATGATTAGCTTGACTTAAACATGATGAAGCCATTTCTGTTGATTTCTAGGGTTCACCAAAGTTACATTGGCTAGTTTTATCAAATGAGCCCAAATTTGGTGAAACACCCTATTTCCTTATGACATTCAATCCTGTTAAGTGTCATGGCTAGTGGAGATCATTTGCTTGTCCAAAATTTGATCAAACACCTTCTGCCATTTTACCAAAACCATCAGCTTGACCTCTTTTACTATTTACTTTTGCCTCAACTTTCTACCACAGCTTCATCTAGTTACATTCTATCTCCAGTAACTTCCCCATGTCCACAGCTCCATGATTGAGGGGTGAAAACCCTAAGTTACCTTGCTGGACAGCCAAATTCTACCCATCTACCAGCTTCCCTCCTCTCTCACTGATCACCCAGAGCATCCAAGGCCACAGCTGGTTTGTTTACTCTGTGCTGGACCCCCCAGACAAGGCGGACACGACAAGTAAGCCAACGGCATGCCGTGGCATGCCATAAGCACGCTCCAGAGTGCGCTATAGTGCGCACCCGCACTGTAGCCTCGCCCAATCCCTCTCCCCCGACCACCTCGTGCTCCCCCCTCGCGCCAACCGATGCGCCTCGACGTCCGCGACTCCCCCCGGCGCTGTCCCCCTCCTCCTTCTCCCTTCAGTGGCCGCCCTCGCACGCGCGCTGGCCGCCCGCGAGCTCCAACCTCTGGCCTCACACGCGCGCGCCCTCTGG
>LR738716.1:53313531-53331328 GCA_902687465.1 Secale cereale
CCAAAACGTATCTATAATTTCTGCTTGCTCCATGCCTCTTTTGTGTGATATTGCTATGATATTTATACACTTCCATACACTTTTGATCATATTTAGACTAACCTATTAACTCAGTGCACCCCAGTGCCAGTTTCTGTTTTCTGCTGTTTTTGTATTTCAGGTTTTCCCATTACGTAAACTGCCAGAAAAATTCCGGGAAAAATATATAAAAATCAGTGTTCCGGAAGCTTCCATGCGGCCAAAGTAGGGCCGGAGGGGGGCCACCAGGGCTCCAGGCGGCCTGCCCGCGCGGCCCCCCTCCTGGCCGCGCCGGGGGGGGCGCCTGGGCCTCCCAGGCCTCCGCTGATGCCCCCCTTTGGCATATATTTACACCGCGTCGCAGAAACCCTGATTCCGGACCCCTTTTCTCCAGACGCAATTCCGATCTCCGCCGCCATCGCCATCAAGCTTCGGGGGACCAGAATTCCTGTGCCGGCACCCTGCCGGGACGGGGAAGTGCCCCCGGATTCATCTCCATCGACGTTGCTTCCTCCCTCCATGATGCGAGAATAGTTCCTCCTCGGGGCTGAGGTTTCTACCAGTAGCTATGTGGTCAATTCTCTCTCCCATGATGTGATCTTCGTTGTGATCATAGGCTATGTTAATCTAGGGTGATCCCATGATATTTCCCCTTCCTCTATGTATTGGATTGATGTACTCACTTGTCTTTATCTAGTATAATCCCCGAGACCAAGGTGACAGCGGTCTATTGGACATGGATTAGAAAAATATTTTCATGAGTGATTTCCTCTCTTGTGTGTTGATTGAAGATTGAGAGTCTCTTGGTGCTTGTCTTTGACTATCCTTTAGATATGTTGTGGTGATTGTGGGACTCTCTTTGGATGGCCGCGGTGACATTGGGAAATCCTTAGATTGAGAACTACGAACTTTGAGGTGTGCTTTTGTAGCCCTACATAATTCTTGTCCTCTCTTTACCACGAAGGAATGACCTTCGGGTGCGTCTCCATTGCATGTTTTATGGGAAATATCATGTGATTCGATTATGTTAATGTTGTTGGGAGTTGCCACTAATGAAAGTATGAACCCTATGCCTTGTTTCCACCATTGCAATACCATTTGTGCTCACGTTTACCACTTGTTTGCTTGCTGCACTTTTTATTACAGATTTATATTACTTTGCTTTGCCACTCCTATCATCCATATTTTACCATCTCTTCGCCGAACTAGTGCACCTATACAACTCCTAGTTGTATTAGGTGTGTTGGGGACACAAGAGACTTCTTGTATCTTAGTTGCAGGGTTGCTTGAGAGAGACCATCTTCAACCTCTACTTCCCTGAGTTCGATAAACCTTAGGTCATCCACTTGAGGGAAATTGCTGCTGTCCTACAAACCTCTGCGCTTGTAGGCCCAACATAGTCTACAAGAGTAGAAGCGTGTGTAGACATCAAGCTATTTCTGGCGCCGTTGCCGGGGAAGTGAGTGCTTGAAGGTATATCTTTAGATCTTGCAATTAAATCTTTTTGTTTCTTGTTTTTATTTCACTAGTTATGCTTATGGACAACCTTGCTATTGGATCGTTGATTGTGGGAAGACGTCCCACACCTGTGGTGGTTGCTCCTCCCCCTACTGAAATTGTGCCCTATAAAATACCAGTTGGTATTATCGATTATGTTTTGGCTAATCGTTATGCAGGAGACAGACATCCCGGTGAACACTTGCTATATCTGTCACAACTATGTTCATTATTTAAGCTTGCAGGTGTATCAAGGGAGTTTGTCATGAGGAAATTGTTCGCCATATCTCTTATAGATAAAGCTGCAGATTGGTATAAGCTTCTCGATAACTCGCACTTGCTTGATTGGCAAGAGCTTATGTCTCTCTTTTATACTAAGTTTTATCCTCTTCATGAAGTTCATCGAGATAGGAACTATATCTATAAATTTAGGTCTCATGACGGAGAGAGCGTAGCTCAAGCTTGGGGGAGACTGAAAACGTTAATGCTAAAAAGTCCTAACCATGGGCTCCCCGAAGATGCTTATGTGGAGAGTAAGAGTACCTTTTTGCATGTGGATCATGGTAACAATGCTTTATGTGATGCTTATATTGTTGAGTTTATTCGTGATCCCACTGAAAATTATTATGAGAAGGGAACATATGCTTATAGATATTTCAATAATATCAAGTTCCCTCTCTTTATGGTGAATATTTTGAAGTTATGCTTGTTCTGCCTTCCTATGCTAGTTGCTTTATGCTTCAATAATTTATTTTCTTACAAGATTCCCATGCATAGGAAGTATGTTAGGCTTAAATGTGTTTGGTATGTGCTTCTTGATGCTCTCTTTTGTTCTTCAACTTTTATTCCTACGAGAGCATCATTAAAGTCTTAAGCCTATCTTTATGGCTATAAAGAAAGAGCTCTAGGGAGACAACCCTTGCTATCTTTGCTTTCAGTTTGTTCTTTCAGTTTTTAGTGGTCTTGATGTTTGTTACTACTGTAGCAACATCATTGTATCTTTATTTTTCAGCTTTGTGCCAAGTGTAGCCTCTGATTGCAAGAAAGTTCAAAAGTTGTGACGTGCTGTCCAGGAAACAGATTCCGTCCTTGGACAGAAAAATTTGTATAAAATCACCAGATCATCTTTTTGGTCTGAATTTTTTCGACAGCGTGATCTATACAATTGGCTTTCGGGCTTCTGTTCTGAGTTTTTTAATTTGAGTTGCAGAAGTGCCCCGAAAAAATCATTTACTACCTGCTGGTCTGTTTTTCACAGATTCTGTCCTGTTTTGCCTTTCCTTCGTTTTGCAAACCTTGAGCTTGCTTTTTCTTTGCAAAAACCTTTTGGCAATCTTGAGAAACAGTAGACCTTCAAGAATATCCTTATTTCCAGTAAGGAACAATTATTTTATTATGGGCACTAACCTCGCTAATCAGATTATGATGAGTTATGTATGAAGGGAGCTTTCAAGTGTGCGAGGGAAGATGATGAAAAGATTCAGGAGTGTCAAACGCTCAAGCTTGGGGATGCCCCCATGCACCCCCAAGAAATATTCAAGAAGACTCAAGCGTCTAAGCTTGGGGATGCCCCCGTGCATCCCCTTCTCCATCAACCATTATCAGTTCGTCTTTCGTTCCACTATATTTTTATCACTTCATGTGTTATGTGCTATGCTTGGAGCGTCTTGCTTTTAGTTTCCTTTTTAGTTTTCTTTATCTTTGCTTGCTGTTCATAACGAGTTGGAACCCAACTTTCTTTGTGTGGGAGAGAGACCCGCTCCACTTCAACCTAGAACATAACATAGAATTTTCATGTCTATCTTTGCTGTGTGTGTTCTTTGTCTTTCAATAGCTACTATCATGTTCAGCTCTTAGTTTTCATGCTTATCTTTTTAAAGAGCTTTTGTTTAGTTGGTCGCTGGAACTCTCTTTATTTATCATGCTTATCTTGTTAAGAGAGTTGGCTTCTGTTGCACTGGTTGATATGTCTATGATAAAAATGCTATGTGCATAATGGTGCTTAGTAGTTCATGTTTTCTTATGGTTAGTCTCAAATAGCTGGGGGGTTCTCAATGTGTTATTGGAGTACCAACATGATTTGCTTGCCTATGATGTGGTATGGTTTAGTGGTATCTTCCCCCAAGAATTTATTTTGATTGACTTGGCGTATGCTCACGCATATTAAGACTTGATGATCTTTAATTTCTGAGTAGCGATATAACTTCCATGCCTGATTCAATGTTGCTTTGTCGCTCAGCATGATTATGACCGTCATTGCTCTCTTAGTTGGTCGCTCCCAGTCTTTTGCTAACCTTCGCCTGTACTAAGCGGACTGACTGCTTGTGCATCCAAAATCCTTTAAACCAGTTATGCCATATGAGTCCACCATACCTTCCTATACATGGTATTTACCTGCCATTCCTAACGAAGACTTTCATGTACCATCTCAAAATTATTCAAAAAAAAGCATTTCTCTTTTGTGCCTCTGTTTTAGCTCATGAGGAAGTAGTAGTTAATTCATGATCTTTTTAAGTTGGACAAGCTTCACCCCGGGATTGCATGTCTAATGTGCAAACCCATAATACAAGAAGGAACTGGCATAGAGTGCGCCCGGCTCATTAAAAAAATATACAAACAAACAAACCCTCCTTCACGCTTTGTTCATGAGAAATCAGAAAACTTTGGCAGTGATAAACAAAGGAGATCAAGAGGATGTGATCGTCCTCATTCGGGAGCCGTTCCTCGAAACTTGTCCAGCTCAAGAAGTGATTGAGTTATCTGCTAGCATTCGTTGACGAAATATGCATATTCTAAAAAATAATTATTACCTCTGTTTTTAAAACCAAGAGCTCTGGTACATGTTTAGTTTTTGTTTCCGACCACGGATTTTCAACCTTGCCATCAAAAGCCACGGTTCGAGAGTCTCCACCTTCTTTCTTTAAAGCACCAACTATTGAGAGCATGATTGTCATTCTGAGTGTAATGTGCATTGTCCCAAAGTACCATTGTCTTCTCCAAGATTATAATATCGTTTATTCTGAAATCATTGTATCTAGTCGTCACTTAAACTTCGGAGGTGCCCCTGCATTTATGTTTTGCTTCACTAAAGGGGGCAAGCGAGGTACCACTTTGTCATGTTTGCACACCATGCCCACTACAAATCTATTGAGTGTTTCAGTATCATATTGTAAAACTTTCAGTTCTTTGTGATTTTCTCATGAGGCAACTTAATTACTACAGATTCATTGTCTCAGTAAGCACTTGTCATGTGACTATAAAAAGTTCTTATATGGTTAATAGCATGTCACCACAGAAATTATGCTTGTTATCATTTACCTACTCGAGGATGAACAGGAATTAAGCTTGGGGATGTTGATACGTCCAAAACGTATCTATAATTTCTGCTTGCTCCATGCCTCTTTTGTGTGATATTGCTATGATATTTATACACTTCCATACACTTTTGATCATATTTGGACTAACCTATTAACTCAGTGCACCCCAGTGCCAGTTTCTGTTTTCTGTTGTTTTTGTATTTCAGGTTTTCCCATTACGTAAACTGCCAGAAAAATTCCGGGAAAAATATATAAAAAATCAGCGTTCCGGAAGCTTCCATGCGGCCAAAGTAGGGCCGGAGGGGGGCCACCAGGGCTCCAGGCGGCCTGCCCACGCGGCCCCCCTCCTGGCCGCGCCGTGGGGGGGGGCGCCTGGGCCCCCCAGGCCTCCGCTGATGCTCCCCTTTGGCATATATTTACACCGCGTCGCAGAAACCCTGATTCCGGACCCCTTTTCTCCAGACGCAATTCCGATCTCCGCTGCCATCGCCATCAAGCTTTGAGGGACCAGAATTCCTGTGCCGGCACCCTGCCGGGACGGGGAAGTGCCCCCGGATTCATCTCCATCGACGTTGCTTCCTCCCTCCATGATGCAGGAGTAGTTCCTCCTCGGGGCTGAGGTTTCTACCAGTAGCTATGTGGTCAATTCTCTCTCCCATGATGTGATCTTCGTTGTGATCATAGGCTATGTTAATATAGGGTGATCCCATGATGTTTCCCCTTCCTCTATGTATTGGATTGATGTACTCACTTGTCTTTATCTAGTATAATCCCCGAGACCAAGGTGACAGCGGTCTATTGGACATGGATTAGAAAAATATTTTCATGAGTGATTTCCTCTCTTGTGTGTTGATTGAAGATTGAGAGTCTCTTGGTGCTTGTCTTTGACTATCCTTTAGATATGTTGTGGTGATTGTGGGACTCTCTTTGGATGGCCGCGGTGACATTGGGAAATCCTTAGATTGAGAACTACGAACTTTGAGGTGTGCTTTTGTAGCCCTACATAATTCTCGTCCTCTCTTGACCACGAAGGAATGACCTCCGGGTGCGTCTCCATTGCATGTTTTATGGGAAATATCATGTGATTCGATTATGTTAATGTTGTTGGGAGTTGCCACTAATGAAAGTATGAACCCTAGGCCTTGTTTCCACCATTGCAATACCATTTGTGCTCACGTTTACCACTTGTTTGCTTGCTGCACTTTTTATTACAGATTTATATTACTTTGCTTTGCCACTCCTATTATCCATATTTTACCATCTCTTCGCCGAACTAGTACACCTATACAACTCCTAGTTGTATTAGGTGTGTTGGGGACACAAGAGACTTCTTGTATCTTAGTTGCAGGGTTGCTTGAGAGAGACCATCTTCAACCTCTACTTCCCTGAGTTCGATAAACCTTAGGTCATCCACTTGAGGGAAATTGCTGCTGTCCTACAAACCTCTGCGCTTGGAGGCCCAACATAGTCTACAAGAGTAGAAGCGTGTGTAGACATCAGCGCCTGTGCGGTAGGCTATTCGCCCTGGGCCGTGCACTGTGGCCGTTCTGGCCCAGTGGCATATGGCCTTTTTCTCTTTTTTCTTTTCTGTGAAATTTCAAATAATTTCACAGAATTAAATATTTGTCCAAATGAATTAATTCTAACTCCTAAAAACTTGTAAAAATCCAACCTATTTAATGGTGTCACTTTCACACATATCCATGAACCTTTTCTGTTATGTTCAAATTTAAACTCATATTTGGACAATAAAACTTCTGTTAAATTATTCTTAGATTCTATTCTGCCACTCCAAAACTCAAACTAAGAATTTTTGCCATCTTAGTTTTCTCTCTAGTATTTAACAAAAATAAGTTGACATTTTTCTGAGCACTTTGATTTTTCTGTTTTCATTGTGGTCTTATTTTCCCGTTGTTATTTTGCGACGATTAGATACCGTATTTGACGAGGTTGCTGAAGAAGAAGGTGGGGAAGGATTTGAAGAATTTGAAGACCAAGCCAATCCAGGCAAGCAGCCCTTTGACCATGATACAATTGTGTTCTTCGGAACCCGTTTGTTTCCGAATGCATGATGATAAGAGTTACGGTGGTGACCTAGTTAAGAACCACCACATGAGGCATGCTTACTCATAATCTTGCTATGTGCTAGATGCCATGCAAATGGTTAGTAGTGATGCTTAGTGATGTATATGTGCCATGAAACCTTCGTGGTTGCATTCTTTCAAAAAAAAACATCGGGTGCCCCTAATGCCCGAGGGTGATATTGAGTTAGGTCATCACTTGAGGAAGAAGTGATGTGCCGGTAAAGATCTTGTGCATGGGTGAAATGATGGATTAGATTTATGTGTGACTACCGTCCCAACCAAACATGTGCAACCACTCTACCCCTTATGGGACGGGGCTTTATTGATTACTTAGGCCGATACTAGCATGGTGCCCGCATTACTAGTGACGGGAAAACTTGAGGTCTTTCCCGGGACGGGGTCGTGCTTGGATAGACGACCATGACTGTTTTTACAGGGCACCGGACACACCGTTGGTCCCTTCGTGTACGCGTGACATTGAAAATAGGGCAAGTCCCATGATCTATTGTTTGTACTCGAGGGCTGTGCACCAACGAGTGGACTCTATGTTAGTGTCGTCTAAGGAAAGATAATGACCGGGTGCTTCCCCCGAGTACTTGAGGTACTGCGGGATCGTGGGTGACACAAAAGCTTCCCGGATCTTGTGGGTAAAGTGCGCAACCTCTGCAGAGTGTAAAACTATTCGAATAGCCGTGTCCACGGTCATGGACAGTTGGGTGGTGCTACTTAAACTATGTCCAGAGTTTTACTACTTCGGTGAAAGTTTGTGTGTGTGATGAGTCAAGGTGGTGACTTGACTCGATGAGTTGAATCCTATTCATGTTGATATCGGTAACCTGTCATCGAGGTTACGTGAATTTATTGATGCATACACTTGATGGTAGAATATTGGTTCTAGCTCATAGCTAGATTGCTCATTGTTGTTCAATTGCATTGTTACTTTGAACCAAATCATGGGTTGCTTGCGAGTACATTCAAAGTACTCATTGGCTTGCCACTGGTTATTTAATTGGCCAGGCATGGAGGAACAGGAATATGAAGAAGAGTTCTATGGAGACAAACATGCGAACTAGGACGCTATCCCAGTCAGAATGTCTGTAGGGTTAAGGCAGATGGCATGGGTTCTACTTATCATCGAAGACTTCCGCTATTTGAGTTATTTGCTATTCAGCCCGTGAGGCTTTATCTATGTAAGACTTGGCCATAATGGCCATAATTTGTGTAAGACGGTATGTATGGATGTAAGACTCTTGTTATTCAGCTTCTGTGTGTTTTGTGAGCATTGATCTCTGGGATCACTGTACACGTGCATTCGGTGATCCCGACTTCTAAGTCGGGGTCCCCACAGCGCCGGCCCTAGGAGATCCAATCTCCTAGGGGGGGCGGCGGCCAATGGGGTGGCTTGCCCCCCAAGCCTAAGGGGGGCGCCCCCACCCCTAGGGTTTCAACCCTAGGCGCATGGGGGGAGGCCCATGGGGGGTGCGCCAGCCCACTAGGGGCTGGTCCCCCTCCCCCTACGGCCCACGGGGCCCTCCAGGATGGGTGGCCCCACCCGATGGACCCCCGGGACCCTTCCGGTGGTCCCGGTACACTACCGGTGACCCCCGGAACTCTCCCGATGGCCGAAACTGGACTTCCTATGTATCATTCTTTACCTCCGGACCATTCCGGAACTCCTAACGACGTCCGGGATCTCATCTGAGACTCCGAACAACATTCGGGTTTCCGTGTGCATATATCTCTATAACCCTAGCGTCACCGAACCTTAAGTGTGTAGACCCTATGGGTTCGGGAGACACGCAGACATGACCGAGACGACTCTCCGGTCAATAACCAACAGTGGGATCTGGATACCCATGTTGGTTCCCACGTGTTCCTCGATGATCTCATCGGATGAACGACGATGTCAAGGATTCACTTAATCATGTATGTAATTCCCTTTGTCTATCGGTACGGT
This sequence comes from Secale cereale, assembly GCA_902687465.1. NCBI lineage: Eukaryota > Viridiplantae > Streptophyta > Magnoliopsida > Poales > Poaceae > Secale > Secale cereale. The sequence continues at coordinate 53,322,405 of LR738716.1, forward strand.
ACTTGCCCGAGATTCGATCGTCGGTATACCGATACCTTGTTCAATCTCGTCATGGCAAGTCTCTTTACTCGTTCCGTAGTCCATCATCCCGTGACTAACTCTTTAGTCACTTTGAGCTCATGATGATGATGTCTTACCGAGTGGGCCCAGAGATACCTCTCCGTCATACGGAGTGACAAATCCCAGTCTTGGTTCGTACCAACTCAACAGACACTTTCGGAGATACCCGTTGAGTACCTTTATAGCCACCCAGTTACGTTGTGACGTTTGGCACACCCAAAGTGTTCCTACGGTATCCGGGAGTTGCACAACCTCATGGTCTAAGGAACAGATACTTGACACTGGAAAAGCTTAAGCATTACGAACTACACGATCTTATGCCAGGCTTAGGATTGGGTCTTGTCCATCACATCATTCTCCTAATGATGTGATCCCGTTATCAATGACATCCAATGTCCATGGTCAGGAAACCGTGACCATCTGTTGATCAACGAGCTAGTAACTAGAGGCTTACCAGGGACACGTTGTGGTCTATGTATTCACACATGTATCACTGTTTCCGTACAATACAATTCAAGCATGAATAACAGACAATTATCATGAACAAGGAAATATAATAATAATCCTTTTATTATTGCCTCTACGGCATATTTCCGACACATTCTTCCCACATTTTCTTATTATTCCTCAAAACAGCCCTAAGCATAGTAGACAAAGTTCTGTTGACTACTTCAGTTTGTCCATCAGTTTGGGGGTGACAAGTAGTACTAAAAAGCAGTTTAGTCCCCAACTTAGCCCATAAACATCTCCAAAAGTGGCTAAGAAATTTAGTATCACGATCTGAAACAATAGTATTTGGCACACCATGCAAGCGAATAATTTCACGAAAGAACAAATCAGCAACATTAGCAGCATCATCGCTTTTATGACATGATATAAAGTGTGCCATCTTCGAGAACCTATCCACGACAACAAATATGCTATCCCTCCCCTTCTTTGTTCGAGGTAAACCCAAAACAAAGTCCATAGATATATCTTCCCAAGGAACACTAGGGACAGGCAAAGGCATATATAAACCATGAGGATTGAGTCATGACTTAGCTTTTTGACATGTAGTGCAGTGACCAACAAAACGCTCAACATCCCGTCGCATCTTTGGCCAAAAGAAATGTGTAGCAAGTACGTCCTCTGTCTTATTGACGCCAAAGTGTCCCATTAATCCTCCTCCATGCGCCTCCTGCAACAACAAAAGACAAACAGAGCTACCTGGAATGCATAGCTTGTTAGCACGAAACACAAATCCATCATTAACGATGAACTTGTTCCATGTTCTCCCTTCTTTACAATTCTGCAATACATCTTTAAATTCAGCATCATGCACATATTGATCTTTGATGGTCTCCAAACCAAATATTTTAAACTCAAGTTGTGAAAGCATAGTATAACGACGAGACAATGCATCAGCAATAACATTTTCTTTTCCCTTCTTGTGTTTAATAACATAAGGGAAAGTCTCTATGAATTCAACCCATTTAGCATGTCTATGGTTCAATTTTGCTTGAATTTTAATGTGCTTCAAAGATTCATGATCAGAATGTATAACAAATTCTTTGGGCCATAAATAATGTTGCCATGTTTCCAAAGTCCGAACAAGAGCATATAATTCCTTATCATAAGTAGAATAATTCAAACTAGGCCCACTCAATTTTTCAGAAAAGTATGCAACAGGTTTACCATCTTGTAATAACACACCTCCTAACCCAATTCCACTAGCATCACATTCAAGCTCAAAAGTCTTATTAAAATCAGGAAGTTGGAGTAAAGGAGCATGTGTCAACTTATCTTTCAATACCGTGAATCCTTCTTCCTGTGCAGTACCCCAAACAAAAGGCACATCCTTCTTTGTAAGCTCATTGAGAGGTGCAGCAATGGTGTTGAAATCTCTCACAAAACGCCGATAGAATCCAGCGAGGCCAAGGAAACTCCTCACATGTGTGACCGTTTTGGCTGCGGCCAACTCTCAATAGCTTCAATCTTGGCTTTATCAACCTCAATTCCCTGTGGAGTAAAAACATAGCCAAGAAAAGAGACTCGGTCGGTGCAAAAGGTGCACTTTCCAAGGTTACCAAACAAACATGCATCACGTAGAGCAATAAAAACAGCACGTAAATGTTCCAAATGTTCCTCCAAAGATCTGCTATAAATCAATATATCATCAAAGTATACTACCACAAATCGTCCAATGAAAGCACGTAAAACTTCATTCATTAATATCATGAAAGTACTAGGTGCATTAGTTAACCCAAAAGGCATGACTAACCACTCATATACTCCAAACTTAGTTTTAAATGCTATTTTCCATTCATCTCCCAATTTCATACGAATTTGATGGTATCCACTACGCAAATCAACTTCGGAGAATATTGTAGAGCCACTCAATTCACCAAGCATATCATCTAGCCTAGGAATATGATGACGATAACGAATAGTAATATTATTAATGCCTCTACAATCAACACACATACGCGATGTACCATCCTTTTTCGGCACTAGAATAATAGGAACATCACAAGGACTAAGTGATTCGCGTATATAACCTTTGTCGAGTAGCTCCTGTACTTGACGCATAATCTCCTTCGTCTCTTCTGGATTGGTACGGTATGGTGCGCGGTTGGGTAGCGATGCACCGGGAATTAAGTCAATCTGATGCTCAATCCCTCGAATACGTGGTAATCCCGGTGGCATGTCTTGTGGAAAGACGTCGGCGAACTCCTGCAAAATGTTAGTGACAGCAGGAGGCAAAGAGGGAGGCACGTCCTCGAGTGAAAATAATGCCTCTTTGCACACAAAAGCATAGCAAACAGATTTGCTTAAATCTAGATCATCAATATCATATTTGGTGGCAAGTAAACATCTACTCTTTAATTTAATTTCAGATGCAACATGAGATGATGGTGTGTTATTAGGCTTCATTTGTTGCTCAAATTCTTTTGCCACAATCTGATTTTCATTCTTATTTTGCTCCTGTTTTGCTTTATTAGCTCTATTAATATCATCTTTCAAAATGGAATCAGGAGACATAGGAAGCAAAGTAATACATTTATCCTTATGAACAAGAGTATACTAATTGTTTCTACCATGGTGTACAGAATTTTTATCAAATTGCCATGGTCTACCAAGTAATAAGGAACATGCTTGCATGGGTACCACATCACAATCAACATAATCAGCATATGTGGAGATACTAAAATGCACACGAACAGTATGTGTTACCTTAACCTTGCCGCTGTTGTTCAACCATTGGATGTAGTAAGGATGTGGATGTGGTCTTGTGGTGAGAGATAGCTTCTCCACCATCTCCATGCTAGCCAAGTTGTTGCATCTCCCTCCATCTATGATGACGCGAACAGAACGTTCCTTCACAAGTCCCTTTGTATGGAACAAATTATGCCTCTGATTTTGCTCCGCTTGTGTGACCTGCACACTCAAAACACGTTGAGCAACTAAACATTCATACCTGTCAGCGTCTTCAGGAGCCATGTATTGCGTCTCATTTTCAGAATCATCTCCACCGTGTTCTTCACGTGTAATAAGAGCCAAAATCTCCTCATCATAGTCACTAGCAGACTCATAACCACCATCCTCAGTAGCAATCATGACACGCTGCGATGGGCATTTGCTCGCATAGTGACCACGACCAGTGCAACGACGACATATAACATCATGTGTTGGCCCATTGGATGCCATGGATGAAGAAGAGCTCTGCGTAGGACCGGAAGGTGTACTCCTGGTTGATGGTGGTGTTGCACGTTTGCTTTTATCATGGCTAGAAGTGACGGATGAAGTAGGCAGTGGTGCAGCCGGACGTGTCGAAGTAGATGATGCACGCGGTGTCCATGATGAAGGTCGACCTGCAGAAAAATTAGTTCGTGCCAAGGCCTGTCGATCCTGCACTTCACGTTCAGCTTTGGAAGCAAGATGGAATAAACGAGTGATATTATTATACTCCTTATACTCTAGAATTGTCTGAATCTCTCTATTTAAACCACCCATAAAACATGCAAGCATAGCCTCATTGTCCTCAACAATACCACATCTAATCAGGACAGTTTGTAATTCCTGATAATATTCCTCTACATAATTTTTTCCTTGTCTTAAACGCTGCAATTTCTGAAGTAAATCACGTTGATAATATGGTGGAACCCAACGAGTATGCATAGCAGTTTTCAAAGCAGCCCAAGTAGTTGGAATATTATCCGGATGTAATCTACAATATTCAGATCACCACACACAAGCAAAACTAGTGAAAGCACAAAGAGCAGCAGCAACACGTCTCTCCTCGGGATATTTTAAACATGTAAAACATTGTTCGGTTTCTAACTCCCAAGTAAGATATATATCAGGAACATATCTACCCTCAAATGGTAGAATATTCAATTTTAGTTTAGGGAGATGGTCATGATCGCGTACCTGAGGGTATGGTGCAGCCCTACCATTACGATTATTTGCATGTGGACGACCTAGTAGTTGTGGTGCTGGTTGTTGCATGTAAATTTGATTTTGATCAACCTCATCCTCGTAATCCCCCGCGTAATCGTCCTCCTCCTCAGCAGCAGCAGGAGCCACAGAAGTATCAACAACAGCACCAACATCTTGGCCGGGCTGAAGAGCGACACGGCTCGCTTTGCGGAGGGCGGTTTCGCGACGTGGAGGTAGTAGTTGTTATTGTTGCAATGGTGCAGCCGGTGGAGGTAGACGCGCAAGCACTTCAACGAATTTGGCATCCAACTTGGTGTCAATTGACTTCTCAATGCCATCCATCCTCGCTAGTGCGTTGTCAAAACTGGTCATCACATCTTCTACCTGTTGACCCATCATTTGCTGAAATTTATCATGCAACTCCTTGTTCGTCATGTTCTCCCAGTCAGTCTCATCGACTTGTGATCCTGGCATGGTTAACAGCAATAGAAACACACAAAAATATGATCCTACAGACTACTAGAAAATGGTGGTGGTTGGGCGTCACAAATCCGTCAAGCAAATCTCAAATTCTTACCAGTTCTTACCCAGCAGCAGGTGGTGATCGGCAACTGTGGTAGTCAAAACTCTCAAAGGTTGGATAAAGCCATTACCAGGGAGAGTCAAACGCACGACGTAGATGTATGTGCAGCTGGGAAGGCTTATAAGATGGTAGGAAAAAGGGTCAACAATAATCAATTCAGAGATGCAAAGTTGAATAAACGCTCAACGACTGTACTGTGCTGGTCCTAGGCTAGACCGTACTAGAGACGCGAGTCTAGAACACTAACAAAAACATGGCGCTGCACGTAATCAAGGGGAAAGCACACTCTGAATTTTTTTCGCCTCTTTTTTTCGCTCTTTTTTTCCTTTTTTTGCACTCCTTTTTTTGTCGAAAATCACTATAATGGCGAGTGTCTCAAAACACTTCCCAAGTCAAACTAAGATGATAGGCACGAAATTTTTTTGATGAATTTTTTTTCGGAATCAGGGCAGCGACAACGAAAAAGTGTGATAAAAAAATAGTATGGTGGCACGTGTCTCAAAAGACTATGAAAAGCCCAAAAATAGGATAGGGAGAAAATATTTTCACCTGCCGAAATTTTGGCCTAAAATTGCCCGGGGGTCTCCAGATTTTTTTTCCGAGACCTACTCAGGCAAGGAAACACGAAACCGAAACTAGATAGATCTCGAAAGCCAATCTAAAACGAAAAGAACTCGGATTGGTGGTGGATATGTGGTGGTAGAATATGGCAGCGGTGGTGGTATATGGATACATATTGGTGGTGGTATATGGATACAGATCGGTGGTGGTATGTGGCAGTAGCGATGAAGATGTTGCGGCGGCGGCATGACAACTTATGACCAGAACTCGAAACTCTAAAAGACTAGACGCTAAGACCAGCAACTTGACACGACGATGCAACCGCAAATTCAACTAAGCAAACACGGAAAAGATTATGCAATGGCTTAGACTGGTTCAGATATGATGAACTAACCCTAATTTTTTTTGGCTTTTTCGTGGACTATAGGTATGAAGAACAGACTCAATCTAATCTACGAAAAACTGTAAAATCTCACCGAGCAACCTGGAAATCTGATACCACTTGATAGAGGCAAAGGTGTCCCGTCTTTCGATGAGATGGTGGCTATCGTTTTGGAGGAAGTCGACTTTGACGATCCGACTACGAACGTGCGAGGACGTCGCGCCTTAGCAATCGCTAAACCAACTCCGAGAGGTTATTGACCACACCGGAGCACGATCAACCTGACCACGAAGGTCTGTTTCCTGCAGGCAAACGAAGAACAAGCAAGAAACTAAGATTGCAATTTGGATATTGCGAATATAAGAGGAAAGCTTTATTGATCAAGGTGGGGTTCTGTGACGCCTTTGTCTGGTCGTTGAACACAAACGAAGTACGCGAAGTTGCAGTTATGGCGAACTTTTAATCTGAACAAAACCCAAAGTCTAAACGACGCCCTAAGGGCTGTATATATGGGAGAAGAGGGGGGGGGGATTTCGTGGCCCTTGGAGGAGGGGTCCGAAACCAACCCTAACTCTTGTTTCCCCACACATACGGACTCTAAAAATAGCCTATACTCAAGTATTTTGAAATTACATGGGCCTGGCCCAATAATAAGGTGATGCAGCACCTATAATAGCCTCTGGACGAAATTTATGAAGTGGCATCTTGTATATTTCGTCCAAGGCTTCATGCACTCATTATGGTGGCTTCAAAGTCCTGAAATCATCACTTGTAACTCCGTTCTTGTTCCCCTTGCGCATGCCATCAACTCCATGCGTGTTCTTACTCCAATGTTCATCCTTCTCCAAGCTAGGCCCTTCATTTGTAAGCAAAACAAATGAATTCAATTTAGGCAACATCATATTCTCATGAACATTAGAATCATTACCAAGAAACGAAAGTACCTGTTAATTTAATTGGCGTGTGCGAGCTCTAGTAATTGGTCATGTATATGTGTCAGTTGGGGCTGTGGGTGTAACCTTGTTAGTGATGTCCTCATCACAAGTGGTTATGTTTTTACACTTGGTGGTGGCGCTATTTCCTGGAAGTCTTGCAAGCAGACCATCTTAACGAGGTCAACTATGGAAGCAGAACTCACAGCATTAGACACTGCCACTGTTGAAGCAGAGTGGCTTCATGAACTCTTGATGGACTTACCCATGGTTGAAAAACCAATACCCCTATCCTGATGAACTGTGATAATCAAACTGTGATCGTTAAGATAAATAGTTCTAAGGATAATATGAAGTCCTCAAGGCATGTGAAGAGGAGATTGAAATCTGTCAAAAAATTGAAGAACTCCGGAGTTATTACGTTCGATTATATCCAAACATCCAAAAACTTGGCAGATCCCTTCACAAAGGGTTTATCACGTAATGTGATAGATAATGCATCGATGGAGATGGGTTTGAGACCCATCGCATGAGTTGTCCATAGTGGTAACCCACTCTATGTGATCGGAGATCCCGTGAAGTAGAAGTGGGAGACAAGCTGTTGGTCAGCTGGGAGGAGAGTATCCTTGTATTAGTTATCCCACTCCGTGAAGATGCAATACTCTCCTGATCTGCATGGCAGGTTGATACTTATCTTAATGTGTTCCAAGTGGCTTATTCGGGTAAGCAGATATGTTGCCCTGCAGAGCATCTCCTGAGGAACACACCTATATGAATTTGACTGTTAACATCGCAGTTTATGAGTATTGGGTGTTCTCTAATAAATTCATGAATATGACGTATACGCTCCACCCGCGGGGAAGCCTTGCGGCAGCCTAGTATCGGTCAAGAATTTGTGTGAAACTAGTCTCGTAGAATTTTTTTAGTTCAAGGCATAGTCCACTATTCAAGTTTTGATCTAGTGTAGCATAAATCTCTGAGTGGAAGTTCAACTTTACAGTCTCCACTGAGAACCGGTATATAAACAATGTTTTGGAACCAAATGATGTGATGTGCCAATGAGACTTTGTGGGGGACTATTGGAATTTTTCTAGTAGGCCTTTGGCCCGAAGCCCAACTAAAATTCTGAAATTCTCTTGGCCCATTCATGCACACATGTGAGTGGAGTGAGTGGCACTAGAATTTAGTCCCACCACGGAAGTTGAGAGAGAGTTGCACCTCTTTATAAGGTTAGCTCTTCTACCACTTATATGAGCATGAGAAGATGAGACCTACACACGCGCTCCTCCTGCTCGCTCGCCTCGCCACGCCATGCCTCGTCACGACGCGCCGCGGGTTGCGGGAATGAGCCGAGCCGAGGATAGAGCTATGCACGTTGTCTATATTTTTGCTGCTCGGGAATAATTAATAAATTGTAATTAACGGACGCGTTAATTGCTCAGCCATTTCTGATCCCTTTGGATCGTGGGGCTGTTACTTGGACATGGGGTTTTCTCCATGACCTACCCGGTCCGCATTATATAGCCAGGCAGACGTCTACCCTGGCCGCCGCCACAACATACGATTTCGCACCACCGTTCCAGATCATTGCGCCGCCACGCAAGTCTTCTCCATACCTCCTTCTAGCGTGCACCGCGAGAAGGGACAGCAGGCCTCCGGAATCTTGCCTCCTGTGATCCTGTACGGGAGAGGGCCGATCAGGGTTTTGGGGAGTGCACTCGCGCGACTGCTGGCAGCGACGACTTCACCAACGACGACTTCTTCCCCAACCTCGGCAACCTCATCCTCAACGACATGGGCGACAACATCGGCGCCGGTGGTGCTGCTCCCGCTGCACCGTACATGTCTCTATCCTTCCTGTTTGAGATCGTGGTAGAATTCATGTTTCTAGTATGTGCCCTAGATGTGATCTATTCATCTAATATGCTAGTTCACATGATTAGTTTAATCTCTACTTTTGTTGTCATGATTTACCTTCTGTTTATTC
>LR738716.1:53331510-53361229 GCA_902687465.1 Secale cereale
CGACGATTGTCAGGGGGCACCAACGGCTGGAAAAACGTACTCGCATTTCATTCAGCGGAAGCGTTCCCCCCCCCCTCGACGTGCTATTTTTGGTCCGGCAATTGTCGGGGGGGGGTCCAACGGCTAGAGATGCCCTAAGATGAGCTAGGGGGCCTCTTGGGGAAGGGGGTCCAAGATATTCTAGATCATCCCGAAGTTGAATTCTCACCTACCACCATCTTTCACCTCTCCGTCATAGGGCGACGAGTTTGTAATCCATGTAACAGATATATCTGATGATCCCCATGATCGTGGGCGAGTCCTTGAGCAATACAATCACCAAAGACAAGAGTAGGGTCTTACCTCCTCCTGGAGGGTCGGAACCTACGTAAACTCCATGTCTCGTGTCTTACCATCTCGATTTGCCGCTCGCACGCCCCTTCGAGCAAGTATATTGTCACTCGATGATACTGCTAGTAATGAAACCCTAAGAGTTAGCATGTCAGGTAGGGGTTGTGTGAGCGGATCCAGATGATCGGATTGGGATGGCTTCCTTACCTTTCAAAATCGGAGCCTTCACGCCCTGTAAGGGTCTCTCCTTCATCTCCTTGTGTTTTGTATCCAACACAACGGAGGATCTCGTATGTGTTGTGTCCTTCCCCGAGGGCCAGGCCTTCAGCTTCGGGCGCCTAGACTTCGTCGCGGACAATGCATGTGAGTTATAATTGCGCAAAGAGTCACTTGATTGCTTGCCATACACGACCCTCATCATCTTGTTGGGCTCTGATGGCGGAGGTGTAGGACTGATCGGGCAAAGCATCGTCACGTGCTTCAGTCTCGAAGCTAGAGATGGTGGGTACACCGGTCACCTCGCGTGTAGGGGCAACGATGTCAACTCGAGCGAGATCTGCACCAAGGCACATTCCCTACAATGTCCGAGATCCTGAAGCAACACACACGGGCCCCACTCTATTTTCGACGACCCAAACTTTCATGAGTATAGGCGCTCCGCCAAGTTCATTGCCCGTGAGATCCATGTGGAGAAGCCCGAAGTGCCTCGATTCCTCAAATGGTCGGAGGACTCGATCACCTTTGGGTTAGCTGACCACCGGAAGCATGTCCCTCGGTCAAGCATGCGCCCTTTCGTCCTCGGTCCCTTCATCATTGGGGGTCACTGTTGCGGAACGTATTATTCAAAGCTTATCCTACTATCACGCAAGATCTATCTACTAGATGCATAGAAACGAGAGGGGAGAGTGTGTCTACGTACCCTTGTAGATCGGGATCGGAAGCGTCTAGTGATGCGGTTGATGTAGTCGAACTTCTTCGTGATCCAACCGATCAAGCACTGAACGTACGGAGCCTCCGTGTTCAGCACACGTTCAGCTTGATGACGTCCCACGACCTATTGATCCAGCAGAACTTCGCGGGAGAATTTCGTCAGGACGACGGCATGGTGACGGAGATGATGAAGCTACCGACGCAGGGCTTCGCCTAAGCACTTCAACGATATGATCGAGGTGTGTTTTCATGGAGAGGGGCACTGCACATGGTTGGGAGAGATCAACTGATCAACTTGTGTGTCTGTGGGGTGCCCCCACCCCGTATATAAAGGAGTAGAGGATGGGGAGAGGCCGGCCCTCTATGGCGCGCCTAGGAGGAGTCCTACTCCCACCGGGAGTAGGATCCCCCCCTTCCCTAGTTGGAGTAGGAGAGGAAGGGAAGGAGGAGTAGGAGAGAAGGAAAGGGGGGCCGCCACCCCCCAAACCTTTTCCAATTCGGCCTCGTCCCCAAGGGGGGCACACCAGCCCCTTATGGGCTGGTGTGCTTCCTCATCATGGCCCATAAGGCCCATAACTTCTCCCGGGGGGTTCCGGTAACCTCCCGGTACTCCAGAAAAATGCCCGAACCACTCGGAACCTTTTCGATGTCCGAATATAGCCTTCCAATATACCGATCTTTACGTCTCGAACATTCCGAGACTCCTCGTCATGTCCGTGATCTCATCCCAGACTCCGAACTACCTTCGGTACATCAAAACTCATAAACCCATAATACCGATCGTCATCAAATGTTTAGCGTGCGGACCCTACGGGATCGAGAACTATGTAGACATGACCGAGACTCATCTCCGGTCAATAACCAATAGCGGAACCTGGATGCTCATATTGGCTCCTACATATTGTACGAAGATCTTTATCGGTCAAACCGCATAACAACATACGTTGTTCCCTTTGTCATCGGTATGTTACTTGCCCGAGATTCGATCGTCGGTATCCCAATACCTAGTTCAATATCGTTACCGGCAAGTCTCTTTACTCGTTCCGTAATACATCATCTCGTGACTAACTCATTAGTCATTTGCTTGCAAGGCTTATTATGATGTGCATTACCGAGAGGGCCCAGAGATACCTCTCCAACACTCGGAGTGACAAATCTTATTCTTGATCTATGCCAACACCACGGACACTTTCGGAGACACATGTAGAGCATCCTTATAATCACCCAATTACGTTGTGACATTTGATAGCATAGAAGGTGTTCCTCCAGTATTCGGGAGTTGCATAATCTCATAGTCATAGGAACATGTATAAGTCATGAAGAAAGCAATAGCAGTAAAACTAAACGATCATAGTGCTAAGCCAACGGATGGGTCTAGTCCATCACATCATTCTCCTAATGATGTGATCCCGTTGATCAAATGACAACTCATCTCTATGGCTAGGAAACATAACCATCTTTGATCAATGAGCTAGTCTAGTAGAGGCATACTAGGGACACTCTGTTTTGTGTGTGTATTCACACATGTACTAAGTTTCTGGTTAATACAATTCTAGCATGAATAATGAACATTTATCATGATATAAGGAAATAAATAATAACTTTATTATTGCCTCTAGGGCATATTTCCTTCAGTCTCCCACTTGCACTAGAGTCAATAATCTAGTTCACATCGCCATGTGATTTAATACCGATAGTTCACATCGTTATGTGAATAACACCCATAGTTCACATCACCATGTGACCAACACCCAAAGGGTTTACTAGAGTCAATAATCTAGTTCACATCTCTATGTGATTAACACCCAAGATTAATAAGGTGTGATCATGTTTTGCTTGTGAGAGAAGTTTAGTCAACGGGTCTGTCACATTCAGATCTGTATGTATTTCAAAAATTTCTATGTTTACAATGCTCTGCATGGAGCTACTCTAGCTAATTGCTCCCACTTTCAATATGCATCCAGATTGATACTTAGAGTCATCTGGATTAGTGTCAAATCTTGCATCGGCATAACCCTTTACGACGAACTCTTTATCACCTCCATAACCGAGAAACATTTCCTTAGTCATCCAGTTACTAAGGATAATTTTTGACCGCTGTACAGGATCTACTCCTGGATCACTATTGTATTGTACCTCCTTGTCAAACTCATGGCAAGGTACACAACATGTTTGGTACACAGCATGGCATACTTTATAGAACCTATGGCTGAGGCATAGGGAATGACTTTCATTCTCTCTATTATTTTCATCCGTGGTCAGGCTTTGAGTCTTACTCAACTTCACACCTTACAAATCAGGCAACAACTCTTTGTTTGACTATTCCATTATGAACTACTTCAATATCTTATTAAGGTATGTACTCATCGAAAGTCTTATCAAGCGTCTTGATCTATCTCTATAGATCTTGATGCCCAATATGTAAGCAGCTTCACCGAGGTCTTTCTTTGAAAAACTCCTTTCAAACACTCCTTTATGCTTTCCAGAAAATTCTACATCATTTCCGATCGATAATATGTCTTCACATATACTTATCAGAAAAGTATGTAGTGCTCCCACTCACTTTCTTGTAAATACAGGCTTCTCCAAAAGTCTGTATAAAACCATATGCTTTGATCACCTCATCGAAGCGTATATTCCAACTCCGAGATGCTTGCACCAGTCCATAGATGGATCGCTGGAGCTTGCACACTTTGTTAGCACCTATAGGATCGATAAAACCTTCTTGTTGCATCATATACAACTCTTCTTTAATAAATCCATTAAAGAACGCAGTTTTGTTATCCATTTGCCAGATTTCAAAAAATGCGGCATTTGCTAAGATGATTCGGACAGACTTAAGCATCGCTACGAGTGAGAACATCTCATCGTAGTCAACACCTTGAACTTGTCAAAAACCTTTCACAACAAGTCGAGCTTTGTAGACAGTAACATTACCATCGGCGTCAGTCTTCCTCTTAAAGATCAATTTATTTTCAGTGGCTTGCCGATCATCGGGCAAGCCAACCAAAGTCCACACTTTGTTCTCATACATGGATTCCATCTCAGATTTCATGGCCATAAGCCATTTTGCGGAATCTGGGCTCATCATCATTTCCTCATAGTTTGTAGGTTCATCATGGTCTAGTAACATGACTTCCAGAACCGGGTTGCCGTACCACTATGGTGCGGAATGTACTCTGGTTAATCTACGAAATTCAGCAGTAACTTGATCTGAAGTTTCATGATCATCATCATTAGCTTCCTCACTAATTGGTATAGGAATCACTGGAACTAGTTTCTGTGATGTACTACTTTCCAATTCGGGAGAAAGTACAATTACCTCATCAAGTTCTACTTTCCTCCCACTCACTTCTTTCGAGAGAAACTCCTTCTCTAGAAAGGATCCATTCTTAGCAACGAATATCTTGCCTTCGGATCTGTGATAGAAGGCGTACCCAACAGTCTCCTTTGGGTATCCTATGAACACACATTTCTCCGACTTGGGTTTGAGCTTATCAGGTTGAAGCTTTTTCACATAAGCATCGCAGCCCCAAACTTTAAGGAACAACAAATTTGGTTTCTTGCCAAACCACAGTTCATAAGGCGTCGTCTTAATGGATTCAGATGGTGCCCTATTTAAAGTGAATGCAGCTGTCTCTAATGCATAACCCAGAACGCTAGTGGTAAATCGGTAAGAGACATCATAGATTGCACCATATCTAATAAAGTACGGCTACGCCGTTTGAACACACCATTACGCTGTGGTGTTCCGGGTGGCGTGAGCTGTGAAACTATTCCACATTTTTTTAAGTGAAGACCAAACTCGTAACTCAAATATTTGCCTCCACGATCAGATCGTGGAAACTTTATTTTCTTGTTATGATGATTCTCTACTTCACTCTGAAATTCTTTGAACTTTTCAAATGTTTCAGACTTGTGCTTCATCAAGTAGATATACCCATATCTGCTCAAATCATCAGTGAAGGTCAGAAAATAACGATACCCGCTGCGAGCCTCAACACTCATCGGTCAACATACATCAGGGTGTATGATTTCCAATAAATCAGTTGCTCGCTCCATTGTTCCGGAGAACGGAGTTTTAGTCATCTTGCCCATGAGGCATGGTTCGCAAGCACCAAGTGATTCATAATCAAGTGATTCCAAAAACACATCAGTATGGAGTTTCTTCATGCGCTTTATACCAATATGACCTAAACGACAGTGCCACAAATAATTTGCACTATCATTATCAACTTTGCATCTGTTTGACTTCAATATTATGAATATTTGTATCACTACGATCGAGATCCAACAAACTATTTTCATTGGGTGTATGACCATCGAAGGCTTTATTCATGTAAACAGAATAACAATTATTCTATGACTTTAAATGAATAACCGTATTGCAACAAACATGATCAAATCATATTCATGCTTAACGCAAATGCCAAATAACATTTATTTAGGTTCTACACTAATCCCGAAAGTATAGGGAGTGTGCGATGATGATCATATCAATCTTGGAACCACTTCCAACACACATCGTCACTTCACCTTTAACTAGTCTATGTTCATTCTGCAACTCATGTTTCTAGTTACTAATTTTAGCAACTGAACCGGTATCAAATACCCAGGGGTTGCTATGAACACTAGTAAAGTACACATCAATAATCTGTATATCAAATATACCTTTGTTCACTTCGCCATCCTTCTTATCCGCCAAGTATTTAGGGCAGTTGCACTTCTAGTGACCATTTCCTTTGCAGTAGAAGCACTTAGTTTCAGGCTTGAGTTTAGCTTGGGGTTTCTTCACGGGAGTGACAACTTGCTTGTATTTCTTCTTGAAGTTCCCCTTCTATCCCTTTGCTCTTTACTTGAAACAAGTGGTCTTGTTAACCATCAACACTTGATGCTCTTTCTTGATTTCTACCTTCGCCGATTTCAGCATCGCAAAGAGCTCAGGAATTACTTACGTTATCCCTTGCATATTATAGTTCATCACAAAGTTCTACTAACTTGGTGATAGTGTCTAGAGAACTTTGTGAATTACTATCTTATCTGGAAGATTAACTCCCACTTGATTCAAGCAATTGTAGTACCCACACAATCTGAGCATATGCTCACTGGTTGAGCTATTCTCCTCCATCTTGTAGGCAAAGTACTGTCAGAGGTCTCATACCTCTCGACACGGGCATGAGTATGAAATACTAATTTCAACTCTTGGAACATCTTATATGCTCCGTGGCATTCAAAAAGTTTTTGAAGTCCCGGTTCTAAGCCGTAAAGCATGGTGCACTAAACTATCAAGCAGTCATCATACCGAGCATTTGTCAAAACGTTCATAACGTCTGTATCTGCTCCTGCAATAGGTTTGTCACCTAGCGGTGCATCAAGGACATAATTCTTCTGTGCAGCAATGAGGATAATCCTCAAGTTACGGACCTAGTCCGTGTAGTTGCTACCATCATCTTTCAACTTAGCTTTCTCTAGGAACATATCAAAAACATAGGGGAGCTATAACACGAGCTATTGATCTACAACATAATTTGCAAATACTATCATGACTAAGTTCATGATAAATTAAAGTTCAATTAATCATATTACTAAAGAACTCCCACTTAGATAGACATCCCTCTAGTCATCTAAATGATCACGTGATCCAAATCAACTAAACCATGTCTGATCATCATGTGAGATGGAGTAGTTTTCAATGGTGAACATCTTATGTTGATCATATCTACTATATGATTCACGCTCGACCTTTCGGTATCCAGTGTTCCGAGGCCATGTATGTACATGCTAGGCTCGTCAAGTTTAACCCGAGTATTCTGCGTGTGCAAAACTGGCTTACACCCGTCGTATGTGAACGTAGAGCTTATCACACCCGATCATCACGTGGTGTCTCGGCACGACGAACTTTCGCAACGGTGCATACTCAGGGAGAACACTTGTACCTTGAAATTTTGTAAGGGATCATCTTTTAATGCTACCATCGTACTAAGCAAAATAAGAAGCATAATAAGATAAACATCACACGCAATCTAAATATGTGACATGATATGGTGATGTCTACTACGCAACCTTCTTCTTGTAGACGTTGTTGGGCCTCCAAGTGCAGAGGTTTGTAGGACAGTAGCAAATTTCCCTCAAGTGGACGACCTAAGGTTTATCAATCCGTGGGAGGCGTAGGATGAAGATGGTCTCTCTCAAACAACCCTGCAACCAAATAACAAAGAGTCTCTTGTGTCCCCAACACACCCAATACAATGGTAAATTGTATATGTGCACTAGTTCGGCGAAGAGATGGTGATACAAGTGCAATATGGATAGTAGATATAGGTTTTGGTAATCTGAAAATATAAAAACAGCAAGGTAGCAAGTGGTAAACGTGAGCATAAACGGTGTTGCAATGGTAGGAAAGAAAGCCTAGGGTTCATACTTTCACTAGTGCAAGTTCTCTCAACAAGGATAACATAATTGGATCATATTACTAGCCCTCAACATGCAACAAAGAGTCACTCCAATGTAACTAATAGTGGAGAACAAACGAAGAGATTATGGTAGGGTACGAAACCACCTCAAAGTTATTCTTTCTGATCGATCTATTCGAGAGTCTGTAGTAACGTTCAATCTATCATAGAGTTCGTACTAGAATAACACCTTAAGACACAAATCAATCAAAACCTTAATGTCACCTAGATAATCCATTGTCACCTCAAGTATCCGTGGGCATGATTATACAATATGCATCACACAATCTCAGAAACATCTATTCAACCAACACATATAACTTCAAAGAGTGCCCCAAAATTTCTACCGGAGAGTCAAGACGAAAACGTGTGCCAACCCCTATGCATAGATTCCCAAGGTCACGGAACCCGCAAGTTGATCACCAAAACATACATCAAGTGGATCACATGATATCCCATTGTCACAACAGATAAGCACATGCAAGACATACATCAAGTGTTCTCAAATCCTTAAAGACTCAATCCGATAAGATAACTTCAAAGGGAAAACTCAATCCATTACAAGAGAGTAGAGGGGGAGAAGCATCATAAGATCCAACTATAATAGCAAAGCTCGCGATACATCAAGATTGTGCCATCTCAAGAACATGAGAGAGAGAGAGAGAGATCAAACACATAGCTACTGGTACATACCCTCAGCCCCGAGGGTGGACTACTCCCTCCTCGTCATGGAGAGCGCCGGGATGATGAAGATGGCCACCGGTGAGGGTTCCCCCCTCCGGTAGGGTGCCGAAACGGGGTCTAGATTGGTTTTCGGTGGCTACAGAGGCTTTCGGCAGTGGAACTCCCGGTCTAAGTTTCTTTCTGGAGGTTTCAGTATATATATAGGAGGTGTTGGAGTTGGGGCCAAGCAAAGGGGCGGCTACGGGCTGTCGACGAGGGGGGGCACGCGCCCCCCACCCTCATGGGTAGCCCGTGGGTCCTCTCGTCCCCCTCCGACACTTCCTGGGCTTCTTTAGGTACAAAAACAGCCTCCGTTGATTTTCAGGTCAATTGGGCTCCGTTTGAAATTCTTTTTCAGTAAAACCCTAAAACAGGAGCAAAACAGAAACTGGCACTGGGCTCTGGGTTAATAGGTTAGTCCCAAAAATAATATAAAAGTGTATAATAAAGCCCATGAATCATCCTAGAAGGATACTATAATAGCATGGAACAATCAAAAATTATAGATACGTTGGAGACGTATCAGCATCCCCAAGCTTAATTCCTGCTCGTCCTCGAGTAGGTAAATGATAAAAACAGAATTTTTAATGTGGAATGCTAACCAACATAATTTTCAATGTAGTTCTCTTTATTGTGGCATGAATGTTCAGATCTGAAAGATTCAAGACAAAAGTCTATTTTGACATAAGAAATAATAATACTTTAAGCATACTAACAAAGCAATCATGTCTTCTCAAAATACTATGGCTAAAGAAAGTTATCCCTACAAAATCATATAGTCTGTCTATGCTCCCTCTTCATCACACAAAATATTCATATCATGCACAACCCCGGTTTCAGCCAAGCACTTGTTTTCATACTCTATTCTTTCAAACCTTTCAACTTTCACGCAATACATGAGCGTGAGCCATGGATATAGCACTATGGGTGGAATAGAGAGGTGGTTGTGGAAAGGACAAAAAGGAGGGAGATAGTCTCACATCAACTAGGTGTATCAACGGGCTATGGAGATGCCCATCAATAGATATCAATGTGAGTGAGTAGGGATTGCCATGCAACGGATGCACCAGAGCTAAAAATGTATGAAAGCTCAACAAAAGAAACTAAGTGGGTGTGCATCCAACTTTCTTGCTCACGAAGACCTAGGGCATTTGAGGAAGCCCATCATTGGAATATAAAAGCCAAGTTCTATAATGAAAATTCCCACTAGTATATGAAAGTGACTAAACATGAGACTCTCTATCATGAAGAACATGGTGCTACTTTGAAGCACAAGTGTGGAAAAAGATAGTAGCAACTATCCCCCCTTTTTTGGGGGGCTTTTTTTTTCTTTGGCCTTTCCTTCTTTTTCTTGGAGGGGCTTTCTTTATTTAGCCTTTCCTCACATGGGACAATGCTCTAATAATGATGATCATCACACTTATATTGATTACAACTCGATACTAGAACAAAGTATGACTCTATATGAATGCCTCCAGCGGTGTACCGGGATATGCAATGAATCAAGAGTGACATGTATGAAAAATTATGCATGGTGGCTTTGTCACAAATACGATGTCAACTACATGATCATGCATGTCAATATGAAAATATGATGCGTGTCATATGAACGGAACGGTGGAAAGTTGCATGGCAATATATCTCAAAATGGCTATGGAAATGCCATGATAGGTAGGTATGGTGGCTGTTTTGAGGAAGATATATAGTGGGTGTATGGTACCGGCGAAAGTTGCGCGGTACAAAAGAGGCTAGCAATGGTGGAAGGGTGAGAGTGTGTAATATCCATGGACTCAACATTAGTCATAAGAACTCATATACTTATTGCAAAAATTTACGAGTCATCAAAACAACGAATCAACGCATGCTCCTAGGGGGGAGGTTGGTAGGAGTTAACCATCGCGCGCCCCCGACCTCCGCACAAAGGTTGACACTTTACAAATACCTCATGCTCTAACTTCGTCACATAGCGGTTCACCATACGTGCATGCTACGGGAATCACTAACTTTAACACAAGTATTTCTCAATTTCATAATAACTCCACTAGCATGACTCTAATATCACTATCCTCATATCTCAAAACAATTATCAAGCATCTAACTTCTCTTTATATTCAATGCACTTAGTATGAAAGTTTTTACTACATTGATCTTGGATGCCTATCATGTGAAGGCTAGTTTTATAGCCAAAGAACATTACCATGCTGTTCTAATAGACTCTCAAAAAGATATAAGTGAAGCATGAGAGTTCATCTATTTCTACAAAATAAAACCACCGCCGTGCTCTAAAAGATATAAGTGAAGCACTAGAGCAATAACAAACTACTCCGAAAGATATAAGTGAAGATCAATGAGTAGTTGAATAATTATGTAACTATGTGAAAACTCTCTAACATTTAATAATTTCAGATCTTGGGATATTATTCAAACAACAATCAAAACAAAATAAACTAAATTGACGCTCCAAGCAAAACACATATCATGTGGTGAATAAAAATATAGCTCCGAGTATAGTTACCGATAGATGAAGACGGAAGAGGGGATGCCTTCCCGGGGCATCCCCAAGCTTAGGCTTTTGGTTGTCCTTGACTTTTACCTTGGGGTGCCATGGGCATCCCCAAGCTTAGGCTCTTGCCACTCTTTGTTCCATAGTCCATCAAAGCAATACTCAAAACTTGAAAACTTCACAACACAAAACTTAGGCAAAAATCTCGTGAGCTCCGTTAGTATAAGAAAGCAAACCACTACTCAAAGGTACTGCAATGAATTCATTATTTGTTTATATTGGTGTTAAACCTACTGTATTCCAACTTCTCTATGGTTCGTACTTCCCAATACTACTCATAGATGCATTGAAATAAGCAAACAACACACGAAAAACAGAATCTGTCAAAAACAGAACAGTCTGTAGTATGCAGGTTTCGCATACTTCTGTAACTCCAAAAAATTCAAACTAAATTGGTAAATGTGAGGAATTTGTCTATTAATCATCTGCAAAAAGAATCAACTAAATAGCACGCTCCAGTAAAATCTGGTAATCATTCTAGCGAGCGCTAACGATTCTGTTTTTCACAGCAAGATCATATAAACTTCATACAAATCTTCCCAAAGGTTCTACTTGGCACAAACACTAATTAAAACACAAAACCACATCTAAACAGAAGCTAGATCCAATATTTATTCCTAAACAGAAGCAAAAACAAAGAAACTAAAATAAAGTTGGGTTGCCTCCCAACAAGCGCTATCGTTTAACGCCCCTAGCTAGACATGATGATTTCAATGATGCTCGCATAAAAGATAAGAATTGAAACATAAAGAGAGCATCATGAAGAATATGACTAGCACATTAAGTCTAATCCACTTCCTATGCATAGGGATTTTGTGAGCAAACAACTTATGGGGACAATAATCAACTATCATAGGAAGGCAAAACAAGCATAACTTCAAAACTTTAAGCACATAGAGAGGAAACTTGATATTATTGCAATTCCTACAAGCATATGTTCCTCCCTCATAATAATTTTCAGTAGCATCATGAATGAATTCAACAAT
Source organism: Secale cereale (assembly GCA_902687465.1). NCBI lineage: Eukaryota > Viridiplantae > Streptophyta > Magnoliopsida > Poales > Poaceae > Secale > Secale cereale. Next base: position 53,343,495 of record LR738716.1, read on the forward strand.
ATAACCAGCACAAAAAGCATTCTTTTCATGATCTACTTGCATAAATTTTTTATTACTCCCATCATAAGCAAAATTCTTCTCATTCAGAATAGTGGGAGTGTCATAAAAGACTTGAATACTATAGATTGTTTCCACATTAAAAGAGTAATGTTCAGAAAAAGGCTAATCATGACAAGTTTTATAAGTATAATCATCACTACTTTTTATAGCATAAGTGGCATCACAATAATCATCATAGGTAGCAACTTTGTTCTCATAATCAATTGGAACCTCTTCCGAAATAGTGGATTCATCACTAAATAAAGTCATGACCTCTCCAAATCCACTTTCATCAATATAATCATCATAGATAGGAGGCATGCTTTCATCATAATAAATTTGCTCATCAAAACTTGGGGGACTAAACATATCATCTTCATCAAACATAGCATCTCCAAGCTTGTGGCTTTGCATATCATTAGCATCATAGGTATTCAAAGGATTCACACTAACAACATTGCAATCATGCTCATCATACACATATTTTATGCAAAGAATTCTATGTAATTCTTCTTCTAGTACTTGAGCACAATTTTCCTTCCCATCATTTTCACGAATGATATTAAAAAGATGAAGCATATGAGGTAACTGTAATTCCATTTTTTGGTAGTTTTCTTTTATAAACTAAACTAGTGATAAAACAAGAACCTAAAAGATTCGATTGCAAGATCAAAAGATATACCTTCAAGCACTAACCTCCCCGGCAATGGCGTCAGAAAAGAGCTTGATGTCTACTACGCAACCTTTTTCTTGTAGACGTTGTTGGGCCTCCAAGTGCAGAGGTTTGTAGGACAGTAGCAAATTTCCCTCAAGTGGATGACCTAAGGTTTATCAATCCGTGGGAGGCGTAGGATGAAGATGGTCTCTCTCAAACAACCTTGCAACCAAATAACAAAGAGTCTCTTGTGTCCCCAACACACCCAATACAATGGTAAATTGTATAGGTACACTAGTTCGGCGAAGAGATGGTGATACAAGTGCAATATGGATAGTAGATATAGGTTTTGGTAATCTGAAAATATAAAAACAGTAAGGTAGCAAGTGGTAAACGTGAGCATAAACGGTGTTGCAATGGTAGGAAACAAAGCCTAGTGTTCATACTTTCACTAGTGCAAGTTCTCTCAACAAGGATAACATAATTGGATCATATTACTAGCCCTCAACATGCAACAAAGAGTCACTCCAATGTAACTAATAGCGGAGAACAAACGAAGAGATTATGGTAGGGTACGAAACCACCTCAAAGTTATTCTTTCTGATCGATCTATTCAAGAGTCCGTAGTAACGTTCAATCTATCATAGAGTTCGTACTAGAATAACACCTTAATACACAAATCAATCAAAACCCTAATGTCACCTAGATACTCCATTGTCACCTCAAGTATCCGTGGGCATGATTATACGATATGCATCACACAATCTCAGAAACATCTATTCAACCAACGCATAGAACTTCAAAGAGTGCCCCAAAATTTCTACCGGAGAGTCAAGACGAAAACGTGTGCCAACCCCTATGCATAGATTCCCAAGGTCATGGAACCCGCAAGTTGATCACCAAAAAATACATCAAGTGGATCACATGATATCCCATTGTCACCACAGATAAGCACGTGCAAGACATACATCAAGTGTTCTCAAATCCTTAAAGACTCAATCCGATAAGATAACTTCAAAGGAAAAACTCAATCCATTACAAGAGAGTACAGGGGGAGAAGCATCATAAGATCCAACTATAATAGCGAAGCTCGCGATACATCAAGATCGTGCCACCTCAAGAACACGAGAGAGAGAGAGATATATATATATATCAAACACATAGCTACTGGTACATACCCTCAGCCCTGAGGATGGACTACTCCCTCCTCGTCATGGAGAGCGCCGGGATGATGAAGATGGCCACCAGTGAGGGTTACCCCCTCCGGCAGGGTGCCGGAACGGGGTCTAGATTGGTTTTCGGTGGCTACAGAGGCTTTCGACGGCGGAACTCTAATGTCTACACACGCTTCTACTCTTGTAGACTATGTTGGGCCTCCAAGCGCAGAGGTTTGTAGGACAGCAGCAATTTCCCTCAAGTGGATGACCTAAGGTTTATCAAACTCAGGGAAGTAGAGGTTGAAGATGGTCTCTCTCAAGCAACCCTGCAACTAAGATACAAGAAGTCTCTTGTGTCCCCAACACACCTAATACACTTGTTAGATGTATAGGTGCACTAGTTCGGCGAAGAGATGTTAAATGGCAAGTGATATGGATGGCAAAACAAAGTAATATAAATCTGTAATAAAAAGTGCAGCAAAAAAACAAGTGGTAAACGTGAGCACAAATGGTATTGCAATGGTGGAAACAAGGCCTAGGGATCATACTTTCACTAGAGGCAACTCCCAACAACATTAACATAATCGAATCACATGATATTTCCCATAAAACATGCAATGGAGACGCACCCGGAGGTCATTCCTTCGTGGTCAAGATAGGACGAGAATTATGTAGGGCTACAAAAGCACACCTCAAAGTTCGTAGTTCTCAGTCTAAGGATTTCCCAATGTCACCGCGGCCATCCAAAAATTGTCCCACAATCACCACAACATATCTAAAGGATAGTCAAAGACAAGCACCAAGAGACTCTCAATCTTCAATCAACACACAAGAGAGGAAATCACTCATGAAAATATTTTTCTAACCCATGTCCAATAGACCGCTGTCAGCTTGCTCTCGGGGATTATACTAGATAAAGACAAGTGAGTACATCAATCCAATACATAAAGGAAGGGGAAATATCATGGGATCACCCTAGATTAACATAGCCTATGATCACAACGAAGATCACATCATGGGAGAGAGAGATAACCACATAGCTACACGTACAAGCCCTCAGCCCCGGAGAAGACTACTCACACATGGCCATGGTGAGCAAGAGATTGACGGTGGTGTTGATGGAGAGGTGCAGCCCGGAGAGGAGGAGGCGGCCGGCGGCAGCCGTGGCGGCGGCGGCAGCCCTCCGGGGCGGCGGCGGCCCTAGGGGGCAGCGGCTCCTTGGCCCCCCTTCTTCCTTGTGGATGGTGCTGCAATGGTGCTGGTCCTCCCCTCCAAGACGGCGGCTCGGGAGGAGGAAAATTCGTGGCCCTTGGTGACCTAGGTTTCCTCTTTTTATATAGACTCTCGGATTCCCGTCATCAGATTTTGGGCCTCCGTAAAACGGGCTTTACTCGGCCGTCCGGACTCCGATTTGGACGAATTTTATATCCAGAAGCATCGCCTCGAAATTCCCCACAACTTTCACAACTAGACTTTTTCCGTTTGACGTCGTCTTCGGGCCGGAACGTGACCCTCTTTAAAAAGTGTTCTCAGACAGATTTCAGGAAAGTCAGAGTCCTACTCCAATACGACTCCTTTTGCGTTTTTGTCAATTTCCAAGTAATTCCTACACAATAAAGTGTAAAACAAGAACATTGTGCACTTTTGCAACCATTAGTAGGTTAGTCCAAATATGATAAAAAGTGTATGGAAGTGCATAAATATAATAACAATATCACACAAAAAAGGCATGGAGCAAGCAGAAATTATAGATACGTTTTGGACGTATCAACATCCCCAAGCTTAATTCCTGCTCGTCCTCGAGTAGGTAAATGATAACAAGCATAATTTCTGTGGTGACATGCTATTAACCATATAAGAACTTTTCACAGTCACATGACAAGTGCTTACTGAGACAATGAATCTGTAGTAATTAAGTTGCCTCATGAGAAAATCACAAAGAACTGAAAGTTTTACAATATGATACTGAAACACTCAATAGATTTGTAGTGAGCATGGTGTGCAAATATGACAAAGTGATATCTCGCTTGCCCCCTTTATGAAGCAAAACATAAATGCAGGGGCACCTCCAAGGTTTAAGTGACGACTAGATACAATGATTTCGGAATAAACGATATCATAATCATGCAAAAGACAATGGTACTTTAGGACAATGCACATTACACTCAGAATGACAATCATGCTCTAAATAGTTGGTGCTTTAAAGAAGGTGGAGACTCTCGAACCGTGGCTTTTGTTGGCAAGGTTGAAAACCCGTGGTCGGAAACAAAGACAAAACATGTACCAGAGCTCTTGGTTTTAAAAACAGAGGTAATAATTATTATTTTTAGATTATGCATATTTCGTCAACGAATGCTAGCAGATAACTCAATTACTTCTTGAGCTGGACAAGTTTCGAGGAACGGCTCCCGAATGAGGACGATCACATCCTCTTAATCTCCTTTGTTTATCACTGCCAAAGTTTTCTGATTTATCATGAACAAAGCGTGAAGGAGGGTTTGTTTGTTGTATAATTTTTTAATGAGCCGGGCGCACTCTATGCCAGTTCCTTCTCGTACTATGGGTTTGCACATTAGACATGCAATCCCGGGGTGAAGCTTGTCCAACTTAAAAAGATCATGAATTAACTACTACTTCCTCATGAGCTAAAACAGAGGCACAAAAGAGAAATGCTTTTTTTGAATAATTTCGAGATGGTACATGAAAGTCTTCGTTAGGAATGGCAAGTAAATACCATGTATAGGAAGGTATGGTGGACTCATATGGCATAACTGGTTTAAAGGATTTTGGATGCACAAGCAGTCAGTCCGCTTAGTACAGGCGAAGGTTAGCAAAAGACTGGGAGCGACCAACTAAGAGAGCAATGACGGTCATAATCATGCTGAGCGACAAAGCAACATTGAATCAGGCATGGAAGTTATATCGCTACTCAGAAATTAAAGATCATCAAGGCTTGATAGACTTTCTTTACAGTCTTAAATATGCGTGAGCATACGCCAAGTCAATCAAAATAAATTCTTGAAGGAAGATATTACTAAACCATACCACATCATAGGCAAACAAATCATGTTGGTACTCCAATAACACATTGAGAACCCCCCAGCTATTTGAGACTAACCATAAGAAAACATGAACTACTAAGCACCATTATGCACATAGCATTTTTATCATAGACATATCAACCAATGCAATAGAAGCCAACTCTCTTAACAAGATAAGCATGATAACTAAAGAGAGTTCCAGCGACCAACTAAACAAAAGCTCTTTAAAAATAAAAGCGTGAAAACTAAGAGCTGAACATGATAGTAGCTATTGAAAGACAAAGAACACACACAGCAAAGATAGACATGAAAATTCTATGTTATGTTCTAGGTTGAAGTGGAGCGGGTCTCTCTCCCACACAAAGAAAGTTGGGTTCCAACTCGTTATGAACAGCAAGCAAAGCTAAAGAAAACTAAAAAGGAAACTAAAATCAAGACGCTCCAAGCATAGCACATAACACATGAAGTGATAAAAATATAGTGGAACGAAAGACGGACTGATAATTGTTGATGGAGAAGGGGATGCACGGGGGCATCCCCAAGCTTAGATGCTTGAGTCTTCTTGAATATTTCTTGGGGGTGCACGGGGGCATCCCCAAGCTTGAGCGCTTGACACTCCTGAATCTTTTTATCATCTTCCCTCGCACACTTGAAAACTCCCTTCATACATAACTCATCATAATCTGATTAGCGATGTTAGTACCCATAATAATATAATTGTTCCTTGCTGTAAATAAGGATATTCTTGAAGGTCTACTGTTTCTCAAGATTGCCAAAAGGTTTTTGCAAAGAAAAAGCAAGCTCAAGGTTTGCAAAATGAAGGAAAGGCAAAACAGGACAGAATCTGTGAAAAACCGATCAGCAGGTAGTAAATAATTTTTCAGGGCACTTCTGCAACTCAAATCAAAAAACTCAGAATAGACGCCCGAAAGCCAATTGTATAGAGCACGCTGTCGAAAAAATTCAGACCAAAAAGATGATCTGGTGATTTTATACGAATTTTTCTGTCCAAGGACAGAATCTGTTTCCTGGACAGCACGTCACAACTTTTGAACTTTCTTGCAATCAGAGGCTAAACTTGGCACAAAGCTGAAAAATAAAGATACAATGATGTTGCTACAGTAGTAACAAACATCAAGACCACTAAAAACTGAAAGAACAAACTGAAAGCAAAGATAACAAGGGTTGTCTCCCTAGAGCTCTTTCTTTATAGCCACAAAGATAGGCTTAAGACTTTAATGATGCCCTCGTAGGAATAAGAGTTGAAGAACAAAAGAGAGCATCAAGAAGCAAATACCAAACACATTTAAGCCTAACATGCTTCCTATGCATAGGAATATTGCAATACAATAATTCATTGAAGCACAAAGCAATAAGCATAGGAAGACAAAACAAGTGCAGCTTCAAAACCTTCAACATAAGGAGAGGGAACTTGACATTATTGAAATATCTATAAGCATATGTTCCCTTCTCATAATAATTTTCAGTGGGATCACGAATAAACTCAACAATATAAGCATCACATAAAGCATTGTTACCATGATCCACATGCAAAAAGGTACTCTTACTCTCCACATAAGCATAATCTTTCTCATCGGTAATAGTGGGAGTAGGACTATCATAAACAACTGGAACACTATAGATTAATTGTGTATTAGAAAGATGGTGTTCAACAAGGGAGTAATTCCCTCCATGATTATGACAAGTTTCATAAGGATAATTTCTCCTTATGTCATAGGTACCTTTATAATCACTATAGATTGGAGTTATAACATCATCATGGTAGAGAAGAGCATTATCATTGCTAGCAACTATATTTGTAATCATGTTGTCTTTATTCTTACTAGCAAAAGAATTATCAATTATCACATCACTAGTGGGTAAAGGATTTGCAATCCTATCATCCCCAAGCTTAGGGCTTTCCATATCATCACTTTCAGAGTTGGTACCAAAAAGATTTTCAAGATCATAAGTAGCATTATCATCATTTTCCCAATCACAATAAGTAACATGCATATCGTAATCAAAATCATCTTCAATAGTACCTACGGACGTATCATCAAGATGATAATTAAGGCAATAAACTTCACCTTCTTCTTTAAACTTACAACCGTTAGGATAAAAGTTGATGGGAGGAATATGCTCAGGCCAGGTTGATACCCATTCTTCTTCCTTCTTGCTCCTCTTCCTCCTCCTCTTCTTTTTCTTCTTCTTCACCTTAGGAGGGAGTGGTTGGAGATGAAGCTTCTCCACATATCCTGGTTTATCATTAGGAACAATAGGGGAAACTTGGGAGAAACTCTCCTTTTTATTAGCAAAAATATAAGAGACATTTTTATACTTTGGTAAAGTTCCCTCCTTTCTAATCTTACTTATGTAATAATTTTCATGGCAATTAACAACACAATAAAGATGGAAATTTTGCAAAGTGTTTTTTATTCCTATGGCATTAACATCTAGCCAAGAAGTCTTTTCTGATAACTCTTCACACATCAAAAATAACATAAGCTCATCATAAAGATCAGAGGTGATCATGTTATCACACAACTGGTTAACAGTTATGTTTTGAAAGTGCATGCATTGAAAATTAAAGTGACCCTCTATACGGCAAAGTTCACAAGTAAAAGGATAAAGGTCACACAATTCTCTAGCAATTTCATTTAAATCTCTGACCCAAGTGATTGTTCTTTCATGCTTATGTTGCTTACAATACTTCTCTTCTTCAATCATAGGCCTTTCACAAGGTCTATCCACTCCACAAAAATTAACATGCTTATATAAAACTTCAATTTTAGGAATTGGATCATGCATGTTGCAATCATCATGAACAATTTCATTTTCTTTGCAAGTCTCTTTAAAAGGTTTATGATACTTGATCCAATCCTCCTTAGGCATATTAAGATGTGAAGCAAAAGATTTGAGGAAATCAACAAGGAGTTGAGAATCAAGCCCAAACTTAGCACTAAACTTATTAAAACTTGTAGTTTCAACAAAGGACTTAATGCAATCATACTCATAAATTATACCTGACTCTTTACCTTTTTCGATCTCCCAATCTTCAGTGTTGCGTTGAATTCTTTCAAGGAGTTCCCATTTAGCATCAATCTTTTTGTTTGTGAAAGAACCCATAGAGGAAGCGTCGAGCAAATCTTTATCCTGTCGAGAAAGCCTCGCATAGAAATTAGTAATAATCATATCTTTGGGGAGCCCATGGTTAGGACATTTTAGCATTAACGTTTTCAGTCTCCCCCAAGCTTGAGCTATGCTCTCTCCGTCATGAGGATAGAAATTATAAACATAATTCCTATTCTTATGGACTTCATGAAGAGGATAAAACTTGGAGTAAAAGAGAGACCGGATCTCTTCCCAATCAAGCAAGTGCGAGTTATCGAGAAGCTTATACCAATCTGAAGCTTTATCTATAAGTGATACGGCGAACAATTTCCTCATGACAAACTCCCTTGATACACCTGCAAGCTTAAATAATGAACATAGTTGTGACAGATATAGCAAGTGTTCACCGGGATGTCTGTCTCCTGCATAACGATTAACCAAAACATAATCGATAATACCAGCTGGTATTTTATAGGGCACAATTTCAGTAGGGGGAGGAGCAACCACCACAGGTGTGGGGCGTCTTCCCGCAAGCAACGATCCAATAGCACGGTTTTCCATAAACATAATTAATGAAATAAAAACAAGAAACAAAAAGATTTAATTGCAAGATCTAAAGATATACCTTCAAGCACTCACTTCCCCGGCAACGGTGCCAGAAATAGCTTGATGTCTACACACGCTTCTACTCTTGTAGACTATGTTGGGCCTCCAAGCGCAGAGGTTTGTAGGACAGCAGCAATTTCCCTCAAGTGGATGACCTAAGGTTTATCGAACTCAGGGAAGTAGAGGTTGAAGATGGTCTCTCTCAAGCAACCCTGTAACTAAGATACAAGAAGTCTCTTTTGTCCCCAACACATCTAATACACTTTTTAGATGTATAGGTGCACTAGTTCGGCGAAGAGATGTTAAATGGCAAGTGATATGGATGGCAAAACAAAGTAATATAAATCTGTAATAAAAAGTGCAGCAAGCAATCAAGTGGTAAACGTGAGCACAAATGGTATTGCAATGGTGGAAACAAGGCCTAGGGATCATACTTTCACTAGAGGAAACTCCCAACAACATTAATATAATCGAATCACATGATATTTCCCATAAAACATGCAATGGAGACGCACCCGGAGGTCATTCCTTCGTGGTCAAGAGAGGACGAGAATTATGTAGGGCTACAAAAGCACACCTCAAAGTTCGTAGTTCTCAATCTAAGGATTTCCCAATGTCACTGCGGCCATCCAAAGAGAGTCCCACAATCACCACAACATATCTAAAGGATAGTCAAAGACAAGCACCAAGAGACTCTCAATCTTCAATCAACACACAAGAGAGGAAATCACTCATGAAAATATTTTTCTAACCCATGTCCAATAGACCGCTGTCACCTTGGTCTCGGGGATTATACTAGATAAAGACAAGTGGGTACATCAATCCAATACATAGAGGAAGGGGAAATATCATGAGATCACCCTAGATTAACATAGCCTATGATCACAACGAAGATCACATCATGGGAGAGAGAGATAACCACATAGCTACACGTACAAGCCCTCAGCCCCGGAGAAGACTACTCACACATGGCCATGGTGAGCAAGAGATTGACGATGGTGTTGATGGAGAGGTGCAGCCCGGAGAGGAGGAGGCGGCCGGCGGCAGCCGTGACGGCGGCGGCAGCCCTCTGGGGCGGCGGCGGCCCTCGGGGCGGCGGTGGCCCTAGGGGGCAGCGGCTCCTTGGCCCCCCTTCTTCCTTGTGGATGGTGCTGCAATGGTGCTGGTCCTCCCTTCCAAGACGGCGGCTCGGAAGGAGGAAAATTCGTGGCCCTTGGTGACCTAGGTTTCCTCTCTTTATATAGACTCTCGGATTCTCGTCATCAGATTTTGGGCCTCAGTAAAACGGGCTTTACTCGGCCGTCCGGACTCTGATTTGGACGAATTTTATATCCAGAAGCATTGCCTCGAAATTCCCCACAACTTTCGCAACTAGACTTTTTCCGTTTGACGTCGTCTTCGGGCCGGAACGTGACCATCTTTAAAAAACGTTCTCAGACAGATTTCAGGAAAGTCAGAGTCCTACTCCAATACGACTCCTTTTGCGTTTTTGTCGATTTCCAAGTAATTCCTACACAATAAAGTGTAAAACAAGAACATTGTGCACTTTTGCAACCATTAGTAGGTTAGTCCAAATATGATCAAAAGTGTATGGAAGTGCATAAATATCATAGCAATATCACACAAAAAAGGCATGGAGCAAGCAGAAATTATAGATACGTTTTGGATGTATCAAACTCCCGATCTAGGTTTCTTTCTAGAGGTTTCAGTATATATAGGAGGTGTTGGAGCCGGGCCAAGCAAAGGGGGCTACGGTCCCCCCTCGTGGGCAGCCCGTGGGTTCTCTCGTCCCCCTCCGGCACTTCCTGGGTTTTTTAGGTCCAAAATCAGCCTCCGCTGATTTTCAGGTCAACTAGGCTCCGTTTGAAATTCTTTTTCTATAAAACCCTAAAACAGGAGAAAAACAGAAACTGGCACTAGGCTGTGGGTTAATAGGTTAGTCCCAAAAATAATATAAAAGTGTATAATAAAGCCCATGAAACATCCTAGAAGGATAATATAATAGCATGGAACAATCAAAAATTATAGATACGTTGGAGATGTATCATATGGCCATCATCATCTTGTGATTTTGATCTCCATCTCCAGGGCACCGTCATGATCACCATTGACACTGGCGCGGCACCTTGATCTCCATCGTAGAATCGTTGTCGTCTCGCCAACTATTGCTTCCACGACTATCGCTACCGCTTAGTGATAAAGTAAAGCAATGACATGGCGATTGTATTTCATACAATAAAGCGACAACCATATGGCTCCTGCCAGTTGCCGATAACTTTACAAAACATGATCATCTCATACAATAACGTATCACTCATCATGTCTTGACCATATCACATCACAACATGACCTACAAAAACAAGTTTGACGTCCTCTACTTTGTTGTTGCAAGTTTTACGTGGCTGCTACGGGCTTAGCAAGAACCGTTCTTACCTACGCATACAAAACCACAACGATATTTTGTCAAGTATGTGCTGCTTTAACCTTCACAAGGACCGGGCGTAGCCACACTTGATTCAACTAAAGTTAGAGAAACTGACACCCGCCAGCCACCTGTATGCGAAGCACGTCGGTAGAACCAGTCTCGCGTAAGCGTACGCGTAATGTCGGTCCGGGCCGCTTCATCGAACAATACCGCCGAATCAAAGTATGACATGCTGGTAAGTAGTATGACTAGTATTGTCCACAACTCACTTGTGTTCTACTCGTGCATATCATCTACGCATAGACCTGGCTCATGATGCCACTGTTGGGGAACGTGGTATTCAAAACTTTTCCTACGATCACGCAAGATCTATCTACTAGATGCATAGCAATGAGAGGGGAGAGTGTGTCTGTGTACCCTCGTAGACCGGGAGCGGAAGCGTCTACTGACGCGGTTGATGTAGTCGAACTTCTTCGCGATCCAACCGATCAAGCACCGAACGTACGGAGCCTCCGCGTTCAGCACACGTTCAGCTTGATGACGTACCACGAGCTCTTGATCCAGCAGAACTTTGCAGGAGAGTTTCGTCAGCACAACGGCGTGGTGACGGAGATGATGAAGCTACCGACGCAGGGCTTCGCCTAAGCACTGCAACGATATGACCGAGGTGTGTTTCCGTGGAGAGGGGCACCGCACACGGTTAGGAAAGATCAACTGATCAACTTGTGTGTCTGTGGGGTGCCCCCCACCCCCGTATATAAAGGAGTGGAGGAGGGGGGAGGCCGGCCCTCTATGGCGCGCCTAGGAGGAGTCCTACTCCCACCGGGAGTAGGATTCCCCCCTTCCCTAGTTGGAGTAGGAGAGGAAGGGAAGGAGTAGTAGGAGAGAAGGAAAGGGGGGGGGCGCCACCCCCAAACCTTTTCCAATTTGGTCTCCTGTCCAAGGGGGGCGCACCAGCCCCTTGTGGGCTGGTGTGCTTCCTTCTTATGGCCCATAAGGCCGTTCCGGTAACCTCCCGATACTCCGGAAAAATGCCCGAATCACTCGGAGCCTTTCTGATGTTCGAATATAGCCTTCCAATATATCGATCTTTACGTCTCGGACATTCTGAGACTCCTCGTTATGTCCGTAATCTCATCCGGGACTCCGAACTACCTTCGGTAAATCAAAACTCATAAACTCATAATACCGATCGTCATCAAACGTTAAGCGTGCAGACCCTACGGGTTCGAGAACTATGTCCTACGGGTTCGAGAACTATGTAGACATGACCGAGACTCATATCCAGTCAATAACCAATAGCGGAACCTGGATGCTCATATTGGCTCCTACATATTCTACGAAGATCTTTATCGGTCAAACCGCATAACAACATATGTTGTTCCCTTTGTCATCGGTATGTTACTTGCCCGAGATTCGATCATCGGTATCCCAATACCTAGTTCAATCTCGTTACCGGAAAGTCTCTTTACTCGTTCCGTAATACATCATCTCATGTCTAACTCATTAGTCATTTACTTGCAAGGCTTATTATGGTGTGCATTACCGAGAGGGCCCAGAGATACCTCTCCGACACTCGGAGTGACAAATCCTATTCTTGGTCTATGCCAACACCACGAACACTTTCGGAGACACCTGTAGAGCATCTTTATAATCACCCAGTTACGTTGTGACGTTTGATAGCACACAAGGCGTTCCTCCGGTATTCGGGAGTTGCATAATCTCATAGTCATAGGAACATGTATAAGTCACGAAGAAAGCAATAGGAGTAAAACTAAACGATCATAATGCTAAGCTAACGGATGGGTCTAGTCCATCACATCATTCTCCTAATGATGTGATCACGTTGATCAAATGACAACTCATGTCTATGGCTAGGAAACATAACCATCTTTGATGAATGAGCTAGTCTAGTAGAGGCATACTAGGGACACTCTGTTTTGTCTATGTATTCACACATGTACTAAGTTTTCGGTTAATACAATTCTAGCATGAATAATAAACATTTATCATGATATAAGGAAATAAATAATAACTTTATTATTGCCTCTAGGGCATATTTCCTTCAGTCGCCTTACCAAGATGCTAGTGGATGGCAGGAGTAGTTTCAATATCCTCTACCTAGACACCCTCGACTAGATGGGGAACCCCTGCTCCCATAGCATACAAGTTGTTGCACCCTTTCCATGGGATTATCCCTGGACACCAGGCCTTGTCGCTTAGGCAAGTTGATATGCTTGTCACTTTCGACACCCGGATAACCACATAATCGAAACCCTACATTTTGAGGTTACCGACTTGCCAGGCTCCTTCCATGCGGTCTTCGGGCACCCTTTGCATGGCATGGGTGTGCCCTACTAGGCCTACCTTCATCTTAAGAGGTTAGGCCCCAAAGAAATCATCACGGCGCAAGGAGACGTCCAACACGCTTGTCTGTGTGGTCAAGATAGCATACAACATGACGAAACCTGGTGGCAGAGACAACGTTTGGGGTCATCAAACAAGGGGTCTCCCGAGAAGCCGCCTAGGAAGTGCCCTAGACCAAGAAAGGCAAGAGCTCTTCATCCTTTCAGGCGACGCAACACCCTTCTCAGCCTTGAGAGGAGCCTATGATATGTTTGTGTGGCAAGCCTCAGATATTTGTGCGGCCTCGAGGGACATCTCTAGGCATTCCCTAAATGTTTTCCAAAGATTTGACACCTGTCAAACAAAACCTCCATCTCTTCGTCGAGTATCGATGCAAGGTGATCGGTGAAGAGAGCTATCACAGCTCCTAGCGGCCTGTTTTATCATGGAGGTGTACCACATGGACTAGTTGGCTAACCTGGTTCTCGTTCTCAAGAAGAATGGGAAGTGGAGAATTTGCATCAACTACACTAACATGAATAAGGCCTGCCCTAAGGACCCGTTTCCCTACTGTAAACGTACAGGTGATCGATTCAATCGCGGGATGTGAAGCACAGTGCCTTCTGGATGCTTATTCGGGGTATCATCATATTAAGATGAAACACGGGGATGAGATCATGAGATCCTTCATCACCCTCTTCAACGCCTTCTACTACACCTTGATGTCGTTTGGTCTGAAGAACGCAGGTGCCACATACCATCGTTGTATCCGAAAAGACTTCCATAAGCAAACTAGGAAAAATGTCCAAGAATATGCTGGTAATGTGGTGATAAAGACGCGAAAGAATCAAGACATGCCCGCAGATTTGGCTAAGACATTCGTCAATCTCAGGAAATTCATCATGAAGCTCAACCCCGAGAAATATGCGTTCAAGGTCCCGGCGAGGAAGCTGATTGGCTACATCATTTCCAAGCGTGAGATCGAGGCCAACCCCTACTGATGGTGTTATGGCCAGGGGTGCCTCATCAGACCGAAATGCAGCCTGAGTAGGCCGGCCCGAGACCCTCTAGGTCAGTTTATGCCCTAAGCCGTCATCCCTATAACATCCTGGGAATAATATCTTATATGTTTTTTCTATTATACTCCCTCCATTTTTGTATACAAGGCCGCTATCAAAGTTACAATTTGCAACTATATAAGGCCACTAACATTAATCGAGGCAAAATTGATGATGTTTGCATCGTACCAGCACCCGAGGACATTAATATCTCTTATATGCATGCATGAGTGAGAAGGTTGGCTTGCATTCTCAACATTAATCAACCAACAGAAGTAAGAGGGTTGTCTTAATGTGCGTGGGAGAGAAAAACCACATTAATTAACACGACAAACAAGGTGATAAGCTATCTTGCAACTTTGACTAAAACATGCATTAATTTTTACCTTGTTACCTGTAATATGAGTTTGTGGCCTTGTATATAAAAATGGAGGGAGTATTGTTTATGCATCTTGTGCATCTCATAAGCATCATTTGGGAACTGAGAGGTACCAAAATTGTTTCACGGTTTTAGCACAAGCTTAGATATCACTCGTAGTTCAAACTCTTCATTTAAGTGAATGAAGATATTTTCAAGTTCGAGCAAGGACGGTCATGTCAAGGGCGAGACAAGATTATGGTCATGGATGTGCGGATGTGTAATTTACAAATGTTCTTTTTTTTTGCGATGAATGGTACAGTTAGAGTTTGTTGGATTTGCTGATTTCATAAGTATAACAAGCAACTAATATGCCCATATCGTGGAATGGATGAAGTGTATGTTTTCATGAGGAATCGTGCATGATCAGAAATGAGATGGTTTGGGTCCTGATTTTGGTACAATAGAAATGTGTTTATGTAGGCTTTCTTTCTTAGATGCATGCATTTCTGTTCTCAGTTTCACTCGACAACCAAGAATCGTCGCCTAAGAATCTTACTCCGCGTGCACTCCCGGTGGAGATGTCACCGAGGGTGTCTGAATCACACTGCCTCCAGTACCATTAATCAGATGCGTGTGTTCAAGACATATTTCCATGCTTACAACATCAGTTATAAGAACAAGTGCAGCAGTTACCGAATTCACCAGTTACATTTTTGGGTTCACAATGTATACTGAACAAGAGGGATCAGACGTATTATACTTTAACTAGCACAACAATAGGTAGGAGTTCCGAGGCAGAACAAGAACTTATGCGTTGGAGACGGGAGGCCTGGGAGTTGCATCGTCTGCAATCACAAGCATCCAATAAAACAACTGTTATATGACTTCACAGCCATTCATATTATAAAAGCTTCCCTTAACTAAGGTAACCAAATATGTTGAAGTGTATATGTGAATTCCAAATTAGTTGAAGCTCTAGTTTTGTCACAAGTCAAAGTTCTGTAAGTTTGACCATGTATATATAGAAAAACATGCTTATATGTAACTAGCACACATATAAAATAAAATAAAACATTTTATGACGAATCTAATGGAGCTAATTTGGTATTGTAGATGTTAATAAATTTTCTAGGCTTGGTAAAACTTTAAAAGTTTGACTTGAGCTAAAGCTAGAACAAAACTATCGTTAGAACCAAGGAATAGGTAACAAAAATATTGACTTACATTGTTCCGTAGACAAAACTAAAGTTTTCCGCTTTAACTGGTTGCATCCCCGTAGTACTCGTTACCATTTGTTGCATATCCTCTCATATTGTAACCCAACAAACAAGCTAGATTGAATTGCAAATAAAAACTCTCTTTAGTTGATTATTGTAAGGTGCCCGTGACATTCAAACTGCTTGACTAACAACTAGTTCACCAATATAGTTGTTCAGCATAGTGTCACTTAATTCGTGAACCAAATTAGCCGTAAATGACAAAGAATAAACATTGCGAAATTGTGTAAGAAAACAAAAACATATGTACCCACGGCTGATAGGGCCATCGCCAGGGACTTCGGGCTTGCTTTGAGCAGCAGCACCACCACCATCACTGGAAGGGCCAGGGGTGGCGGTGCCTTGAGCAGCGACACCGGTTTGAAGGCCAGGGTCGGGGGTGCTTTGGGCAGCAGGAGGGGCCGAGAGCGCAGAGCCAACTGGTGGTATTGTCGCCATTGTTGTCAATCCCAAAGCTCGCTCAGTTGGCTTGACGAGGCACAAAGAAGTCGAGAACGCTAGGCACCAAATGTGTGCATATATAATATGCATCATCCCATGGAGGCATCATCCAGGAAGGCGCATGAGCGGTCATCCATTGAGCAGTAGAAGTCAGAGAAACTTACTATAGTCCAAAGTGGCTAGATGGAGCGATCAACTTGTGTACCATCACGGTACCTTCCTGGAATATCCAAGAAGGCGTGCGCGACAAACTGCTTGTATCAATATCACAGAAAGTTAAGATTAGACGCCTGTATCTTTGTTTCTAGAATGTGCAAAAGATATGTGTATCTATTCTATAAAGTATCATTAGTCTAGTTACAAGACGGCAATTCAAACTTGCCAAGGTCAGTGAAGTTTGGCAGCCAAACTAACCACCACAACTCAGACAGAAAGCGACCACTCATATAAAGAAGTGGTTTTGTATCGTAGTGAATTAAGCTATTTTGATAAAGTTCGCCAAAATCAAATTATCTACAACTGGAACTTAATATGCTCCTACAAATGTTGGAAAATTCTCACGGGTGCAGAATAAAGAAGGCGCCATTGTGTCTGTTATTCTGTTACTGGTAAAACACACAGGCAAAAAGATTACAATCTACTCTACTGATATTTAAATGGTAAATCCTAAAGATATGTTCTGCCTGATAATTGTTCGCCATACCTTTTAAAAAAAGTTTGTATTTTTTTTCGGTGGAAAAGGAGCTTTATTAAACAATGATAGGAGTACCAGCAAGTTATTCAGAGCCTATGGGGCATCCTGCAACCACAAGTCAGTTCGATGCTCCACTCTCGACATATAAGCTAGCCGATCTGCAGCCCTATTATGTGAACGATCAATACATAAGAAAACATATGCTCCATTTCACTCAACAACTCCTTAATCTCTTGTATCAATTGGCCTAGGTATGACATAAAAAAAGTTTGTATTTGATTCATCCATTTCCCGTTCGAGTTTGACTAAGCCATTTCCAGCGGATTGGGCTTATAAAATTATTCTTTGACTAATATAATCGAGAAACACGTGCCATGAAAACAACTTCAGGTATTCAAGATGCCAGTGCTGACTTCTGAATCCCTAACCTGCCAAGGTCAATAGTGAAATCAATAAATTAATATATTCAAAAGCACTTGGTAGAGATTCAGGTTAGAAATCAATAAAGAGCATCCTATGGC
>LR738716.1:53393577-53403923 GCA_902687465.1 Secale cereale
GGCAGGGGGCGTGCCTTGGGAAGGGGGGCGCGCCCCCCACCCTCGTGGGCCACCCCTTGATCCCCTGACATGGTTCTCAAGTCCCTCGTGCGTGATTTTCTCCAAAAATATCTCTCGCGAAGGTTTCATTCCATTTGGACTCCGTTTGATATTCTTTTTCTGAAAACCCTGAAACAGGCAAAAAACAGCAATCAGGACTGGGCCTTTGGGTTAGTAGGTTAGTCCCAAAAATGATATAAAAGTGTATGATAAAGCCCATTAAACATCCAGTACTTCATAAATAATAGCATGGAACAATAAAAAATTATAGATACGTTGGAGACGTATCACGTATCAATGGGCTATGGAGATGCCCATCAATAGATATCAATGTGAGTGAGTAGGGATTGCCATGCAACATATGCACTAGAGCTATAAGTGTATGAAAGCTCACTAAAGAAACTAGGTGGGTGTGCATCCAACTCGCTTGCTCACGAAGACCTAGGGCATTTTGAGGAAGCCCATCATTGGAATATACAAGCCAAGTTTTATAATGAAAATTCCTACTAGTATATGAAGATGACAAAACAAGAGACTCTCTATCATGAAGATCATTGTGCTACTTTGAAGCACAAGTGTGGAAAAAGGATAGTAGCATTGCCCCTTCTCTCTTTTTCTCTCATTTTTTTATTTTGGTCCTTTTCTTCTCCTTTTTATGGCCTCTTTTTCTTTCCTTTTTTTCTCATCTGGAGGCTCATCCCGACTTGTGGGGGAATCATAGTCTCCATCATCCTTTCCTCATTGGGACAATGTTCTAATAATGAAGATCATCACACTTTTATTTACTTACAACTCAAGAATTACAACTCGGTGCTAGAACAAAATATGACTCTATGTGAATGCCTCCGGCGGTGTACCGGGATGTGCAATGAATCAAGAGTGACATGTATGAAAACTTATGCATGGTGGCCTTTCCAAAAATACGATGTCAACTACATGATCATGCGAGGCAATATGACAATGATGAAGCGTGTCATAATGAATGGAACGGTGGAAAGTTTCATGTCAATATATCTCAGAATGGCTATGGAAATGCCATAATAGGTAGGTATGGTGGTTGTTTTCAGGAAGGTATATGGTGGGTGTATGATACCCATGAAAGTTGCGCGATACTAGAGAGGCTAGCAATGGTGGAAGGGTGAGAGTGCATATAATCCATGGACTCAACATTAGTCATAAAGAACTCATATACTTGTTGCAAAAATCTACAAGTTATCAAAACAAAGCACTAATTGCATGCTCCTAGGGGAAGAGTTGGTAGGAGTTAACCATCGCGCTATCCCGACCTCCACACAAAGGAAGACAATCAATAAATAAATCATGCTCCAACTTCATCACATAACGGTTCACCATACGTGCATGCTACGGGAATCACAAACTTTAACACAAGTATTTCTCAAATTCACAACTACTCTACTAGCATGACTCTAATATCACCATCCTCATATCTCAAAACAATCATCAAGTATCAAACTTCTCATAGTATTCAATGCACTTTATATGAAAGTTTTTATTATACCCATCTTGGATGCCTATCATATTAGGACTAATTTTATAGCCAAAGCAAATTACCATGCTGTTCTAAAGGACTCTCAAAATAATATAAGTGAAGCATGAGAGATCAACAATTTCTATAAAATGAATCCACCACCGTGCTTTAAAAGATATAAGTGAAGCCCTAGAGCAAAATCATCTAGCTCAAAAGATATAAGTGAAGCACGTAGAGTATTCTAATAAATTCTGATTCATGTGTGTCTATCCCAAAAGGTGTGTACAGTAAGGATGATTGTGGTAAACTAAAAAGCAAAGACCTAAATCATACAAGACGCTCCATGCAAAACACATATCATGTGGTGAATAAATATATAGTGTCAAGTAAAGTTACCGATAGACGAAGACGAAAGAGGGGATGCCTCCCTGGGGCATCCCCAAGCTTAGGCTTTTGGTTTTCCTTGAATTTTACCTTGGCGTGCCTTGGGCATCCCCAAGCTTAGGCTCTTTCCACTCTTTATTCCATAGTCCATCAAATCCTCACCAAAAACTTGAAAACTTCACAACACAAAACTTAACAGAAAATCTCGTTAGCTCCGTTAGTATAAGAAAACAAACCACCACTTTAAGGTACTGTATTAAACTCATTCTTTATTTATATTGGTGTTAAACCTAATGTATTCCAACTTCTCTATGGTTCATAACCCCCGATTCTACTCATAGATTCATCAAAATAAGCAAACAACACACGAAAAACAGAATCTGTCAAAAACAGAACAGTCTGTAGCAATCTGTA
The DNA here is from genome assembly GCA_902687465.1 of Secale cereale. NCBI lineage: Eukaryota > Viridiplantae > Streptophyta > Magnoliopsida > Poales > Poaceae > Secale > Secale cereale. The sequence goes on from LR738716.1 coordinate 53,395,904, forward strand.
ACTTTTGAATACTTGTGTAACTCTAAAAATTCTGAAATAAATTGGTGGACGTGAGGAATTTGTCTATTAATCATCTGCAAAAAGAATCAACTTAAAATTACTCTCCAGTAAAAAATGGCAGCTAATCTCGTGAGCGTAAAAGTTTCTGTTTTTTACAGCAAGATCGCAAAGACTTCACCCAAGTCTTCTCAAAGGTTCTACTTGGCACAAACACTAATTAAAACACAAAACAACATCTAACAAGAAGCTAGATGAATTATTTTTTACTGAACAGAAGTAAAAGCAAAGAAAATAAAATTGGGTTGCCTCCCAACAAGCGCTATCGTTTAACGCCCCTAGCTAGGCACAAAACAAGAATGGATCTAGGTATTGCCATCTTTGGCAGGCAATTCTTCAATTGAACACTTATAACCCTTAGGAGTTTCCTTCTTTTCATTAATAATCAGACCCCTAGGCAAGAAATCAAGAAATTCATTTGTAGCAAAAGGTTCCTTAATGATAGTGAGAAAGTTGGGGTGAACACTTATTAATTTGAGATCCGCAGTTTCCTTACTAGAAGATTCACCCTTGTTTTTAGGAACCTACATAAATTTGGCAGCTTTGGTACTAGAAGGGTTTGAAGTATTTCTCACAGCAGAAAAAGCTGACCGTACGTTTGTAATAATATCCTCGAGTTTATCAATTCTAGTGGAATCTTGATCTATTTTTTCATTAACTATGGATTCTTTTTCTTTAAAACTTTTCAGAGTGACTCCTACCTTAGATCCATATTGGGTAATTTGGTTTTGGATCTTTTTATCCAAATCTCAGTCAACTCCACAGTGGCAACTTTATTTTCAATAATTTCAAGCCTTTGCATTACGTGTTCCAAAGTTAAAATAGGTCCATTAACCAAAATAGGTGGTGGGCCAAACAAATCTATCATAACATTATAAGAATCAAAAGTATGGCTACCCAAGAAATTCCCTCCGGTAATGGTATCAAGAATATATCTATTCCAAGGAGTGATGTCTACATAAAAATTGTGAAGAAGAACGGAAGTGGATTGCTTCCTAGTGGATCTATTCTGAGCATTGCAAATTGCATACCAAGCATCTTTTGGATTTTCTCCCTCCCTTTGTTTAAAATTAAGAACTTAATTATCGGGAATTCTAACAATGATAGAAGGGCTGGCCATGACGGAAAAGCAACCGATACGGACACACACGAGGCAAGCGAACGGAAAAAGGGCGAATAAAATGGCAAAGGTGAAGTGGGGGAGAGGAAAACGAGAGGCAAATGGCAAATAATGTAATGCGAGGGATAAGAGTTTGTGATGGGTACTTGGTATGTCTTGACTTGTGCGTAGATCTCCCCGGCAGCGGTGCCAGAAATTATTCTTGCTACCTCTTGAGCATGTGTTGTTTTTCCCTTGAAGAGGAAAGGGTGATGCTGCAAAGTAGCGTAAGTATTCCCCTCAGTTTTTCAGAACCAAGGTATCAATCCAGTGGGAGACTACACACAAATCCCTAGTACCTGCACAAACAATTAAGAACCTTGCAACCAACACGATAAAGGGATTGTCAATCGCTAAACGGCCACTTGCAAAAGTGAGATCTAATAGAGATAATAAGATAAATACTTTTGGTATTTTTGTTGTATAGATTGAAAAGTAAAGATTGCAAAATAAAAGAACAATAAAGATAGCTAGTTGACGGAAGATTAATATGATGGATAATAGACCCGGGGGGGGCATAGGTTTCACTAGTGGCTTCTCTCAAGATAGCAAATCTTATGTGGGTGAACAAATTACTGTCGAGCAATTGATAGAAAAGCGCATAGTTATGAGAATATCTAGGCATGATCATGTATATAGGCATCACGTCCGTGACAAGTAGACCAAAACGATTCTGCATCTACTACTATTACTCCACACATCGACCACTATCCAGCATGCATCTAGAGTATTATGTTCATAAGAGCAGAGTATCGCCTTAAGCAAGATGACATGATGTAGAGGGATAAACTCATGCAATATGACATAAACCCCATATTTTTATCCTCGATGGCAACAATACAATACGTGCCTTGCTGCCCCTGTTGTCACTAGGAAAGGACACCGCAAGATTGAACCCCAAGCTAAGCACTTCTCCCATTGCAAGAAAGATCAATCTAGTAGGCCAAACCAAACTGATAATTCGAAGAGACTTGCAAAGATATTAAATCATGCATATTAGAATTAAGATAAGAACCAAATATTGTTCATAGATAATCTTGATCATAAACCCACAATTCATCGGATCTCGACAAACACACCACAAAAAGTATTACATCGAATAGATCTCCAAGAAGATCGAGGAGAACTTTGTATTGAGATCCAAAGAGAGAGAAGAAGCCATCTAGCTAATAATTATGGACCCGAAGGTCTGTGGTAAACTACTCACACATCATGATGTAGAAACCCTCCGTGATCGATTCCGCCCTCCGGCAGAGCTCTCGAAAAGGCCCCAAGATGGGATCTCACGGTTACATAAGGTTGCGGCGGTGGAAATAGGGTTTCGTGGCACTCTCGGATGTTTTCAGGGTATATGAGTATATATAGGAGGAAGAGGTACGTCGGTGGAGCTACGAGGGGCCCACGAGGGTGGGGGCGTGTCGCGACCGGTCCTTCGGTAAAATAATTACCGGAAGACCGATCTCTTTATTAAACCGGCGAGGAATAAAATTCCTGCTGGCAGACAAATCCTTGATACAGAATTTCCAGTACACTGGATATTATACAAGGTTGAGCCAAGGATGGCTCAACAGATTTTATTACAAGCGCGCCAATATATTACATAGAGGCGAATATGACACAAGGTAGGGTGGCATACTACTGACTCGCAATAAAAGGCGATGGAATATGTCACAGTGAAGTGGGTGATGTGACTCCAATATTTTACAGTTCGAGTGTCGGAGTGAGACCTGATGAATTTATTTGGTGGTAGGCGGAAGCGGTATAAAACAGTGATCAATTCCAGAATCGCAAGGGACTGACTGGGACTCCTCTAAGCGTCGGACTCGCTATCGAACTCTTCATCCATGAGCTCGCCTTCGTCCACATCTGGCCAAATCAACAAGCCAGGTGAGTACTTTGAATGTACTCGCAAGACTGTTCGGACTTAAGATATAACAAATGCCAACATGAATGCATATGAGTATTCCAGCAAAAATGCGACCGGAACAAAATATGAATGCACTGAAAGTACGGCTGGCAGTCGGGCGGCAATCCTCCCGAAATCCAAAAGGTAAAATAACGTGGCCAACGAGGGTCTGGGTGATGCCTCGTAGGAGAATAATAAATGATAACAGGCCACAGTCGGGCGTCTGAGCGACACCACATAAAGGGCTTATAACCAAAGTAAATAACGAAAATGCCTCCGTCGAACGTCTGAGCGACATCACATACAGGGCCTACAAATGAAAAGAATGCCACAGTCGGACGTCTGAGCGACATCACATAAAGGGCTTATAACAAAAATAAATAACAAGGATGCCACAGTCGGACGTCTGAGCGACATCACATAAAGGGCTTATAACAAAAATAAATAACAAGGATGCCACAGTCGGACGTATGAGCGACATCACATAAAGGGCTTATAACAAAAATAAATAACAAGGATGCCACAGTCGGACATCTAAGCGTGATCACATAAAGGGCTTATAACAAAAATAAATAACAAGGATGCCATAGTTGGACGTCTAAGCGACATCACATAAAGGGTTTATAAATGACATGATATTATTGATGGAATACTTCTGAAAATAAATACTGAGATGGTTGGTGAGTTCATCTACCAAATGAACTTAACAAAAATATTACTCTGGTTACTCTCGAGAATAAACTAGAGACGGTCACCGGGTTGATATGAAGATTGACCCTAGGCCATAAAACATGGCTACTGAAGGAATTTAACTCTGCAGAGCTTGTACCATTAACTCATAGCCAACGTGTTCTACTAGCCACGTGGGCTAGCCCCGTCTACGGTGTTTTAACAAAAACTCAACTAACCAGTACACACCCATTTAACACCCTGTCGTCCGGAATCACCCGCGACGACATTCACGGAAAACTTTAAGACGGGGAGGCTACAACCTCGAATAGCATGGGATCAAATTTATATATGCGCGCTCTAAGGGGTGCCCCCTCTCGGTCCCAACCGGAAACACCCATGCCCCCTGACCGGATGACGGGCTTTAATCCAGGGCCATGGAACCCTCATCCCGGCCCCTCTACTTGGTGTGTACTCGGAAAGTGGTTTACAACTGACTAGACCGTAATCCCAACGGACGGCCTATGTTAGTACTGAAAAGGAGACGAACGGAATCGAGATGTGATCCCCGTTGATACTGAGTTGACCTACTACTGGCATGCTCCAACAATACCAGTATTCCACCCCATCATATCACCATATGACCGAGGTGGTGCAACAATCTCCTTCGGGACTCACCCGAAGCATCACTTGCATCAAATATGCCATACACATATGCTCATATAATCATGCTTATGAACGAACTAGTCAAGCAAACATGCAACACACTCATCATATCAAGAGTTCAAACATGCTTGCCTGGTTCTGAAAAGTCGGAGTCTAACTCGGCGAGATTCGCGTTTCCGTCACGGCCTCCGGTATCTATGTATTCAAACAAATACATACTAACATAAATACCGCGCGTGCAAATAAAGTTGCTCAAAATATTTCCACATAAATATGACAAAAAACTAGACAGAAAACCAAGATGGACAGAAAAAGAATCAACTAAAAATCACTTTTAGATTAAAAGATATTAAGGTTTCTGTCTAAGGACCTATCTGTAATGAAACAGAAAAGATCCAGGGGCTAGAACAGAAAAGGACAAAGCGAACCGGTATGTGATACGCCAGCCGCAGAGGGAAGACGTATTTTGCAGATTGCGCTAACAGAAAACGTTTCGAAGGGAGAGAGATGAGAGACTGACAGAGGGCCCCTCGTGTCAGGTTTGAAAAACGGAGCAGAGCTGCGCCAGCGACGGTGCTGAGGTGATCGCCGGCGTCGATCCACGGCGAGATAGGGGAGGGGTACCTCTAGCTTCACTGTGGTCTTCCGCGTCGAACGGTGGTGGAGTTGGAGGCCGGCGAGTCCCACGTCGACGGTGAGCTTATCTCCGGTGGACGGCGGCTCGGGTGTTCGTGGAGCTCGTCGGGGAAAGGTTCCTGGGGATAAATTGGGATGGGGGTTAGGACTAGGGGGATGCCAGGGTACTACGTTCAAGCTCACGACGGCGGAGGAGCCCTCACCGGAGTGAACGGAGCTGGAGCCCGAGGCGGAGGCAGTTGGCCGGAGCCGGAGAAGAAAAGCCTCTCGGGGCTCTTCCAGAGGTTTGGCGTGGTATAGGGGAGTAGTGGAGGCGTGTGTGCTCAAGCACGAGCTTGGGGTGCCTTTTATAGGCGGCTCGAGGTGGCTGCCGCGAACGGATAAGTCCGGCGAGCTAATTGCGGCACTGCAGTGGTCGGACGGCGGGGTTAAGAACTTGAGCACCTTCCATGAGTTGTTGCGGTTCCATTCCCGGGCTTAACTGGGCAGTTGAAGGGGTGTTACGACCTGTCACCGATGGAGCGGCCGTGCGGCACGTTGGCGGCAGAAACGGCGCTCTGCGCGTGCCAGGCCGTGGCAACGGCATGCCAGGTGTGCGCTGGCTGTGGAGAAGGACACGCGGTGCACTGGGGTGGTCTGGGCGGCGCGAAACGGCGTGGAGCTACGGCGTTGCGTCTGTCAGCCGCCACGGGCGGCGCTGTGGCCGTGGCAGCCGCCGGCGTGGTCGGGCCAGGGCGCCACCAACGCCCAGAAGCTGCCAAGTGACCGTGCGGCGCGAGGATAAGAAGGAGCTGTAGTGCAGCGTCGAGCCAAGGGAGATACAAACGCGTTTTGTCGCCGCGCACGACGAGTGTCGAAACTGACGAAGTGTTAACTGTCGACAGTTTCGGTTAACAGAAGACAGTTCAGGGTAGGCTAGGTGTTTGATGAAATGATTCTGGTATTTGTGCAATGACTCTGGAGCTGATTTTTGGTGGAGTGGCCTCTTGATGTATCTAGAGGCTGCATGATTTTTCACAGAATTTTTGGAAGAAGATAAATATGAATTTCACCAAATTTTGCAAATCTGGTCCAAACTTGCAGCAGGTGAAATTTGAAAAATTTGAACTGTGGACCAGTGAGACAAGATGGATCTAGGTTGTGGGTATTAAGGACTATCTAGGAGAGTTGGTTTGGAGTCAAATAGGTAGATGAAAAAGGTGGTTCCTTTGTAAATCACCAAGATCCACTATAAAAGACGGAATTTGTTTTGAAGTGAAATAAATAGGAGAAAAATCCCAATGAGGTTCAAACTTGCTGGAATTGAAGAAATGCTTGGCCCATGATGTGAAGAGAGTCTTGGAGAGGATTGCTCATGTTGGGATCATGGCAAGATGAAGGTTGGAGGGGAGAGGAGTCAAGCTTAAACTTGAGAATTTAAAAACAAGAAGAGGTGAACTCAACAACTCCATTTGAATCTCAACTTGTTCTTGAGCCAAACACAAGAGGAGAACTTCAAGGCTAAAAACCAAGCTTGAGAAGATACACAAACTTTGGCAAAAAGGGGTTTTGAAGGGCAGAAGAAAAGATCAAACAATCCCCTTTCAAAAAGGCCAAAAGTTTGCAAGAAAACCAAATCAAAAATTTGGGGTGTTACAACACCTACCCCCTTAGGAAAAATCTCGTCCCCGAGATTTCAGCTGATCCTCAAATAGGTGCGGATGTTCTGTCCGAAGGAAATCTTCCCTTTCCCATGTTGCCTCATCCTCTGTGTGGTTACTCCACTAAACCTTGAGAAATTTAATAGTTTTCTGACGGGTCCTCCTTTCAGACTCCTCCAAAATCTTCACTGGGTGTTCTCGGTATGTAAGATCTGGTTGCATGTCAAGACCTTCATGTGACACATGTTTCTCTGGGTTGCTTACACACTTCCGTAGTTGCGAGACGTGGAACACGTCGTGAACGTCGGACAATTCCTTGGGGAGGTCCAGTTGGTAAGCTACTGTGCCTCTTCGTGCAATTATACGGAAGGGTCCGATGAATCGTGGTGCTAGTTTCCCCTTGACTTTGAATCGTTGTAGTCCTCTCATTGGTGACACTCGCAGGTATACATCGTCACCGGGCTCAAAACTTATTTCCCGATGCTTTTGATCGTAATAGCTCTTTTGTCGGCTTTGGGCGGTTCTGAGTCGATCCCGTATCATTTTTACCCTTTCCTCGGCTTCCGTTAACATATCCGGGCCGAATATGCGACTGTCCCCTGTTTCTGACCAGTTCAAAGGAGTACGGCATCTTCGTCCGTATAGGGCTTCGAAAGGTGCCATCTGTAGGCTAGCTTGGTAACTATTGTTGTATGCAAACTCGACATATGGTAAGCTTTCCTCCCAACTGGCCCCATAGGTGAGGACACATGCCCTTAGCATGTCTTCGAGTATTTGATTTACTCGTTCCGTTTGTCCTCCAGTCTGGGGGTGGTAAGCCGTACTGAATGTTAGTTGCGTTCTGAGGGCTTGCTGCAACTGGTCCCAAAATTTCGAGACGAACTGAGTACCCCTGTCAGATATTATAGTCTTGGGAACACCATGTAGGCATACTATCCGGGCGAGGTAAAGCTTGGCGAGCTTTTGAGTGGTGTGCGTTGTCTTGACGGGTATGAAATGTGCCACCTTGGTCAGTCTATCTGTGATGACCCATATGGCATCGTTACCGTGTTGTGATCGTGGCAGTCCAACAATAAAGTCCATTCCAATATCATCCCATTTCCACTCTGGTATCTTATTTGGCTGTAATAGCCCTGCGGGTTTTTGGTGCTCGGCTTTAATGCGTTGACATGAATCGCAGCGTGTAATAAATGTGGCTATATCTCTCTTCATGTCGTGCCACCAAAATCTTTCCTAAATATTCTTGTACATTTTCGTACCTCCAGGGTGGATTGAGTATGGAGCGGT
>LR738716.1:53403933-53414216 GCA_902687465.1 Secale cereale
GAAAGGTGCCATCTGTAGGCTAGCTTGGTAACTATTGTTGTATGCAAACTCGACATATGGTAAGCTTTCCTCCCAACTGGCCCCATAGGTGAGGACACATGCCCTTAGCATGTCTTCGAGTATTTGATTTACTCGTTCCGTTTGTCCTCCAGTCTGGGGGTGGTAAGCCGTACTGAATGTTAGTTGCGTTCCGAGGGCTTGCTGCAACTGGTCCCAAAATTTCGAGACGAACTGAGTACCCCTGTCAGATATTATAGTCTTGGGAACACCATGTAGGCATACTATCCGGGCGAGGTAAAGCTTGGCGAGCTTTTGAGTGGTGTGCGTTGTCTTGACGGGTATGAAATGTGCCACCTTGGTCAGTCTATCTGTGATGACCCATATGGCATCGTTACCGTGTTGTGATCGTGGCAGTCCAACAATAAAGTCCATTCCAATATCATCCCATTTCCACTCTGGTATCTTATTTGGCCGTAATAGCCCTGCGGGTTTTTGGTGCTCGGCTTTAATGCGTTGACATGAATCGCAGCGTGTAATAAATGTGGCTATATCTCTCTTCATGTCGTGCCACCAAAATCTTTCCTAAATATTCTTGTACATTTTCGTACCTCCAGGGTGGATTGAGTATGGAGCGGTATGACTTTCCGCTAGAATTTGCTGTTTGAGGTCGCTGCTGTTGGGTACGCAAAATCTGCCTCCAAACCATAATATTCCTTCACTGTCTACGGTGAATTCTGAAGCTTTGCCCTGACTTACTTTTCTTTTTATTTCCTCGATGCTGGGGTGTCCAAGTTGAGCCTTCTTTATCTGCTCTATCAGTGTAGGCTGTATTTCTAGCTTGGATACTTCGCCCTCCGTGACCATCGTTAGGTTGAGCCTGGCGAATTCTCGCTGAAATTCGGGCCTCAGGTTCTGTATGCTGCCGCTGTCCGGGCTGGGGTAACGGCTGAGAGCATCGGCTACCACATTCGCTTTCCCGGGGTCATAGTGGATATCGATGTCGTAATCTTTTACCAGTTCCAACCAGCCTCGTTGTCGTAAATTTAGATCTGGCTGTGTGAAAATATAACTGAGGCTCTTAAGGTCCGTATATATTTCACAGCGATTTCCAAATAAGAAGTGCCTCCATTCCTTGAGTGCATGAATGACTGCTGCCAACTCCAAATCGTGAGTAGGATAATTTTCTTCATGTTTTCGCAGTTGCCGAGATGCGTAGGCGACTACTTTGCCTTCTTGCATTAGTACTCATCCGAGGCCCTTCCGGGATGCGTCACAATATACTTCAAAGTTCTTGTGTATGTCTGGCACAATTAATACTGGGGCTGTCATTAACTTCATTTTGAGCTCTTGGAAGCTTTTCTCACATGCTTCGGTCCACTCGAATTTCTTATCTTTCTTCAGTAGCTGGGTCATTGGTTTGGCTATGGTGGAAAATCCTTCAATAAACCATCTGTAATATCCGGCCATACCGAGGAAACTGCGTATATCCGTCACACTGGCTGGTGACTTCCAGCCAAGTACAACCTTGACATTATCTGGATCCACAGCAATTCCTTCTTGCGTTAATACGTGTCCTAGGAAACCCACTTGTCTCAACCAAAATTCACACTTGCTGAATTTGGCGTAAAGTTGGTGTTTCCTTAATTCTCCCAGTACAATGCGGAGGTGCTCAGCATGTTCTTCCGATGTTTTGGAATATACCAAAATATCATCAATAAATACCACCACAAATTTGTCCATGAATTTCATAAATACCTTATTCATGAGGTGGACGAAATATGCGGGGGCGTTGGTCAGTCCGAACGGCATCACTGTAAATTCATAAAGTCCGTATCTTGAGGTGAATGCTGTTTTCGGGATATCTTCTGTGCGTACTTTCAGCTGATGATAACCCGACCTTAAGTCAACTTTTGAGAAGACCTTGGCTTGTGCGAGCTCGTCAAATAAATCATTTATCCGTGGCATCGGATATTTATTTTTGATTGTGACCATGTTAAGTGCTCGGTAGTCTATACACAGCCTCATGGTCCCATCCTTCTTTTTGGCAAATAATACCGGCGAGCTCCAAGGTGAGGAGCTGGCCCGTATAAATCCCTTGTCCAGCAATTCCTTTATTTGCGTCTTTAATTCAACCAACTCGGATGGCGCTATTCTGTATGGTTTCTTATATATGGGTGTGGTTCCTGGTGCTAGCTCAATAATGAACTCTATTTCTCTGTCTGGCGGCATGCCTGGTAATTCCTCGGGAAATACGTCTGGAAATTCGCATACAATTGGAACCTTGCTTAACTCAGATGTATCCACTTTGTTCAATTTTGGTTGCCGGGATACTGGTCTCTCCTGAGCTGCGACTCTTATTGTTTTCCCATGATGATGAGTAAGTATCACTATTTTGTTGAAGCAGTCGATAAATCCTTTATTGGTGGTTAGCCAGTCCATACCCAGGATAATATCCAGTCCTTTGTTTTCCAACACGATGAGGTTTGCGTGGAATTTTAATCCCTCAATCTCAATGGTCAAACCTCGGCAGTAATTTTGAGTGATCTGCTTACTTCCGGGGGACTTGATGGTCATTGATTTTCCCAAGGGAAGCATTGAAAAACCATGTTGCAAAGCAAAACTCTTCGAAATGAACGAATGAGAAGCTCCAGAATCAAACAAAACCGTGGCACGTATTGTGTTGACAGGGAATGTATCGAGTACGATATCCGGTGCATCCTGTGCGTGCTCCTTGGTCATATGGTTCAGGTGGCCTTTCCTGTGATTGTTATTGGGGTTGAAATTATTACGCTTGGGCGCTGAATTGTTCCCGTTGCTGTTCGGCTTTGGCGCTGAGTTTCTTGGCTTAGGGCACTGTTTAGCATAGTGTCCTTCTTCTCCACATGCATAGCAGGTAACACCCGGGCGATAGGTGAAATCCTTGTCTCTTGCATGAAAATTCTTATTTGGACGTGTGTCGCTGGTCGTGGGTCTGTTCACAACGTTCCTCTGGAAATTCATTTTATTCTTGTTGCTGCGGGGGTGGTTGGTCTGATCCCTTTTTCTCTTGCGAATATCCTCCAAACTGCGACGTTCATTTTCCAGTGTAATAGCTTTGTCTACCAGCGTCTTGAAATCTGGAAAAGTGTGTACGACTAACTGGCATTTTTGTGCTGGTGCCAGTCCGTCCAGGAATTTCTCCATCTTTTTATTTTCTGTCATTCGCTCTTCGTTGGCATATCGTGATAACTACGCAAACTGACTGTTGTACTCCTGTACTGTCATGCCTCTTTGCTTGAGATCATCAAATTCTCTTTTCTTGATTTTCATGATACTCTTAGGGATGTGTGCTCCACGAAAGCCTTCCTTGAAATCTTCCCATGTGATATTATTTATGTCGGGATGCATAAGCAGAAAATTTTCCCACCATGATGCGGCTGCTCCTGTGAGGTAATGCGGTGCGTACAACACTTTTTCGCGGTCTGAGCATTGTGCCACAATTAACTTCCTCTCAATATCTCAAAGCCAGTCGTCGGGCTCAAGAGGCTTGTCTGTGTGAGAAAATGTTGTTGGACGCGTCTTCTAGAATTCAGACAATTTTGAGTGCTGCTGGTATGGCTCGCGGTGATTTCCCATGTTAATGACATGGTTCATCATTTCTTGGTGCTGTTGCTGACTTTGCTCGTAAAGGCGACATACTTGAGAAAATGTTGTCTCACTGCCTTGCTGACTTGACTGCCCCTGTGAGAAATTGTTGTTTGTCTGCGTGCCATAATTTTCCTCCGGCGGACTTGGCTGGAGCGTGTCCAGGGACGAGTCATTTCTTACTCCGGGGTAACAAAGCAGAAAACCTGAGAAGAACCGAACAGCAAAAAAAACCAAGATTTTGCAAAAGCGGTCAAACACGAGCTCCAAAAAGATTTTGAAATAAACTGGTTGATTGCGCATGGAGAAGGCTGCTAGCACGTATGTTACACGCGGATCCTAATTATACATACGCCACTCAGGGTGTGCGTACGCATCCTAACATGTTATTAGAAACTAGTGCACTTCTCCAAGGTCCTACATGATGCGCAAACAGACTACTCCCAACAACCTATTTTACATATCGCACAAATATTACAAGTGAGCGCGACGCGTCGCGAGATGACGCGCTAGTCGAAGACGTTGAAGATTTCCCTCGGCCTTCCGAGGGTAAGGCCCAGTGGTGCTGGAGACTCAACTTCCTCCTCACTGATGGGCTCCAGGCGCGGAGTATGAGTACGAGCTGTCGAAGCAGGTGCAGCAGGCGGTGCAGCTTTGACTGGAGTAGGAGCAATGACTTGGTCAAACTCCTCAGTGGTAGGCAGACGGCGAGCGATGGCCATGATGGAAGGTGTATAGGAGGCGGCGGACGAGACAAATGTCATTGGTGGTGCAGTATGGAGTAGCTCCCTCCTGTTGGCGGAGCCACTCTGGACCATCTCCATACGGGCGGCCACCAGGTCGTCCACTAGATTATCAAAGGCTGCCTCCAGTGCCTTGAGGTATTCAACCATTGATTCAATGGCTTCGTCACGCTCCCCATTTGCACATGCAAATGCATAGTGGCACGTATAAGGCACATGGCATGGGAGGTAACGGAAGCGACGAGTCTTCATCGAAGGCAGAATGTCCCGGAGACGAGCTATCGCCTCACGGGCAGCCATCTGCATAGCATGCCTCTCCGTAGGCATAGCTCTGCCCACAAATCGAAGGCGGCGCGCTTCAGAACGCCCACCTTTGAAATGTACCATAGCCTCATGCATAGACACGTTGTCGTTGAGCTTGTGATGGTAGAGTGTAAATTTGGGACATGTGGATAGCCCGATTGCGACTTTGGTGATGGCGATGAGGAGCTTTACAAACCCCTCAGGAATGTTGGCGAACACCTGTACATCCCAGTCGTTGCTGGCCATCTACAAAAGTAGACAAAAATTCTGAATAGTCAGGCCATAAATTTATGCTGACCAACAGAAAATTGCTACAGATGTAAAAATGCTGAAAAGCAGATTTTTCGCTAATAACCGATTAGCGAGCGCACCTAGTGGCTTCCTACAGTCAGCCTGGCTCTGGTACCAAGGTTGTCACGACCGGTCCTTCGGTAAAATAATTACCGGAAGACCGATCTCTTTATTAAACCGGCGAGGAATAAAATTCCTGCTGGCAGACAAATCCTTGATACAGAATTTCCAGTACACTGAGTATTATACAAGGTTGAGCCAAGGATGGCTCAACAGATTTTATTACAAGCGCGCCAACATATTACATAGAGGCGGATATGGCACAAGGTAGGGTGGCATACTACTGACTCACAATAAAAGGCGGTGGAATATGTCACAGTGAAGTGGGTGGTGTGACTCCAATATTTTACAGTTCATCGAGTGTCGGAGTGACACCTGATGAATTTATTTGGTGGTAGCAGGAAGCGGTATAAAACAGTGATCAATTCCAGGATCGCAAGGGACTGACTGGGACTCCTCTAAGCGTCGGACTCGCTATCGAACTCTTCACCCATGAGATCGCCTTCGTCCACATCCGGCCAAATCAACAAGCCAGGTGAGTACTTTGAATGTACTCGCAAGACAGTTCGGACTTAAGGTATAACAAATGCCAACATGAATGCATATGAGTATTCCAGCAAAAATGCGACCGGAACAAAATATGAATGCACTGAAAGTACGACTGGCAGTCGGGCAGTAATCCTCCCGAAATCCAAAAGGTAAAATAACGGGGCCAACGAGGGTCTGGGTGACGCCTCGTAGGAGAATAATAAATGATAATAGGCCACAGTCGGCGTCTGAGCGACACCACATAAAGGGCTTATAACCAAAGTAAATAACGAAAATGCCTCCGTCGAACGTCTGAGCGACATCACATACAGGGCCTATAAATGAAAAGAATGCCACAGTCGGACGTCTGAGCGACATCACATAAAGGGCTTATAACAAAAATAAATAACAAGGATGCCACAGTCGGACGTCTGAGCGACATCACATAAAGGGCTTATAACAAAAATAAATAACAAGGATGCCACAGTCGGACGTCTAAGCGAAATCACATAAAGGGCTTATAACAAAAATAAATAACAAGGATGCCACAGTCGGACGTCTAAGCGACATCACATAAAGGGCTTATAAATGACAAGATATTATTGATGGAATACTTCTGAAAATAAATACTGAGATGGTTGGTGAGTTCATCTACCAAATGAACTTAACAGAAATATTACTCTGGTTACTCTCGAGAATAAACTAGAGACGGTCACCGGGTTGATATGAAGATTGACCCTAGGCCATAAAACATGGCTACTGAAGGAATTTAACTCTGCAGAGCTTGTACCATTAACTCATATCCAACGGGTTCTACTAGCCACGTGGGCTAGCCCCGTCTACGGTGTTTTAGCAGAAACTCAACTAACCAGTACACACCCATTTAACATCCTGTCGTCCGGAATCACCCGCGACGACATTCACGGAAAACTTTAAGACGGGGAGGCTACAACCTCGAATAGCATGGGATCAAATTTATATATGCGCGCTCTAAGGGGTGCCCCCCTCTCGGTCCCAACCGGAAACACCCATGCCCCCTGACCGGATGACGGGCTTTAATCCAGGGCCATGGAACCCTCATCCCGGCCCCTCTACTTGGTGTGTACTCGGAAAGTGGTTTACAACCGACTAGACCGTAATCCCAACGGATGGCGTATGTTAGTACTGAAAAGGAGACGAACGGAATCGAGATGTGATCCCCGTTGATACTGAGTTGACCAACTACTGGCATGCTCCAACAATACCAGTATTCCACCCCATCATATCACCATATGACCGAGGTGGTGCAACAATCTCCTTCGGGACTCACCCGAAGCAGCACTTGCATCAAATATGCCATACACATATGCTCATATAATCATGCTTATGAACGAACTACTCGAGCAAACATGCAACACACTCATCATATCAAGAGTTCAAACATGCTTGCCTGGTTCTGAAAAGTCGGAGTCTAACTCGGCGAGATTCGCGTTTCCGTCACGGCCTCCGGTATCTATGTATTCAAACAAATACATACTAACATAAATACCGCGCGTGCAAATAAAGTTGCTCAAAATATTTCCACATAAATATGAAAAAAAACTAGACAGAAAACCAAGATGGACAGAAAAAGAATCAACTAAAAATCACTTTTAGATTAAAAGATATTAAGGTTTCTATATAGGGACCTATCTGTAATGAAACAGAAAAGATCTAGGGGCTAGAACAGAAAAGGACAAAGCTAACCGGTATGTGATACGCCAGCCGCAGAGGGAAGACGTATTTTGCAGATTGTGCTAACAGAAAACGTTTCGAAGGGAGAGATGAGAGACTGACAGAGGGCCCCTCGTGTCAGGTTTGAAAAACGGAGCAGAGCTGCTCCGGCGACGGTGCTGCGGTGATCACCGGGGTCGATCCACGGCGAGATAGGGGAGGGGTACCTCTAGCTTCACGGTGGTCTTCCGCGTCGAACGGTGGTGGAGTTGGAGGCCGGCGAGTCCCACGTCGACGGTGAGCTTATCTCCGGCGGACGGCGGCTCGGGTGTTCGTGGAGCTCGTCGGGGAAAGGTTCCTGGGGAGAAATTGGGCCGGGGGTTAGGACTAGGGGGATGCCAGGGTACTACGTTCAAGCTCACGGCGGCGGAGGAGCCCTCACCGGAGTGAACGGAGCTGGAGCCCGAGGCGGAGGCAGTTGGCCGGAGCCGGGGAAGAAAAGCCTGTCGGGGCTCTTCCAGAGGTTTGGCGTGGTATAGGGGAGTAGTGGAGGCATGTGTGCTCGAGCACGAGCTCGGGGGTGCCTTTTATAGGCGGCTCGAGGTGGCTGCCGCGAACGGATAAGTCCGGCGAGCTAATTGCGACGCTGCAGTGGTCGGACGGCGGGGTTAAGAGCTTGAGCACCTTCCATGAGTTGTTGCGGTTCCATTCCCGCGCTTAACTGGGCAGTAGAAGGGGTGTTACGACCTGTCACCGACGGAGCGGCCGTGCGGCACGTCGGCGGCAGAAACGGCGCTCTGCGCGTGCCAGGCCGTGGCAACGGCGTGCCAGGCATGCGCTGGCTGTGGAGAAGGACACGCAGTGCACTGGGGTGGTCTGGGCGGCGCGAAATGGCGTGGAGCTGCGGCGTTGCGTTTGTCAGCTGCCACGGGCGGCGCTGTGGCCGTGGCAGCCACCGGCGCGGTCGGGCCAGGGCGCCACCGACGCCCAGAAGCTGCCAAGTGACCGTGCGGCGCGAGGATAAGAAGGAGCTGTAGTGCAGCGTCGAGCCAAGGGAGATACAGACGCGTTTTGTTGCCGCGCATGACGACTGTCGAAACTGACGAAGTGTTAACTGTCGACAGTTTCAGTTAACAGAAGACAGTTCAGGGTAGGCTAGGTGTTTGATGAAATGATTCTAGTATTTGTGCAATGACTCTGGAGCTGATTTTTGGTGGAGTGGCCTCTTGATGTATCTAGAGGCTGCAGGATTTTTCACAGAATTTTTGGAAGAAGATAAATATGAATTTCACCAAATTTTGCAAATCTGGTCCAAACTTGCAGCAGGTGAAATTTGAAAAATTTGAACTATGGACCAGTGAGACAAGATGGATCTAGGTTGTGGGTATTAAGGACTATCTAGGAGAGTTGGTTTGGAGTCAAATAGGTAGATGAAAAAGGTGGTTCCTTTGTAAATCACCAAGATCCACTATAAAAGACAAAATTTGTTTTGAAGTGAAATAAATAGGAGAAAAATCCCAATGAGGTTCAAACTTGCTGGAATTGAAGAAATGCTTGTCCCATGATGTGAAGAGAGTCTTGGAGAGGATTGCTCATGTTGGGATCATGGCAAGATGAAGGTTGGAGGGGAGAGGAGTCAAGCTTAAACTTGAGAATTTAAAAACAAGAAGAGGTGAACTCAACAACTCCATTTGAATCTCAACTTGTGCTTGAGCCAAACACAAGAGGAGAACTTCAAGGCTAAAACCCAAGCTTGAGAAGATACACAAACTTTGGCAAAAAGGGGTTTTTGAAGGGCAGAAGAAAAGATCAAACAATCCCCTTTCAAAAAGGCCAAAAGTTTGCAAGAAAACCAAATCAAAAATTTGGGGTGTTACAGGGCACGGCTACCTCCTGGGCGCGCCCTCCTGCCTCGTGGCCACCTTGTGGCTTCCCAGTTGCATACTCCAAGTCTTCTGGATTGTGTTTGTTGCAAAAACGATCCTCGCGAAGGTTCATTCCGTTTGGACTCCATTTGGTATTCCTTTTCTGCGGAACACTGAAATAGGCAAAAAACAACAATTTGCAGTGGGCCTTTGGTTAGTAGGTCAGTCCCAAAAATAATATAAAAGTGCATATTAAAGCCCATTAAACATCCAAAAGAGATAATATAATAGCATGGAACAATAAAAAGTTATAGATACGTTGGAGACATATTAGCCTCCCACTTATGATTAACCCCCTTCGCAAGCATCCACAACTACAAAAGAAGAAATTAAGATAAAATCTAACCATAGCATTAAGTGTATGGATCCAAATCAGCCCCTTACGAAGTAGCGCATAAACTAGGGTTTAATCTTCTGTCACGCTAGCAACCCATCATCTAATAACTACTCCACAATGCATTCCCTTAGGCCCAAAGATGATGAAGTGTCATGTAGTCGACGTTCACACGACACCACTAAGGGAATCACAACATACATATCATCAAAATATTGAACGAGTATCAAATTCACATGATTACTTATGACAAGACTCCTCCCATGTCCTCAAGAACAAAAGTAACTACTCACAAAGCATATTCATGTTCGAGATCAGAGGGGTATTAAATAGCATAACGGATCTGAACATATTATCTTCCTCCAAATAAACCAACTAGCATCAACTACAAGATGTAATCAACACTAGTAGCGACCCACATGTACCAATCTGAGGTTTTGATACAAAGATTGAACACAAGAGATAAACTAGGGTTTCAGATGAGATGGTGTTGGTGAAGATGTTGATGGAGATTGATCCTCCCATGATGAAAGGGTTGTTGGTGATGACAGTGGCTTCGATTTCTCCCTCCCGGAGGGAAGTATCCCCGGCGGAATCTCTCCGCCGAAGAGCAAAAGTGCTCCTGCCCAAGTTCCTCCTTGAGATGGCGGCGCTCCATGCCTAAAGTCCTCCTCCTATTTTTTCTAGGGCAAATGTGAATATATACGAGAAGATGGTCGCTAAAAGTGGGCCAGGGGGCACTACCCACCAGGGCGTGCCTGGGGGCGGGGGGGGGGGGGGGGG
>LR738716.1:53414226-53429351 GCA_902687465.1 Secale cereale
GAGTATCAAATTCACATGATTACTTATGACAAGACTCCTCCCATGTCCTCAAGAACAAAAGTAACTACTCACAAAGCATATTCATGTTCGAGATCAGAGGGGTATTAAATAGCATAACGGATCTGAACATATTATCTTCCTCCAAATAAACCAACTAGCATCAACTACAAGATGTAATCAACACTAGTAGCAACCCACATGTACCAATCTGAGGTTTTGATACAAAGATTGAACACAAGAGATAAACTAGGGTTTCAGATGAGATGGTGTTGAAGATGTTGATGGAGATTGATCCTCCCATGATGAAAGGGTTGTTGGTGATGACAGTGGCTTCGATTTCTCCCTCCCGGAGGGAAGTATCCCCGGCGGAATCTCTCCGCCGAAGAGCAAAAGTGCTCCTGCCCAAGTTCCTCCTTGAGATGGCGGCGCTCCATGCCTAAAGTCCTCCTCCTATTTTTTCTAGGGCAAATGTGAATATATACGAGAAGATGGTCGCTAAAAGTGGGCCAGGGGGCACTACCCACCAGGGCGTGCCTGGGGGCGGGGGGGGGGGGGGGTGGGTGCGCCCTGGTGTCTCGTGGGCACCTAGGTGGCCTCCTCCAGTAACTCTTTTCTCTAGTATTTTTTATATATTCCAAAATAATTCTCCGTAACATTTCAGCCCATTTGGAGATGTGCAGAATAGGTATCTCTGATGTAGCTTTTTCAGGTCCAGAATTCCAGATGCCCGTATTCTCCCGTCTTTGTGGAAACCTTGCAAACTATGAGAGAAAAGGCATTATAATTACTCCCCAAAGTGTTATAATAGACAAAAACACTAAAAATAATAATAAGAAAACATGATGCAAAATGGACATATTAACTCCCCCAAGCTTAGACCTCGCTTGTCCTCAAGCGAAAAACCGATATCGAGAATCATGCCCACATGTTTAGAGAGGGAGGTGTCGACAAAGCCCAAATACAGACATAGTAGCCTCATGATTATTATTATAACAGCAATAATTACTATCATCAGACTTCTCATGAGCAAGTAATAATTCACTACAATAGCAAGGTATAAGGCATAACTTTCTTGAAAACCAACAAACTATATTCTCAGTCAACAATGCAATTGCAATTCATCATATTTTTAGGAAGCGTCGCGTGTCGAAGCTTTTTAGCAAGTCCACATACTCAACCATCATTTAGTCTTCTATGATTGATAACACTCACAACATATATATGGAGCAAAAAGTTTCAGCCAGACACATAGAAAGATATGGGCTTATAGTTTTGCCTCCCAACTTATTCACCTCAAGGGTGATGTCAACAATAATAACTCATGATCACTCACATTCAACTGGATATATGTGCCTAGATCTTTCCCCACCACATGATGCTTGCAAAAGTGAAAAACAAAAAGGAATAGAGGAGAACACTACTGACTCTTGCATAAAAAGTAAATTCATAAAAGTAAAAGATAGACCATTCACAGAGGGAAGCATAGGTTGTCATGCGCTGTTATTTTTGGATGCACAATCTCGTACGCAAAAGAACGTCATGTTATATTCCCCTTATGATAGCAACCTTTATTATGTAGTTCCTCGCTTTAATTACTTTGTCATCATAAGTTTGTATAACACTTATTTTCCCTTACAATAAAAGATCAAACATATTTAGAAGCAATTTTTATTGCTTTATGCACCAATGACAACTTACTTGAAGGATTTTACTCAATCCATAGGTAGGTATTGTGGACTCTCAAGACATGAAATTGGGTTTAAGGGTTTTGGATGCACAAGTAGTGTCTCTACTTAGTGCGAATTTTTGGCTAGCAAAGATATTTGGCACGCAACACATGTTAGAGGATCCATACCATTATAACCTCTATGTGAATATGAACAAACATAAATCATTACGTTGTCTTCCTTGTCCAACGTCAACAATCTAGCATAAAATATTTAATGGGGGCTCAAAATCATAAAAGATGTCCAAGATAGTATATTTTCATGTGAATCTTCTCTTCCCTTATTAATTCTTTCATGAATTTCATCATTGACTAATGCTATGTTTGTGAATCATCAACAAATTTTACCACTTATACTCTTCCTTATGTAGTGTCATTACTTTCCATAAGATTAGCACATGATCTTTTTCACCATTTCCTTTATTTTTATTACAACATAAAAAGTAAAGAAGCAAAAACTCAAACTAGTCTTTATTATATAACTCTCAAATCGATTACATAGATAGATAGATCGCGAACTAGCACATGAAAGATAGATCATACTAAACTTTTATTTAACTATCGAACTAAAACTTGTGAAGGTGATAAAAGTGATGGTGATATGATACCGGGGCACCTCCCCCAAGCTTGGCGAAAGCCAAGGGGAGTTCCCATACCCGTGTACTCAAGTCTCCCTATTTGGTGATGGTGGTGATGAGGAAGCAGTAGATTCGCACTTCAGGCTCAGTAGGTACTCCAACCTACGACCAATGCTCCGAAGGGCGATGTTTTGCTCCTCCAACAAAATAATTTCACAAGTAAGATATTTATTCTGAACACGAACCGTTTAAAAAGCCCTAAATGCTTCGGCTTAAGTGGGGTGAGATGCTCATAGTAGGGTTGAAGGATATATTCCTATTTCTTGACTTCCCGTGAGCATAGATTGCCTCCCTTCTTGAGCTTGATTCCCTTAAGCTTCCTTGGCCTTGTACTCCTTGGTGGCTGCTTGTGTTTCTTCTTTCCTTAGTTCCATCTTTAGCAGCCAAGCATCCTTTTCCATGTTGGAGGGGGAATAAGACATGATCCCTAGCTTGATAGGATATCTCCGTGATGCGGTGGTCAAATCGTTTGGGGGGTAAATATAGATAATTTTTATTCTGGGAAATACGTGTCCTACAAGAAACGAAGTTGGGAAGGTACCTGTGGGGCCCACTACCTACCATGGCGCGTCTAGGGGGTGCCCTGGTGCCTTGTGGGCACCCGGGTTGCCTTCCCATGTGTTTCTAATATTTTTAATTTTCTAAATATTCCAAAACAGACATAAAATATTTTGGCGGATTTTTCGGAGTTACTTTACTTACCGTATCACGTACCTCTTCCTTTTAAGGGTTTTGGATATGTATTCCTTCGGTGTCATGGTTTGAATAATATTAGTTTCAATATTAATAGGTGTACCTGAAATATAGTGCTGAATTCTTTGTCCATTGACAACCTTCGGATTAGTGCCTTATAGATTATTGTTATTAATAGCTCTAGACCAATAACCTCCATCAAGACTGTCTGGGATATGCATTTGAATATCTCCATTTATGCCATCAATCTAATAAACCCATCATCATATTGAAACTGGATTTCGAAAAAGCTTTGACAAGATTGAATATAAGACCTTTATTGCTATGTTGAAGGCTAAAGGATTTGGATCTAGATGGATAAAATGGGTATCAAACATTCTTCAGCCTGCATCAACTTCTGTTCTACTTAATGGAGTGGCTAGAAAAAAGATTATTTGTAAGAGAGGAGTCAGACAAGGTGATCCACATTCCCCTTTACTTTATATCATCACTGCTGATCTCTTATAGTCTGTGGTAAATGCTGCTTGGGCCAATGGTGAAATCTCTCTTCCTATCAACCATGCATATGGGCAAGATTATCCTATTATCCAATATGCAGATGACACCCTAATGAATATGCCAGCTAATGAAGATCAGATTATGCACCTCAAATATTTGGTCAACATATTCAGTCTCTCCACTGGTCTGTTTGTAAATTACAATAAATCATCCATGATTCCCATCAACATTGATCAACAGTCAGTTACTATGCTTGCAAATACATTTGGATGTAAGGTTGAAAGTCTTCCATTCACCTATCTGGGCTTACCCATGGGCACCACCAAACCATCTGTTACGGATCTCATCTCTGTCATATCCAAAATTGACAAAAGATTATCAGGAGTGACTAGATTCATGAATTATTCTGGCAGACTCACATATATTAACTCTATTCATGCCAATATTTTCCATGTGCTCTCTAAAAGTTCATTACACCATATTGGACCATGTGGACAAATCCAGCAGAAAGTTTCTTTGGTATGGAAAAGAGATTAACATAAGAGGTAAATGCCTTGCCAGCTAGGATATGATCAGCAAGCCAAAAAATCAAGGAGGACTTGGGGTATTAAATTTGAGAGTGCAGAACAAAGCGCTTCTTATCAAGCATCTCTACAAATTCTACAATAAGATGAATATTCCTTGGGTCAAGCTAATCTGGGAGGCACACTACCAGAATAATGAAGCTCCCCATACAAACCCCAATAAAGGATCTTTTTGGTGGAAAGATTGTATGAAAATGTTTGATCTATTTAAAGAGATGACATCATGTGAGGTCAAAGCAGGAAACTCTTGCAATCTTTGGGGTGATAACTGGAAGGGAGAGATTATGAAATTTAAATACCCTAAACTGCACTCTTTTTGCTTTCAGGAGAATATTTCATTTGGGTCAGCCAAAGGTACCAGTAATCTCTACAACTTATTCCAGCTGCCACTGTCCATCACTGCTCACCAGCAATTTCATCATCTAGCTAATCAATTACATAGCATCAGATCCAACAATGAACATGATATATGGAGTTTCCCATGGAGTAGTAGTTTAAATATGACCAATAGAATTTATAATTACCTTATGAAGAATGAGGATGCTGAAATGACCTTCAAATGGATATGGAAATCATGTTGCTTACCAAAGCATATTTTTTGCTGGCTTCTCCTTCATGATAGAATAAACACATGTGATCTATTGACCAGGAAGAATATGCAACTTGATACCACCCATTGTGTATTATGTGATACTGAAGATATTGAAGACAGAATGCATCTACTATTTTCTTGTCCTTTCAGCCAGGGTTTTTGGTGGAACATTGGTCTTGAATGGAACACAGATCTAAATATTCATGATATGATTATTGAAGCCTAGCAAAGATATCGCCATCATCACTTCATGGAAATTATGATAGTAGGATGCTGTAGTATATGGAATTAAAGAAATGGACTGGTTTTTGAAGGAATCCCATGCTCTATCAGTGAATGCAAATATGAACTTATCAAAACTTTCAAATTAACATTGTTAAGAGCCAAACCCAGTCTAAAGGAGGGCATGTCATCTTGGCTTGATAACATATAAATTTTTCTTTTTCACTCTTTTGTAATTTTCAATAATCTCCCCTGGTTGTCTTCCCAACAACCATTGTAAAGACTATGTTACTTCCTACTATTTTATATAAAAAAGATCTACAGTAAGGCTTTTGCCTCACTATTTTATGGTAAAAAAAAGATATATGGTCCTTCCCACTTGGAGAGAAGTTTTCCTACAAAAAAATCTAAAACGAGAATTGTACAATAAAACATACTCACCCACTTTGAATTCCCGCTTTTGGATTCTTTATCATGCCATCTTTTAACCTTTTCTTTGAATAATTTGGCATTTTCATAAGCTTGGGTTCTCCACTCATCTAGTGAGCTAATATCAAATAACCTCTTTTCACCGGCAAGTTTGAAATCATAGTTGAGTTCCTTAATTGCCCAATATGCTTTATGTTCTAACTCAAGAGGTAAATTACATGCTTTTTTCATAAACCATTTTATATGGAGACATACCCATAGGATTTTTATAAGCTGTTCAGTAGGCCCAAAGTGCATCATCTAATTTCTTAGAGCTACTCTTTTGGGACCTATTGACAATCTTTTGCAAAATTAATTTTATTTCCCTATTCCTTAATTCAACTTGACCACTAGATTGGGGGTGATAAGGAGATGCAATTATATGCTTGACATCATACTTAGCAAGCAATTTACGGAAAGCACCATGAATAAAATGTCAACCACCATCAGTCATTAAATATCTAGGGACTCCAAACCTCGTGAAGATAATTTCTTTAAGCATTTTACTGAAAGTGTTATGATCAACACTACTGGTTGGAATAGCTTCTACCCACTTAGTGACATAATCAACAGCAACCAATATGTGTGTGTGTACCCATTAGAGGAAGGAAAATGTCCCATATAATAAAAGCCCCAAACATCAAATGGTTCAATAACAAGTGAATAATGGATATGCATTTCTTGACGTCTACCAATATTAACAATTCTTTGACCCTTATCACAAGATAGGACAAAATTACGAGCATCTTTAAAAAGAGTAGGCCAATAAAATCCAGACTGTAATACCTTGTGTGCAGTTCTATCTCCCACATGGTGTCCTCCATAAGCCTCGGAGTGACACTTCCATAGGATTTGTTCCTGTTCATGCTCAGGTATACAACATCTAATAATACCATCTACTCCTTCTTTATAAATATGTGGGTCATCCCAAAAGTAATGTCTTAAATCAAAGAAGAGTTTTTCTTTTGTTGGTAGGTGAAACTAGGTGGTATAAATTAAGCAACAATCTAATTAGCATTGTCAACATACCAAGGATGTTATGAGAAGCATTAATGACAACAAGTTGTTCACTAGGGAAGTATGATCAATAGGTAGTGGGTCATCAAGAATATTTTCTAACCTAGACAAGTTATCAACTATGGGGTTCTCAACTCATTTCCTATCAGTGATATGCAAGCCAAATTCTTGTAGCAGAAGAACCCACCTAATAAGTCTAGGTTTAGCATCTTTCTTCTCCATAAGATATTTAATAGCAGCATGATCGGTGTGAACAATTACCTTAGAATCAACAATGTAAGATATGAATTTATCACAACCAAACACAACTGCTAAAAATTCTTTCTCAATAGTAGCATAGTTTGTTTGGGCAGCGTCCAGAGTTTTACTAGCATAATGGATAACATTTAATTTCTTATCAACTCTTTGTCCTAGAACAACCTCGACAACATTGTCACTAGCATCACACATAATTTCAAAAGACAAGTTCCAATCAGGTAGTTGAACAATAGGCGCGGTGGTTAAGGCTTTCTTAAGTGCTTCAAAGGCTTCTACACAATCATCATCAAAAAAAGAAACATCCTTCTGTAATGAATTGGTAAGAGGCCTAGAAATTTTACAGAAGTCTTTAATAAACCTCCTATAGAAACCAACATGACCAAGGAAACTACGAATACCTTTAATATCTTTTGGACATGGTATTTTCTCAATTGCATCAGCTTTAGCTTTATCCACCTCAATACCTTGTTCAGAAATTTCATGTCCCAAGGCAATACCTTCATTCACCATAAAGTGGAACTTCTCCCAATTCAAGACAATATTAGTTAGCTCACATCTCTACAAAACTTGATGAATGTTGCTTAAGCAATCATCAAAAGAAGTCCCGTAAATAGAAAAATCATCCATGAAAACCTCAAAAATGTTTTCACAAAAGTCGGAGCATATAATAGTCATACATCTTTGAAAGGTAGCAGGTGCATTGCATAAACCAAAAGGCATACGTCTATAAGCATAAGTTCAAAAGTACAAGTAAAGGTGGTTTTCTCTTGATCAGGTTGTGAAATAGGTATTTGAGAGAAACCAGAATATGCATCAACAAAACAAAAGTGTGTGTGCTTTGACAATCTTTCTAGCATTTAGTCAATAAAAGGCAAAGGATAATGATCTTTTCTAGTCGCTTTATTTAGTTGTCTAAAATCAATCACCATCCTATAGCCAGTCACAATTCCTTGTTCGATGAGTTCATTTTTATTGTTAGAAACAACAGTAATACCTCCTTTCTTAGGAACACAATGAACGGGACTTACCCATCTACTATCAGCTATAGGATAAATTATACCTGCTTCCAGAAGCTTTAATATTTCATTTCTTACCACTTCTTTCATTTTGGGATTTAGTCGTCGCTGATGATCAACAATAGGTTTAGCATGTGGTTCCATATTAATATTGTGCTGACAAAGAGTGGGACCAATGCCCTGAAGATCATCAAGAGTATATACAATAGCGGCATGGTGCTTCCTCAAAGTTTTTAACAATCTCTTTTCTTCATGTTCTGTAAGGTTAGCACTGATAATAACTTGATATATCTTCTTTTCATCAAGATAAGCATATTTCAAAGTGTCAGGTGATTGTTTTAATTCAAACACAGGGTCATCCTTAGGTGGAGGAGGACCCCCTAGAGTTTCAACAGGCAAGTTGTGTTTGAGAGTAGGTTGTTGTTCAAAGAACATCTTACCTATTTCATATATTTCATGCAAGTGCATATCATTTTCATGGTCTAGCAAGTATTACTCTAATGGATTAGTAGGTGGAATGGCAATAGAAGTAAGACTGATTATTTCATATTTACTAGGCAATTCTTTATTACGAGGTTGCCTGCGAAACATAGAGGAAGTAAACTCATGAGACACATCACCAAAATTAACACCGAGGTTAGCTTCTTGTAGTCTATTTTAGCATTGACAGTGTTCAAGAAAGGTCTACCAAATATTATGGGGTAAAAATCATCTTGTGCAGAACCAAGAACTAGGAAATCAGTAGGGTATTTTATATTTCCACACCAGACTTCTACATCTCTAACAATCCCAAGTGGTGTGATGGTATCTTTGCTCGCAAGTTTAATAGTGACATCAATATCTTCTATGGGTGCAATCTCCTACATAATCTCTTGATATAAGGTAAAAGGGATAGCACTCATGCTAGCACCCATATCACATAAACCATGATAACTATTATCTCCTATTTTGACTGAGACAACATGCATGCCAACAACGGGCTTATTCTTATCATTAGTATCTGGTTTGGCAATTCTAGCAGCTTCGTCGCAGAAATAAATAACATGCACATCAATATTATCGACCAATAGATCTTTAACCATATCAATACTAGGTTCTACTTTAATTTGTTCACAGGATCTAGGTGCTCTAATATTACATTTGTTAACCATGGTTGAGACTTTAGCATGTTCCTTTATCCTAACAGGGAAAGGTGGTTCCTCAATATAAGCAGTAGGCACAACTTGGTCAACATTATAATGATAGTTTCCACTTTAATTTTAACTGGTTCCTCAACATTTTCTTTAATAGGTGGATGATATGTAAACCACTTCTCCTTGGGGAGATCAACATGAGTAGCAAAGGATTCACAAAATGAGGCTACTATCTTAGAGTCAAGTCCATATTTACTGCTAAAATCCTTGAAATCATCACTACACATAAAACTTTTAACACAATCAAACTCAAGTTTTATACGTGACTCCTTACCTTCATCGAGTTCCCAATCTTCAAAGTTGCATTTAATTATTTCAAGAAGATCCCACTTGAATTCAATAGTCTTCTTTATAAAGGATACAGTACAAGAAGTATCGAGCATGAATTGATCATTACGAGAAAGCCGAGCATATTTCTTGTATAATAATTTCTCCCGAGAGCTCATGGTTGGGGCATGAATATAACATTGACTTAAGCCTCCCCCAAGCTTGAGCGATAGTTTATCCTTCACGAGGCAAAAATTATAGATATAATTCTGATGTGACGCCCGAAGACCGACGTCCCAGAAGATTCCAGAAGATTCCAGATGTTCCGGGTTCTCCCGTGTGTTTCTTTGTGCTTGTGTTATTTATTTATTTTGCGTTGCATCATGTCATCATGCCATCATTTCATATTTTTTTTGCATCTCAACCTAAATAAATTGTGTGGACCTTCGGTCCATTTAAATCGAGGGAAGTGTGACTTCTCTTTATAACATATAAAAACCTCTCAATATTTAGGGAGCTATATTATTAAATTATTCCATTTGTTGGAATTCACCATAACACACTTACAAATATTCCCCATGCCTTTTACTTCGAGTTTCTCCGTCAAAACCTTGCCAATAATTCTTTTTCCTTTTATCGAGGCTCCTCCAAAAATCCGAACATTTTTGGGCTCTTCTAAATCATAGTCTTTGTTCACACCATTTGAAATAAATTCAAAGGAATTTGAATTTATTTTCCATTCATGCCCCTTTTCTATTTTTCTGGGAACCAACGTAATTTTGCGAGTCCAGGAATAATAGCCTCTTGTCCAAATTCTTTAGCAACCCTTCCTTTCTTCTTTTTTTTCTTCCTGGCTATTCTTTAGCAACCCTTTCTTTCTTCTGTTTTTGGAAATGGCATACCCAGCAGCCTAGGCCCAAGGCATCCCAGCCTTTTAACCTCCCTCCCAGCCGGCCCATTCTTCCTCCCTGGCCCAACCGCAGCACTCCACCGTAACCCTAGGCTCGCACCCATCTCCCCTCGTTTTCCCTCGCGCCGCCGCACTCATCCCGCTTCTCCCTCGATTCCCCTCGCTCTTCCTCTCTGGCCCGAGCCCCATCAACCTCGCAGCACCGATCCCAGTCGCTCCCATCACTCGGCCCCGCCGCCAGCTTCTCTCCTCATCTCCCACCGAGCGCCGCACCCTGCCCCCATCGATCTCCCTCGCTCTCGCCAGAGCGCCCCTCCTCCCATCCTCGCACAGCGCCGGCCAGGCCCTCGCCTCCATGCCCGCGGCCTTCCTCCTCCGCTGTTGGAGCTCTCTACCACCTCCATGGACGTGTCCTCCAGCAGCGACTGCTGCGCCTCCCCTCCAGCGGCCAAGTACCGCGCCAAGTCCACCGCGCCTCGCTACATCCTCGTCACCGCGCCCGCGTGCGCCGGCCTCTTCTCCCTCAAGCCGTGCCGCGACCGCCGGCCGTTCCCTGCGCGCCCAGGCTTGTCGCCTCGGCCTCGCCAAGACTGCAGCAGCACCGAGCGGAGCCGCCCTGCCTCCGGCGCCAGGAGCCCCAGGGCGCAGCTCCCTGAGTCCCTTCTCTCGCCTGGAGCCCGTTCCCCAGCGGTCCAGCGCGGAGCCGCGCCATGCCTCCCTCCGGTCCCGTCCTCGCCTCGGCCAGGGGCCCCGTCCGCGCGCCAAGGCCGCGCCTCCTCTCGCAGCCCTTTTTCCTTTTGTTTGTTGTTTCTGTTACTGTTGTTGTTTTTCTCAAGTACCCATGGAGCAGCAAGTACATCTACGTATGCACCCGAACATCTACGGATCGAGACCGCCGAGTACCCCTTCGAGTCTGTGTTTGTGGTTTTCGTCAAGCCCCAAGACCCGAACGGCTACGATGACATGAACATCTACGAACGGGAACGACTACGCAAGATGACACGCCAAGTACCACGACGACCCTCATGTACCACGACGTCGACGACCCTCGAGTTCGACTACACGGCGAAACGTCAAGTACCACTACCGTCGCAAAACGAGAACCCCAAGTACCACGACACCGACCCGAACATCTACGGGAAAACGAGCTCCGTGAACGTCTACCGTCGCCCCGTGTACGACTACTTCCCTCTACGGAACAACTACTTCCTCTTCGGAAACGTGAACCACTACTTCCTCTACGACCCGCGAGAACGTCTACTTCCACTACGTCCCTCGACGACTCGAACCTCCTCCGAGAATGAATGTTCCGAAGGAATAACCCCGAGACGATGACCCATGAGATGGTTGTGTTGTATGAGATGCTCCACTTGTGCTCCGTGCCCGTTTCGTCCTTTTGTCATGTTCCTCGGTTGCCTTGTCGCCGACTCGTGGGAACCCGGTGACGGGATCACCCCACTTTTCTTCTCGCTCACGCTCTCCGTCATCTTTTGCACCGGTCTCTCAACGAGTTACCGGAACCGATATGTTGCGTGGCATCATTTCGGAATTGTTGCCGTGGCACCCTTTCCTTCCACCAAGGTGACAAATGCTTCATATCTTCTTCTTGTCAACTTTTAATAAAATTGCATAAACTTGATCATGTCATCCGCATCATGTTAACAACATTATATGTTTAATTGTTGTTTGCTTATAATTGCTAAACATGCATATGGGGGTCTTCCCGGAATTTGTTGTTGTTATTTCCGGCCTCATTTAAAATGCCTAAATAGTGTAGTTTTATTATGCTTCACCTCTTGCCATGTTAACAAACATTTAATCTTGTCTTGTAAATAACGAGAGTCAATTAACTAATTATAATGTGGTGTTTCGTCAATATGCAACTCGTTGCATATTGAGCTCCACTTAACTTGTAGTACTTGTTTGTGCACTTTGCCATGACTTGCATATTTAAACCGGACATGCATCATACGTGTTTGTGCATCATGCCATGGTTATGATATGTGTGTTTACCGTGTTGTTTGCTTCTTTCCGATTGCTTCTCTTGTTAGCTTCGGTATCGTTCTGGAGTTGTGAGGATTCGCTCGACTAAGTTGCTCCGTCTTCTTCATGGACCCGTTCTTCTCCCTTGTGGAATCTCAGGGAAGATGATCATAACCGTGGATACCTTTACAACCATTGCCATGCTTAGTTGTCTCGATGCTATCGTTACATGTCACGCTACCCATCTTTTATGTCAGCCTCTCCTTGTTGCCATGAAACCTCTAACCTTGAAATCTTCCTAGCAAAACCACTGTTTGGCTATGTTACCCGCTTGCTCAGCCCCTCTTATAGCGTTGTTAGTTGTAGGTGAAGATGAAGTTCGTTCCAGGAGGGAACTTGTTGTTGGAATATCACAATATCTAATATTATTATTAACACACCTATATACTGGGCATGGGTGGAAGGCTTGGCCTTTTGCTCGGTGTTTTGTTCCACTCATGCCACCTTAGGCGCCGATAAACCGGCATTATGTTCCTTGATTTTGCGTTCCTTACACGATGGGTGGATGGGGACCCCTTGACAGTTCGACTTTGAATAAAACTACTCCAGCAAGGCCCAACATTGGTTTTAATTTGCTCATAATAATAACTTAATTAATTAATTAAATTGCATAAGGGGGACGCTCCTTGGAGATTCTTTTCTACATAGCAGGGGGGGCCAGTGCTGATGTTGGTCCCAAACGGGCAACCTGCGGGGCCACCTTGGGGAAACTCGAGGTTTGGTTTTACTCGTAGCTTTTCCCATCCGGACGTGGCCTGAGACGAGATACGCGCGGCTACTATCAGGGTGTCGGCACGCTGGGAGGTCTTGCTGGACTTGTTTTACCATTGTAGAAATGTCTTGTGCTACCGGGATGCCAAGCCTGACCGGATTTCCCTAAGATAAGGGGTGATGATATTATATTTATCACTTCAGCTAATCGTGAGAGCTTGTGATGGGCTAAGTTGGGACACCCCTGCAGGGTTATGATCTTTCGAAAGCCGTGCCCACGGTTATGTGGCAGATTGGAATTTGTTAATGTCCGGTTGTAGAAAACTTGACAGATGATCCGAATTAAAACACACAACTGTGTGAGTAACCGTGACTGTCTCTTTTCATTTTGAGAAGAGAACACGGTGGGGTTATGTTTGATTCGTATGTAGTTCAGGATCTTTAGCGATCACCACTTTTGCGACCGTTTGCGTAGATGCTCATCTTATTCTGGTACTCGTAAGTTAGCCACCATATTATGCTTAGCCGCTGCTGCAACCTCACCACTTTACCTCTTCCTACCCATAAAGCTTTGCTAGTCTTGATACCCATGGTTATGGGATTGCTGAGTCCTCGTGGCTCACAGATACTACAACACCAGATGCAGGTTCAGCCGAGAATGATGCAGGAGCTGGTTCAACTACTTCATTGGGAGCTCGATGAAGAGGGTGGCCGTTTGCTTGTGACGTTTCCGACGATCAGTAGTGGTTTCTACTAGGATTCGATCTTGACCTGTGGCTTTATGTTGTTTTGGTATCTTTCTTTTGGATCTTCACCCGTAGTCGGGTTGTGATGTTTTGAATGATGAATTGCTTATGTTTTGTATTGTGTGAAGTGGCGAGTGTAAGCCAACTATTCATTTTGCAGTTTCATCCCTCTTTTACATGAGTCGTGCAAAGATACCAAACTTGCGATCATTCCAGAATGGGCTTATATCTTTAAGTCGTGCCTCGACACGTAGGAGATATAGTCCCATCCTGGGCATTACAAGTTGGTATTCAGAGCCTTCTCCGACCTAGAAGCCCCCACTGATTGATCGAATCGTTGACGGTTGAGTCTAGGCACACACTTGAAAATGTTTTGAGTCCTATATATATATCGGAGAGTAGGATTTCTTTTGCTCCTCATTCCTTTTCACTCTGGTGAGGACTCCTGACGATTACTTTGTCTCTTCTACTCTCAAAAATTGCACCAATTTTTTTTAGGATCACGCGAGTATTGTTTGGATTGTTCTGATGTCTTTGTGACGAGAACATTGTTCTCGATGCCTCCTGTCATTAGGGGTTGTGGCAGTGTCCCGGGGAGTTGAGCTCCGAGCTGTTGTCGGCACAAATCCATCGCGGCAGTACTAGAATACTTAAGACGGCCGACATCGAAAACTCTCCTATGCGGTTAGTGGCAAGATAACCCCGACATCACCCAGTACTGGGGAGGTAGTTCGGGAGTATTGCCATAGCTTGTATAGTGGATGCGTTTCGAAGGTCCGAGGTAAATGGTTTCCGAGAACAACTGGTTATGTGTTGAAGGACGGATACAGCTGGATGTAGGATTAGAGTTGAGTGCGCGGTGCTTCCCCTGTATCCCCAACACCTGATTGCATAACTGGGAACTTGTGGAAATTAATAGGTGGGTTCATCCAGTAGTTCTAGGCATTCTTCCAACGGATGCACGATATGAAGTTCGGGGTTCTACATTGAGTGAAGTGGTTTTATGGACTTGTTCTGATCGGGAGTTGCATCTTAAAGGGTCCTTGGCTATGCTGATCCGGGGATTGCAAAACCCTTTTGTAACACATTCCATGAGCTTTCAGCATGAATATGTGGGACGAAGCTTCTATCTTGCATTTGTTCTACCTGTTCCTTGTTGCTTTTTATTTATCTTTTGTTCTCCCAACTGGCTTCTCGACAAGTTGATGTACCTACGGAATTCATTCGTTCAATTCTCTATTCGAATGATATTGTGAAGATTCTGTTGCAATAGATCTATCCTTGTTCTTGTTTTGATTCTGGTATTCGAGTTGCTTCGATGTCAAGTGTTGATTCCATACCTTCCTAATCGGTATTCTCATATTTCTATGGGAGTGCTAGTCCTTCTTGATCATCGAGCTTGTCTTGTTAATTCTTTTCAACCGGTGTGCCTTCTCTTCAAGTTATTCCATACGGACGCCATTGAGAAATCTGACGATTTGTCTGTTTCATTCATCCCAAGTTGTCTTTGTTTTCCCCACCCTCCCACCCTTTTCTTTATGGA
>LR738716.1:53429361-53447739 GCA_902687465.1 Secale cereale
GGAAATTAATAGGTGGGTTCATCCAGTAGTTCTAGGCATTCTTCCAACGGATGCACGATATGAAGTTCGGGGTTCTACATTGAGTGAAGTGGTTTTATGGACTTGTTCTGATCGGGAGTTGCATCTTAAAGGGTCCTTGGCTATGCTGATCCGGGGATTGCAAAACCCTTTTGTAACACATTCCATGAGCTTTCAGCATGAATATGTGGGACGAAGCTTCTATCTTGTATTTGTTCTATCTGTTCCTTGTTGCTTTTTATTTATCTTTTGTTCTCCCAACTGGCTTCTCGACAAGTTGATGTACCTACAGAATTCATTCGTTCAATTCTCTGTTCGAATGATATTGTGAAGATTCTGTTGCAATAGATCTATCCTTGTTCTTGTTTTGATTCTGGTATTCGAGTTGCTTCGATGTCAAGTGTTGATTCCATACCTTCCTAATCGGTATTCTCATATTTCTATGGGAGTGCTAGTCCTTCTTGATCATCGAGCTTGTCTTGTTAATTCTTTTCAACCGGTGTGCCTTCTCTTCAAGTTATTCCATACGGACGCCATTGAGAAATCTGACGATTTGTCTGTTTCATTCATCCCAAGTTGTCTTTGTTTTCCCCACCCTCCCACCCTTTTCTTTATGGAGCCAGAATTCTTAATCAAGTATCCATTTTATTCATGTGATATTTCTTCATTCTTTTCCTTCAATGTCCTTATCCGATGATTTATCGTGAAGTTGCTCAAGAGCTTCAAGTTCATCATTCTTTTGTTCTCAAATTCTGCCGGTGGATGTAATTCAAGATTTCGGTGTTGATCTTATCCTTTTCCCTTTTCACAATGCTTTCTTATTCCGGTACACCAATTAATCTTTCTCCTCTTGCTATTCATATCCGGAGTGCTGAAGATTCATAATTCCATTCTTAATCCGTTCAAATTATTTTGAGGTTTGTTATCTTATTCGAGCCTTTTTAATTCAACCGGTGCAATATCTCTCAAGCAATCTTTCCCAACGGTGATTTCTTTGAGTGGGCCCTAACCCACAGGTCTTTTCCCAAGATCTTACCTGACTCTTCTAATTAATTTTCTGGAGTTATACTCAAATTCTTTTCAAAGTGTGACGTAAGAATGATTTCCATCAGTCACATGCCTTCTCCAAGCTTGTTTTCAATTATTTCCATCTTTAGCTCCACCTTTCCTGTTGTCATTCGTCCGGAGTATCTCGAATTTATTCATGGCATTTCTCGTCTTCAGTCTCAACATTTGGAGACCGGAGAAGTGTTTCTCTTAATCTTGGCCCGTTCTCTCAAGAGTTGTGGTTCTACCTTCATGCCATCCTCATTATTATTCCGATTGTGAGAAATTCTTTTTATACCCATCTGAAGCATTTCATGAATTCTTTTCTTTGTGATCCTCCGAAGGCCATCATTTCAGAATATTTCTTCGTTCTCAGTTTTCAACTTCGTCCTCCAAATATTCTTCATTGATGTCACTTCGTCGTCTCCATATTCTTATGGTGGTTCTTTCAAGATTACCCTTCTGTTGTTTTCGTTTTAATTCATTTGTTCTTTTCATAATCCTACCTGTGGTTCATTGAAGATTTACCCAAGCTTGTGCTAGATCTCTCTTTAATTCTTTCCAACGAGAATAAGTAGTATGCCAAATCCTTTGGTTGTCATCAATTTAAATTGGTGAAGGAGATGCATGACATAATTCTTATTCTTATTCCTTCAAGGTGATTTAATCTATTTTCCGGAGCTTGTTCATCATATCATATTCTCTCTTCTAAGTTGTTCATCTTGTTTTCCGGAGCTCCATGTTATTTCACTTATATCATTTCAAGCTCCATCTAATTCATCGCAGGCCTTGAATCTTATTCTTTCATCTTTCGCATCTCATGCTTTCATTACCGGAGTTCTCATGATGGTTCATCATGTTTTAATTCATCCTTGAAGTCTTCATCAAGATTCTTGTTGAAGGAACTCAAATATTCTTCTTCTTCCATTTTGAAGTGCAATTCTTTCTACCTTATCTTTTCAGATGGTGTTATGTCATTCTGTCAATTCCTTCATGTTTTATGATTCACGAGTTGTCAGGAATGAGATATTTAAACCCATCATTTTCTTTGTTCAGGAGATCCTTTCAACCCCCGTTTTATTCGTTGGAGTTATCTTGGGTTGTATTTCACCTAAAGCTTTCCCTAAGGATTGCTGCTAATTATGGTTCTTATAAATGACCCAAGTTCTTCATTTATCATTCCGGTGAATTAAGTTTTTCGTCTCCTTGTTGATCTCAATCCAATCAAATGTTTCCGTCAGTGGCTGGTTGTCACCTCTTAATTCTGAGATGTTTTCCATAAGCCCACAACAAGAGCTTATTCGTTTCGTTGTTGATTTTTACATCAACCCCATTCAACCCTTCTTTGTAAGGAGAATTTCCTAATTCATTCGTGGGAGAAGTGGTCTTTTCTCTCCGTTCAATTCTTTCTTTGATTATATGTTATTCTTTCATTCCGGAGGCATTGTGATATTGCTCTCCTTGACAATCATCTCGTTTTTATCAAGATCATGTTCTTTTCCTTGTTTATCTATTTAACCGGAGCGTTGTATTCTCCATTCTAATTCTCTCATCTTATCAAGTTTTAACTCTCTTTTAACCGGAGTGCTGTCTGAATCCTTCTTACACCTTGTGCCATTCTTTTAATTGTTTCAGGTGATGTGTGTTGTTGTTTTCATCAAGTATCATCCATCTTCTCAAGCTCATGTTAATTCCTTCCATTTTCAGACGGAGTGCTGTCCAAATTCTGTCATTCTTATTCCTTGGCCATACCATTCGGTTTCATATTCTGCTGGTCCGTAAACTCTTGTTTCATGTCTTTTAACCTGCAAGGTTCTCATAATGCTCCTTGTTCCTCTTTTCTAAAGGAGTGTTCTCATCTTCGTTCATCTCTGTGGTATTCTTCTTTCAACTTGTTCAACCTCTCAAGGTTCTTTGGTTTCACTCGTCTGTCAAAGAAGCAACTTTGTTTTACCTCTTCCTCTTCCGTTTTTACCCGGTGCCATCTCTAGGATCTCGGGTCGAGATCCTCTGTTAGTGTGGGAGAGTTGTGACGCCCGAAGACCGACGTCCCAGAAGATTCCAGAAGATTCCAGATGTTCCGGGTTCTCCCGTGTGTTTCTTTGTGCTTGTGTTATTTATTTATTTTGCGTTGCATCATGTCATCATGCCATCATGTCATATTTTTTTTGCATCTCAACCTAAATAAATTGTGTGGACCTTCGGTCCATTTAAATCGAGGGAAGTGTGACTTCTCTTTATAACATATAAAAGCCTCTCAATATTTAGGGAGCTATATTATTAAATTATTCCATTTGTTGGAATTCACCATAACACACTTACAAATATTCCCCATGCCTTTTACTTCGAGTTTCTCCGTCAAAACCTTGCCAATAATTCTTTTTTCCTTTTATCGAGGCTCCTCCAAAAATCCGAACATTTTTGGGCTCTTCTAAATCATAGTCTTTGTTCACACCATTTGAAATAAATTCAAAGGAATTTGAATTTATTTTCCATTCATGCCCCTTTTCTATTTTTCTGGGAACCAACGTAATTTTGCGAGTCCAGGAATAATAGCCTCTTGTCCAAATTCTTTAGCAACCCTTCCTTTCTTTCTTTTTTTTCTTCCTGGCTATTCTTTAGCAACCCTTTCTTTCTTCTGTTTTTGGAAATGGCATACCCAGCAGCCTAGGCCCAAGGCATCCCAGCCTTTTAACCTCCCTCCCAGCCGGCCCATTCTTCCTCCCTGGCCCAACCGCAGCACTCCACCGTAACCCTAGGCTCGCACCCATCTCCCCTCGTTTTCCCTCGCGCCGCCGCACTCATCCCGCTTCTCCCTCGATTCCCCTCGCTCTTCCTCTTTGGCCCGAGCCCCATTGACCTCGCAGCACCGATCCCAGTCGCTCCCATCGCTCGGCCCCGCCGCCAGCTTCTCTCCTCATCTCCCACCGAGCGCCGCACCCAGCCCCCATCGATCTCCCTCGCTCTCGCCAGAGCGCCCCTCATCCCATCCTCGCGCAGCGCCGGCCAGGCCCTCGCCTCCATGCCCGCGGCCTTCCTCCTCTGCTGTTGGAGCTCTCTACCGCCTCCATGGACGTGTCCTCCAGCAGCGACCGCTGCGCCTTCCCTCCAGCGGCCAAGTACCGCGCCAAGTCCACCGCGCCTCGATGCATCCTCGTCACCGCGCCCGCGTGCGCCGGCCTCTTCTCCCTCAAGCCGTGCCGCGTCCGCCGGCCGTTCCCTGCGCGCCCATGCTTGTCGCCTCGGCCTCGCCAAGACTGCAGTAGCACCGAGCGGAGCCGCCCTGCCTCCGGCGCCAGGAGCCCCAGGGCGCAGCTCCCTGAGTCCCTTCTCTCGCCTGGAGCCCGTTCCCCAGTAGTCCAGCGCGGAGCCGCGCCATGCCTCCCTCCGGTCCCGTCCTCGCCTCGGCCAGGGGCCCCATCCGCGCGCCAAGGCCGCGCCTCCTCTCGCAGCCCTTTTTCCTTTTTGTTGTTGTTTCTGTTACTGTTGGTGTTTTTCTCAAGTACCCATGGAGCAGCAAGTACATCTACGTATGCACCCGAACATCTACGGATCGAGACCGCCGAGTACCCCTTCGAGTCTGTGTTTGTTGTTTTCGTCAAGCCCCAAGACCCGAACGGCTACGATGACATGAACATCTACGAACGGGAACGACTACGCAAGATGACACGCCAAGTACAACGACGACCCTCATGTACCACGACATCGACGACCCTCAAGTTCGACTACACGGCGAAACGTCAAGTACCACTGCCGTCGCAAAATGAGAACCCCAAGTACCACGACACTGACCCGAACATCTACGGGAAAACGAGCTCCGTGAACGTCTACCGCCGCCCTGTGGATGACTACTTCCCTCTACGGAACAACTACTTCCTCTTCAGAAACGTGAACCACTACTTCCTCTACGACCCGCGAGAACGTCTACTTCCACTACGTCCCTCGACGACTCGAACCTCCTCCGAGAATGAATGTTCCGAAGGTATAACCCCGAGACGATGACCCGTGAGATGGTTGTGTTGTATGAGATGCTCCACTTGTGCTTCGTGCCCGTTTCGTCCTTTTGTCATGTTCCTCGGTTGCCTCGTCGCCGACTCGTGGGAACCCGGTGACGGGATCACCCCACCTTTCTTCTCGCTCACGCTCTCCGTCATCTTTTGCACCGGTCTCTCAACGAGTTACCGGAACCGATATGTTGCGTGGCATCATTTCGGAATTGTTGCCGTGGCACCCTTTCCTTCCACCAAGGTGACAAATGCTTCATATCTTCTTCTTGTCAACTTTTAATAAAATTGCATAAACTTGATCATATCATCCGCATCATGTTAACAACATTATATGTTTAATTGTTGTTTGCTTATAATTGCTAAACATGCATATGGGGGTCTTCCCGGAATTTGTTGTTGTTATTTCCGGCCTCATTTAAAATGCCTAAATAGTGTAGTTTTATTATGCTTCACCTCTTGCCATGTTAACAAACATTTAATCTTGTCTTGTAAATAACGAGAGTCAATTAAATAATTATAATGTGGTGTTTCGTCAATATGCAACTCGTTGCATATTGAGCTCCACTTAACTTGTAGTACTTGTTTGTGCACTTTGCCATGACTTGCATATTTAAACCGGACATGCATCATACGTGTTTGTGCATCATGCCATGGTTATGATATGTGTGTTTACCGTGTTGTTTGCTTCTTTCCGGTTGCTTCTCTTGTTAGCTTCGGTTTCGTTCCGGAGTTGTGAGGATTCGCTCGACTAAGTTGCTCCGTCTTTTTCATGGACCCGTTCTTCTCCCTTGTGGAATCCCAGGCAAGATGATCATAACCTTGGATACCTTTACTACCATTGCGATGCTTAGTTGCCTCGATGCTATCGTTACATGTCGCGCTACCCATCTTTTATGTCAGCCTCTCCTTGTTGCCATGAAACCTCTAACCTTGAAACCTTCCTAGCAAAACCACTGTTTGGCTATGTTACCCGCTTGCTCAGCCCCTCTTATAGCGTTGTTAGTTGCAGGTGAAGATGAAGTTCGTTCCAGGAGGGAACTTGTTGTTGGAATATCACAATATCTAATATTATTATTAACACACCTATATACTGGGCATGGGTGGAAGGCTTGGCCTTTTGCTCGGTGTTTTGTTCCACTCATGCCACCTTAGGCGCCGATAAACCGGCATTATGTTCCTTGATTTTGCTTTCCTTACACGATGGGTGGATGGGGACCCCTTGACAGTTCGACTTTGAATAAAACTCCTCCAGCAAGGCCCAACATTGGTTTTAATTTGCTCATAATAATAACTTAATTAATTAATTAAATTGCATAAGGGGGACGCTCCTTGGAGATTCTTTTCTACATAGCAGGGGGGGCCAGTGCTGATGGTGTTGGTCCCAAACGGGCAACCTGCGGGGCCACCTTGGGGAAACTCGAGGTTTGGTTTTACTCGTAGCTTTTCCCATCCGGACATGGCCTGAGACGAGATACGCGCGGCTACTATCAGGGTGTCGGCACACCGGGAGGTCTTGCTGGACTTGTTTTACCATTGTCGAAATGTCTTGTGCTACCGGGATGCCGAGCCTGATCGGATTTCCCTAAGATAAGGGGTGATGATATTATATTTATCACTTCAGCTAATCGTGAGAGCTTGTGATGGGCTAAGTTGGGACACCCCTGCAGGGTTATGATCTTTCGAAAGCCGTGCCCACGGTTATGTGGCAGATTGGAATTTGTTAATGTCCGGTTGTAGAAAACTTGACAGATGATCCGAAGTAAAACACACAACTGTGTGAGTAACTGTGACTGTCTCTTTTCATTTTGAGAAGAGAACACGGTGGGGTTATGTTTGATTCGTATAAAGTTCAGGATCTTTAGCGATCACCACTTTTGCGACCGTTTGCGTAGATGCTCATCTTATTCTGGTACTCGTAAGTTAGCCACCATATTATGCTTAGCCGCTGCTGCAACCTCACCACTTTACCTCTTCCTACCCATAAAGCTTTGCTAGTCTTGATACCCATGGTTATGGGATTGCTGAGTCCTCGTGGCTCACAGATACTACAACACCAGATGCAGGTTCAGCCGAGAATGATGCAGGAGCTGGTTCAACTACTTCATTGGGAGCTCGATGAAGAGAGTGGCCGTTTGCTTGTGACGTTTCCGACGATCAGTAGTGGTTTCTACTAGGATTCGATCTTGACCTGTGGCTTTATGTTGTTTTGGTATCTTTCTTTTGGATCTTCACCCGTAGTCGGGTTGTGATGTTTTGAATGATGAATTGCTTATGTTTTGTATTGTGTGAAGTGGCGAGTGTAAGCCAACTATTCATTTTGCAGTTTCATCCCTCTTATACATGAGTCGTGCAAAGATACCAAACTTGCGATCATTCCAGAATGGGCTTATATCTTTAAGTCGTGCCTCGACACATAGGAGATATAGTCCCATCCTGGGCATTACATCTGATCACGATGAACTAGATGCATAGGATATAACTTTTGGTGAAATTCCAGTTTCAACCGATTCCAGCTCCAAGCTCCAATATCATTGCATACCTATACCATGTGTCGTGGTTTTGTCACGTCAGATGTCCTTATGAGAGGACTTAGGTGCGAGGCGATGACTACGGTGATTAGCTTAAAGGGGTTGAGTG
This sequence comes from Secale cereale, assembly GCA_902687465.1. Classification (NCBI taxonomy): domain Eukaryota; kingdom Viridiplantae; phylum Streptophyta; class Magnoliopsida; order Poales; family Poaceae; genus Secale; species Secale cereale. The sequence goes on from LR738716.1 coordinate 53,437,071, forward strand.
GGATGAGAGACACGAGTTTACCCAGGTTCAGCTCCTCACCAATGAGGTAAAAGCCCACTTCCTGCTTTGTGTTGTATTGCTTGAGTATCGATTACAAGGGAGCAAAAATGCTTAACCTAGCTCTCAGTCAATTATTTCATGTCCCTAACCCGCCGCAGGGTCTTGCCTTTATATACACAGGACGAGGCACGATGGCTTACAAGAGTCTAGGTTGGGTCCTATAACATATCCGACTCTGGTTCGAAGTCTCTTTGCCTTGCTAGGCAAGTCACCATCGGGCGGCTCACACCTTCGGGTCTTGAATCGCCTCTGGGTCTTAGGCCTTCAATAGGCCCGCTTATTAAGACTCCTTTAGTCTTCATGTCTTTATCTTCTTGGGCCTACTTAGGCCTTTTGCTTGTGAGTCGCCAACGGTGTAACCCCGCAGGTCATACCACGGGGTTATATCCCCAACATTAGGCCCCAGATTGATTTGAACATGTTCATGTAAATCTTCATCCTTCGGTTGGCAAATCCTCTTGAATTTGATCTTGAATAAATCTTCATGACCCACTATGACAAAAAATGACATCACGCCATTAAATTTAGAAAAAATCCCATGAAATCACAACGGATCTTTGCATTAACCAGTCATTCCGAAAATCGAGGCACCTCATCTGTTATGATAATTATAATGGCTCCTCAATTTTCGAGCCTGCCATTTTACTGTTCATCTTTTCCTTATAAATATGGACGGGGGAGGGGTCTGCCCTTTTCTCTTTTACCCCCGTCTCCTCCACTTCGTCTTCTTCCACACGTCATTGCCTTGACCAGAGCTCCGCCGACCCAGCCGAGCTTCAGCGGCAACTCCAATGAGGCTGCTACATCAACCTGTCGGAATCAGAGAACTGCGGTGTTCATCCACTCTTCATCAATGCCATTCGTTACTTTTCTTCCTCTTTCTAAGATTCACATTAGTGCACTTAAGTTCTCGGTGTTCATTGTTGTTCATCTTAGTTTGTCCAGTTTGTGCATAGAAACTCACGCTTTGATCTTGAAAATGATATAAGAGCAATGTGACAACGACTTTAACCTTCATCTAGTATCTAGGACATATCCTTTCCCTTTTAGAATCAGTATATACATTGCTAGTTCTTCCACCGCCGTACTTTAGGTTTAGCAATTGTTCATCTTTTTTGAGCTGTTGTAGATCCAAAATTATAGCTGTGATATGTAAAACTTGTTTGCCCACACTTAGCAAAATCCCAACAACTTTTAGGCCTACAGATGACTGACCCATCCTGCACTATTCGGGCGGCTTAATATTAACTCTGTAACTCGCCAGTACCTTCAGTGCCCACTTTTTACTCAAGCCGCCAATACATTGTCGGCTTATACTTGCATAGCTTAACTTGCCATACTCTCATTAATTGATAGTCACACCTTTCCATGCTTATGCGGCTCGTAATCTCTTAATAATTCACAGTAACCTTAACCCGCCGCATCCTTGTTCCCAGGCAATAGTTTCTTAACCCGCCAATCATGACTAAGTCTCCCACCTCTTGCGACTGGGTCGCTACTAGAGTCTCTGAGCTCTCATTGAAAGAGTATGTAGACATGGGAGTCTTGCCATCCAAGGAAGTTATTCACTGGCGGGTCCCAGGCCCTGGAATTATTCCTCAACCCAACGAAGGGGAAGTTGTTGTTTTCTCAGATCACCTCTTGCGCGGCTTTACACCGCCTGGGTCTAAATTCTTTCGGGACATTCTGAGCTTTTACAAACTTCGTCCTCAAAACATTGCCCCGAACTCCGTCTCCAACATATGCAATTTTCAAGTTTTCTGCAAAGTATATCTTCAAATAGAGCCGATGGTTGATTTATTCGGAGAATATTTTTACCTCAACCGCTAGACTGAAATGACAGATGGACCTAGTCTCGAGCTCGGTGGTGTTTCTATCCAGAGGCAAAGAGACATCAACTACACTGCCTAGTCACCCCAAAGATTGTAATTATACTTGGTTCTACTACCAAGATACTTCTCCTCCTGTTGAAAATCCCCTGTCGGATTTCCGCTCTTTTCAGCTCAGCCCCAATCATGAACTCCCGGGTCGTCTTACCGCCGCAGAACGGACTAAGTATTCACCCATTTTTTCAAAGATACAAGCCTTTCTATCCAACGGCTTAACTGGTGTTGATCTGGTCCGTTGCTGGGTTGCATGGAGGATTTTTCCCTTAAACTGCCGCACCAGCTTAATGTGCGAGTATACCGGTGACACCAAGGACCCTCAATGCTACAACCAGACTCATCTCACCGAAAATCAAATCAATGATATTGTCAGGACATTGCTTGGGGAGTCCCTAGAGTAGTGTAGCAAAGTGGGACTGAATCCTTTCTGTACACTTAACCCGGCTCCTTCTATCAATATAATTTGAACAAACTTTCATCCTTTTATCTCTCTCTAACACTTTATGACTTTTAAACCGCTGTTCGTGCACACTTGTAGGACGATTCTCCTTTCTAGAAGAAGAAACTACCAACTGCCCCAACTAAAAGAACTAAAACCACGACTCGTGGTCCGAGCCGCCCCAAGAAGACAACATGACAGGAGCAAATTGAGCTGGCCGAGCCGGAGGTATAACTTGAATCACTTGGTCTTCTTTTTATACAACTTATTGATGCTGACCCCTCTCAGGAAGAAGCGGAAACCAGCCATGCAGACACAGTGGAGGTAATTGTTGTCTCTTCTGACTTAGAGTCTTTGTCAAGAAATAAAATCCGGTGGGTCACCCGGAAAGTAAGATTTTCTCATCCTGTTGCTTATCTGGACCCCAACGTTCTTTTGAAGAAGCAGCAACACGAGTCTGGGCACCAGACCCGGACTAGTGGTCTGAAGAACTTGTGGCCAGCTTACCCAATACGCCGGTTGCTCAGGAACGTCGCCATGAGGTGCCTCATAGCCCTACTTTATCTCTTCCACGAGCTGGCCTCATAAGGCAACCTCTTAACCCTTCTGACTCAGCATATCAGGAAACATCTCATTCCTTTGGCGACTCAACTAGAACACAACTTCCCACATTTGTGATTAATCTAGGGTAAACACTTAACACTGTTGATAAAATGCTTGTCATCTCATACTCATAAGGTTATATCTTCTTTATCACGGGACCAAGGCAAATATAGGCAAGAAGAAAAGGGCAACCAACTCTTCCAAGGCTCCCGAAACTGCTCAGCCGGAGAAACAGGTGCCGGAGACCACTGAAGCCTCAATCCGGGATTCCGAAGATCCTGCTAACCAGCAAAATGACCCGCCTCCATAGGATAACCCTGCAATTCATGAGCCAGCCATGGATACTGTCATTAACCCGACGGCAAGTCCTGACCCGCTGAGTCATAAGTCACCCTCTCCTACCAAATCATCTGCAAGAGCTCGGCCGATGACACTATTATCACCGGGTCAGCTTTCATAGCGCCCAAAGCTTCTAGAGTGCAATCAAAACACTCCACAAAAGAAGAGACGACCTTCTTGGATAAAGGCAAAACATCTCTGGAACTTGAGAGCTATATTTTTTTAGCCCAAGTGACTTGTATTATGGCTATCTGGGTCGCCTTCATTCGAGCCGCGACATGGCACTACTGCGGGATGCTGCTAACGCGACACTACAATCAGAGACCCTTCGAGGAAACTATGTGCGATTCATTAATCGCAAACGGTGATGTAAAAAACCTGTCAAAAAAGGTGCAAAATGTTTGCGATGGCGGATACATCAAACACGGTTCATATTTTAGTTGCGTGTGCGATGCGGGTTATAGGGTTTAGTTCAGCGAACTGTTTGCGATGAGGCAGGACAACATAAACGGGCAGCCAGATGAAGCTGTGTGCGATATACGTCATACAGTTCACTTGGATGAACTATTTGTGATTAGGCAACACAAAAGAAACGGCCAGCCAGATCAAGGTGTGTGCGATATACGTCATATGGTTCACTCGGATGAATTGTTTGCGTTGAGCCAAGATAACAGAAACGATTGAATTTAACAAGATGTGTGTGATACGTGGCAAACAAGTATGTAATCAGAAATGTGTGCGAAGACCGATAATAACATAAATGATGGCTGCTAATAAGTTGTATGTGTTGTGCGCAATCGCTTGCTGGTATACAATTGTCAGCGATTGATGAAATCATCACCGACGGGTTCCCTAGTATGGTCCATGTGCGATGTTGTTGCACACAGAACAACAACAGATGTACTTATAACTTATAAGGACTTGATTCCATAAACAGATTGAATATACAATTACATAGGTGGCTAGTACACACATGACCTTTGCACACACTAAAGTATGTTCCAAAATGCCCAGAAAACTCAAATAATGTATAAAAAGGCAAAATGAACCCTGGATAATTTCATGTTTTTTAGGACGACGCTCCTATAGTTGCATGTTGCATCTGTAAAATAAATCAAGGTGGGAAGAGACGTCGTATATCATTTTGCACACATAGGTGACAAGTCCCCTTTCGGAACCATGAGCCTTTTTGAGAGAAGCTCAGGTTTGTAAGAAGTTTATACCAATACTTGTCCCAAATTGGACTAATTTTTTTACCACATCATGTTGGTGCCATGTCATAACACCATGCCAAGTTTCATGATTGTGAGGCGTGTTTTGGATTTACAGTAATTTCAAAACCAGGTTTATCAATGTTTACAGTCGAGTCGGCACTGCCCTGGATAGGGTTTTTCCTCGTTGCCCCAAATGACAAATGAAAATATGTCACTGCCATGCAGCTTTTTTATTAAGAATTACAGCCCACTTGGTGTGCTAACTGAAAATAAGTTTGTGGGTGCTGGTGCACGCTAAGAACTTGCGGGTTCTGTAATGAACAAAGATCTCATGGATCCCGCGAGATTGATGTTCTTTCCCGATGTTGTGAAGGCTTATAATATTTATGTCTTACTAAAGATATGGCAAGCCATTGGCCCAGTAAGAAAGAAAATACGGGTCAAAGCCGAGTTGAAAAGGGCAAACAATATCCAACTCTAGCTTACAAACATTAAAAGAGCATGAGGATTAATTGCTCATCGGCTTTAGACAAAAACCAGATTGAGGAAGACAATGACACTAACTCAACCAAAGTTTTGGACAGTCACAATCAAATGGATTGGCCCGATCCATTAAATCAAGACCCTAGTACAAAGAATCTAGTGCTCCATGATGACGAAAAGCTATTGTAAATAGAAGCCGAGCACAATCAGAAGCCCTTAGGTCCACCTGAAACTTCTTTTTATGTTGTTCAACACTTGCCGCCATGAGAAATTTCTTGTCAAAAAATGTAATCCTCACGGACAATAGTGCCCTCGCATTCAACATGAAGAATGTGACAAAGCCAGTGTTTGCATTGTTGGATGCATATCCTTCTAGCGTTACTGTCTTCTAACGAATGTCATGAGATCTGCGAAAATCCCGATGCCTCTTGCACCATCGCTTGGTTATACCTTTTTCTCCATGTGTTAGTGCCTAAATAGAGATGAAAATTGAAAATAGTTAATGTCTAGAAAAGATTATGTTGAAAGAGCAATAGCTGAATGTGTAGCGACCCGACCCGAATGGATCAAGTCTCTGTGCTTCAGTGTCATCCCTGGATCAGTAATGCTGAGACACACAGTACTCGAAGGATTTATCACAGAGTGGCAATCACACACTTATTACATCGAATGTCTCAAAAGAGAACTTATTACAAAATATATGGCATAAGGACATCTAACACGATAACAGTGCAAGGCTTGGAAGATAAAGTGAGTCCATCAACTCCAACGGCATAGCTGAGTGCATGACAAACGACCTAGCGCACCTTACTCTTCTTGTGAAAAGTCTGCGACATGATATGTTGCAGCCCGAAACGGGTCAGCACATGGAATATGCTGGCAAGATAACACAGTAGATCAAGTAACAGATAAATGCTATGACTACATGCATATATGGCTGGTGGAGGCTCTAAGGTTATAATGTTTGGCATAAAGCCAATTTTTTCGTACAACAAAGGAATACATTTTATTTTAACTATCATGGTAGTTGAAACATCATTGAGAGGGTTCCTCCAATTCAGTCCCAATTAAAGTAATCATTATCAACCCAACAAATTAATTTTAGAGTGATGAGATCAATCCAATAATTCAAGTACCAGATACTCAAGATGTCCATAACCGGGGACACGGCTAATCATGATTAGTTTGTACACTCTACAGAGGTTTGCGCACTTTTCCCCACAAGACTCGATCTCCTCCGTTGAATTTCTCGCACTGCATGGTGTTTGAGAAACGGATGACCGAGACACAGTCTTTCAGAAGCATTTACTCTTTACCTTGGGTGGACCCGTACACCTACTTTCCCCTACAGTTGCTAGTCCACCACAGAAAGAGCTCACACAACATACTCAACTATGCCAGAGCCCATAATGGCATTGTGGCTGCACACGGAAGTTTCTAGCATGAATAGTCTTATGATCCCTTTGATCCTAGGTGGCATTCCATAGGATAATCACACGGGTCCTCTGGGATTTTCTAGGACAACACTGGATTCTCCAGGTGCCCTGCAACCAATCCACCCAGATGTGTATTAAAGTTGCCACCTTAAGTTGAACCATTAATTAGCAATCTCACATCTGTCATGGATACTCTCAAACCCAAACCACGTCTACGAGCATAACATGGCAACCTAAGCATAACATAGAAGTAACTCCCAGGGGTTTGATAATAAAAACAGGTAATAGGTTCTACCTCATCATCTACTTCCCAGACACACATGTTAAGAGATCCTACTCATGCAATGTGTGAGGGTTGGAACTAATGTATAAAAACTGGGTAATAAAGGGGTATGATCAATGTGTTACTTGCCTCATGACGGTTCGCAAAACCTAGGGACTCGTAGTAGCACGCTTCGCACTCCGGGAATTCTATCGCAAACAAACAATAGCACACATAAGCAATCAAGCAATGATGCACGAGTAAAACTCAAATAAGAAATTATAACCAGAAAGTTCAGCTGAAGAACTCCGGTTTGCAAAAAGAATCAAATCAAACGGAGCAACGAAACTCAAAACCACGAAAGAAACAAGATCCGTTTACTAAATTGTACTAAAGTCAAAATTTTAAAGTACCAAAATCTTGTTCAAGTTGGCTAAAGAGAAAGATGGCTTCAAGACGAAGATCTAGCCGCTTGTTTCACCTGATTCTGAATAATGAGCGAAAAGATAAACCAAAACAAAGATCAGGGCAGAAATCACGACCGAAAATAATCGCGGAAAAACCCTGAAAAAGAAAACGAGACGAACAGGCTAACGAACGAACGTCCGCTGTCTGCGGCTAACTGACGAAAAACGTCCGTTCAAATGAACGAACGATCGAACGTCCGCTAAATAACTAAACCAAGAAAAACCAAACCGATCTAACAAAAAAACTGATCTAGGGGTTTTTAGAAAACCAGAGCTTTTACCTAAAACCGAAAAAATGGCGGCAGATCCGGCGAACGACGGTGGCTCCGGCGAGGCGAGGCTCCGGCGGCGGGGCGACTACGAGCGGCGTGCGGCAGGGGCGGCGGTGAAGCGCGGAGCGGCGGCAGGGTGAGGTGGAGGCGAGGGGGGTGGCGGTGGCGCTATTTATAAGGGGAGGGTTGGTGGTGGCTTGGGAGAGGGGGCAAGGCGGCAGGCTGGCTGAGTCAGCCACGACGGCGGGCGTGTGGCCGGCGGACTCCCGCCCGGAGTCAGGAAGGCGACGGCGGCGGCGCTGGGCCGGCTGGGCTTCGGCCTAGTCGGTCCGAACTTTTTTTTTAAACTGATTTCACCGGAAAAATCCTATAAAATAAATAAAAATCTAAAAATGCCAAAACAAATTTTCACTGTCTAAATAAAATATTTAGAACATGATGAACATTTTCTTGGCCCTAAAATACAAATTTTGAAATATGCACATTTTTCTAACGCAAATAAAATAGCAGAAAAACCAAATAAAACTATTTATTTGATTTTAATACTTTCCCTCCAAAATTTCATTTATTTTGGAGAAGTCATATTATCTCCTCTCATATTTTAATATGAAATATTTTCGGAGAGAAAAAATAATTAAACCAAATGATCCTCGTTCCAATATTTGAGAAAATAATATGAAACCGGTGAAATCCCCAACTCTCTTCGTGGGTCCTTGAGTTGCTTAGAATTTCGAGGATCGCAAAACGAAATGCAAATAAAATATGATATGCATATGATGACCTATGTATAACATTCCAAATTGAAATTTTGGGATGTTACAAACCTACCCCCCTTAAGATGAATCCCGCCCTCGAGATTCAGGTTGGCTAGAGAATAGGTGTGGGTGGTCCTTGCGTAGATCATCCTCTCGTTCCCATGTGGCTTCATCCTCGGTATGGTGGCTCCACTATACTTTGCAAAACTTGATAACCTTGCTGCATGTGACTCGGCTGGCAAACTCGAGGATCTTGACTGGTTTCTCCTCGTAGGTTAGATCACTATCCAACTAAATTGCTTCCAGCGGCACTGTATCTCTCAGAGGAATATCAGCTATCTCAGCATGGCACTTCTTCAGCTGGGAAACGTGGAACACATCATGAACTCCTGATAGTCCTTCGGGTAACTCCAACTTGTAGGCAACCTCTCCCATGCGTTCGAAAACACGGTACGGTCCTACAAATCTCGGGGCTAACTTTCCCTTAACTCCAAAATGCTTAACACCTCGCAGAGGTGACACTCTCAGATATGGTCCGTCTCCGATTTCGTAGACTACCTCCTTGCGTTTCGAGTCTGCATAACTCTTCTGTCTGGACTGAGCTACCTTTAGTCTATCTCGAATCAGCTTAACCTTCTCTGCTGACTCTTTAATCAAATCCGGTCTGAATAACTGACGGTCTCCAACTTCACCCCACATCAATGGTGTTCGGCATCTTCTTCCATACAATGCCTCGAACGGTGCCATCTGCAAACTGTCCTGGTAGCTATTGTTGTACGAGAATTCCGCGTAGGGCAAGTTGTCGTCCCAACTAGATCCATAATCTAGCGCACAAGCTCTCAACATGTCCTCCAGAATCTGATTGACTCTCTCGGTCTGTCCATTAGTCGGCGGGTGAAAGGCTGTATTGAACTCTAGCCTTGTACCCAAGGTCTGGTGCAACTGATGCCAAAACGTTGAAGTAAACTGTGTTCCTCTATCTGATACGATGGTCCTCGGAACTCCGTGCAGACATACGATCCTGGTCATGTATATCTTGGCCAACTTTGCACTCGTATAGGTGGTTTTCACGGGGATAAAGTGGGCTACTTTGGTCAAGCGATCCACTACTACCCAGATAGAGTCATATCCCGATCGGGTCCTGGTTAATCCGGTGATGAAATCCATGCCAAGCTTGTCCCACTTCCATTCAGGTATCGGCATAGGCTGCAGTAATCCTGCTGGCTTATGATGTTTTGCCTTCACTCTCTGACATACATCACATACGGCTACATACTCGGCAATGTCCTTCTTCATTCCCGTCCACCAGAAACGTTCTTTCAAATCCAAATACATCTTAGTGTTTCCGGGGTGTGTCGAGTATGGTGATTCATGTGCTTCTTGTAATATCAGCTTCCTGATCTCGGCGTTGTTGGGCACATAGACATGGTCCTCAAACCACAAGGTGTCATGTTCATCCTCACGAAAACCCTTGGCTTTTCCTTCACTCATCGTCTCCTTTATTTCGGCAATTTCTTTGTCATCCTTCTGAGCTTCTCGTGTCTTTCCCAATAATGTTGACTGAACCTCCAATGCTGCAACAAAACATCTAGGAACTATCTCCATACGAAGCTCCCTAAGATCTTCTGCAATCTCCTTTAGCAATCCTCCGTTTACTAGGGTGTTGACATAACTCTTCCGGCTCAAAGCGTCTGCTACGACATTGGCCTTGCCTAGATGATAGTGCAAATTCATATCATAATCCTTTATGAGCTCCAACCATCTCCTCTACCTGAGGTTCAACTCCTTCTGAGTGAAAATGTACTTCAAACTCTTGTGATCCATGTACACATCACAACGGTTTCCAATAAGAAAATGTCTCTAGGTTTTGAGTGCATGCACTACAACTGCTAACTCCAAATCATGCGTGGCATAATTTAACTCGTGCGGTCGGAGTTGACGGGAGGCATAAGAAACAACTCTTCCGTCCTGCATGAGTACTCCTCCAAGTCCTAAGCGAGAAGTGTCGCAATACACTTGGAAATCCTTGCGTATATCTGGCAGGATCAGCAGTGGGGCTGTCGTCAAACGTTTCTTCAACTCCTGAAAACTTTCTTCGCATTCTTCAGTCCAATGGAACTTAGTGTCCTTCTTCTATAATGCCGTCATAGGCTTTGCAATCTTGGATAAAATTTCAATGTATCTCCGGTAATATCCCGCGAGTCCAAGAAAACTGCGGATCTCTCCAACTGAGGTGGGTGCCAACCACTCAGTGAATGACTAAACCTTGGTAGGATCCACTGCTATACCTTCTCCTAATAAAACATGTCCTAAGAATCCAACTTCCTTCAACCAAAACTCACATTTGCTGAACTTGGCATATAACTGATGTTCTCTGAGCTTCTCAAGAACCAAACGCAAATGTTCCTTGTGTTCCTCTTCGTTCTTCGAGTACACCAAGATATCATCAATGA
>LR738716.1:53447749-53457882 GCA_902687465.1 Secale cereale
CTTCACTCATCGTCTCCTTTATTTCGGCAATTTCTTTGTCATCCTTCTGAGCTTCTCGTGTCTTTCCCAATAATGTTGACTGAACCTCCAATGCTGCAACAAAACATCTAGGAACTATCTCCATACGAAGCTCCCTAAGATCTTCTGCAATCTCCTTTAGCAATCCTCCGTTTACTAGGGTGTTGACATAAATCTTCCGGCTCAAAGCGTCTGCTACGACATTGGCCTTGCCTAGATGATAGTGCAAATTCATATCATAATCCTTTATGAGCTCCAACCATCTCCTCTACCTGAGGTTCAACTCCTTCTGAGTGAAAATGTACTTCAAACTCTTGTGATCCATGTACACATCACAACGGTTTCCAATAAGAAAATGTCTCTAGGTTTTGAGTGCATGCACTACAACTGCTAACTCCAAATCATGCGTGGCATAATTTAACTCGTGCGGTCGGAGTTGACGGGAGGCATAAGAAACAACTCTTCCGTCCTGCATGAGTACTCCTCCAAGTCCTAAGCGAGAAGCGTCGCAATACACTTGGAAATCCTTGCGTATATCTGGCAGGATCAGCAGTGGGGCTGTCGTCAAACGTTTCTTCAACTCCTGAAAACTTTCTTCGCATTCTTCAGTCCAATGGAACTTAGTGTCCTTCTTCTATAATGCCGTCATAGGCTTTGCAATCTTGGATAAAATTTCAATGTATCTCCGGTAATATCCCGCGAGTCCAAGAAAACTGCGGATCTCTCCAACTGAGGTGGGTGCCAACCACTCAGTGAATGACTGAACCTTGGTAGGATCCACTGCTATACCTTCTCCTAATAAAACATGTCCTAAGAATCCAACTTCCTTCAACCAAAACTCACATTTGCTGAACTTGGCATATAACTGATGTTCTCTGAGCTTCTCAAGAACCAAACGCAAATGTTCCTTGTGTTCCTCTTCGTTCTTCGAGTACACCAAGATATCATCAATGAATACCACAACGAACTTACCCAAGAATTCCATGAACACCTTATTCATCATACTCATGAAATAGGCAGGGGCGTTAGTCAATCCAAATGACATAACCGTATACTCATATAGCCCATACCTTGTGGTGAAGGCTGTCTTAGGTATATCCTTTTCTCGGATCTTTAGCTGGTCATATCCTGATCGTAGATCGATTTTGGAGAATACTTTAGCTCCTTGAAGTTGGTCAAACAAATCATTAATAATCGGCAGTGGGTACTTATTCTTAATGGTCACTTCATTCAACGCTCGATAATCAACGACCATTCTTAAAGATCCATCCTTCTTCTTGACCAAAAGCACCGGGGCTCCCCGGGGTGATGAACTTCATCGAATGAATCATTTCTCCAATAACTCCTTAATTTGCTTCTTGATCCCCTCCAGATCATTCGCGTGCATCCGGTATGGTCTCTTCGATATTGGTCCGGTACCTGGCAATAGTTCTATCAAAAACTCAATGTCCCGATCTGGCGGCATGCCTGGTAGCTCCTTTGGAAATACATCCGGGTAATCCTTCACTACAGGCACTTCCTCCTGAACAACTCCCATGAGAGAATTTACTTGGTTCCTCCTAGGCGCATGCCTAGATACATACTTGATCCTTTTCCCCTCCGGGGTGGTGAGTAGAATCGACTTACTGACACAATCGATGTTTCATCCATACATCGATAGCCAATCCATGCCTAGTATCACATCCAATCCTTGTGATTCCAAAATTATCATGTCTGAGGGAAAAACAGGACTCCCAATGGTCAATGGCGTCTAAAACATCCTTGACTTGCCAAATATTCCGCTCCTGGTGAGCTTACTAACATAGGGGTCATAAGTACTTTGGTGGGCAACTTATATCTATCCACGAATCCCCTTGAAATGTATGAATGCGATGCACTATAGTATCAAAAAGAACTACTGCGGTAAATGACTTAACCAAAAATTTACCGACAACTGCATCAGGCTGCTTTTCAACCTCCTCCACGTTCACGTGGTTCACTTGTCCCTTGTTGAAAGGGTTGGGCTTCTTCCTAGAGCTTCCAGTGCCGTTCCCATTCTTCGCTTCAGGGCACTCCGTGGCGTAGTGTCCAGTCTTCCCACACTTGAAACAGGTAATGTGACCTAGATCCTTCTTGGCGGGTGTGGCTGGATTGGAGCGGTTCTTATTACTGCTTGCTCCATTCCCATTCCCATTCTTAGGGCCATTGTGGTTATGAGAACTCCCACCATTATGGGTGTGGCCTCCATGTTTATGGGTATATCCTCCCGAGTTCGGGGTGAAACGGGGCTTCTGCTGGGCTCCAGAATTGTTCTTTCCTTGGCCATACTTCCTCTTGCGGCTCTCAATCTGTTGCTGATTCCCTTCAATCATAAGAGCCTTATCTACCAACTCCTGGTAGTTGTTGAATATTGCCACCATCAACTGTATGCTCATCTCATCATTCAGCCCTTCCATAAACTTCTCCTGCTTCGCGGCATTGGTGGCCACATCATCAGGGGCATAGCAAGATAGAGTACTAAACTCATCTACGTACTGAGCCACAATATGATTTCCTTGACACAAGTTGCGAAACTCACGCTTCTTCATGCTCATAGCCCCAGCTGAGACATGGGCGGTGCAAAAAGCTTGTTGAAACTGATCCCAAGTGACATTGGCTATAGGGAAAGCGGCTGTGTAATTCTCCCACCATGAGGCTGCTGGTCCATCCAATTGATGTGCGACAAAACGCACCTTCTCAACATCTGTGCAAACTGTGGTGGTCAACTCCCTTCCAGTATTGCGTAGCCAGTCATCAGCAACTATTGGCTCGATGCTAGTGGAAAACACCGCCGGCTGCAACCTCAGAAAACGAGCTAGGTTGTCAACTGGTGGTGGAGGAGGAGGGTTGTTGTTGTTGTTGTTGTTGTTGTTGTTGTTGTTGTTGTTGTTGTTGTTGTTGTTGTTGTTGTTGTTGTTGTTGTTGTTGTTGTTGTAGTTGTTTTTGTTGTAGTTGTTGTTGTTCTTGTTCTAGACAAGAAGTTGCATCAAAGTGTTTTGTTGCTGGATCATCTAGGTGAGCTCAGGGGGAAACTCAAATCCGGGCTAACGTCTCGGAGGCATCTGATGGGTTTTAGGGGGAGAGATTAGAATAGAATGATGTCTAGGGGGAAAATCACTACCCATATGCACATGCGACAAACACAATCATATCACACCAAATCAATTTCAAGCAAGGGCATACAAAAAAGGTCTAGAACTAATGTTACAATAGTGCTCGGACTTCTACTATATGGGGAAAAACTACTATTCATATGGTGGTCATCGAGAATGTTGATCGGTGGAAGAATCCATGATATCCGCTCCAGCTTCGTCTTCATAGTCATCATCACTATCATCAAGGTTGGAGTCAGTGTCGTCGATGATGATGATGTCTTCAGAACGAATCTCCGTGGGTTCGTCATCTTCTGCTCCTAGCATGGGGTGTCCCATAAATACTCCTAGCTTCCTTGTCAGGTCGTCATTCTTCTCCACAAGTGTTGCGATTTCCTCCTCATATCCGTCACGTGAAGACTTGAGTTCCTCTTCTAGCTCTGTGCTCTTGGTTAATGCCTTCTTTAAGTCTATCATGCCTGCGCACATCTGGTGCTCCTGTCGACGAATGTGCTGGTTTAACTCCTGGATGAAAGCTGCAATGGACCTGTCCTTCCGGGTGCTGATCATATCCCATTGCTCATCTCGGCGCCCACATATCTGGTAGATAGTGTTCTTCAGCTCTTGTTTGTAGACTTCCCCAATTCGTCCCATAGCAATGTGGGCTGCCATACTCTTGCCTAGACTCTAGGTTGGGGTATCAAAGGAAAACTCTATGGGCTCAGTGACTAGCATGAACGTCCTCCCGGGAATTTGAACTTGAATAATCCATCGCTCCTCTTCTGGTAGAGTGGCGGTATAGGTCCCGGTGAAGCTCGGTATTCCGATGTTCAGGTACCTAGTGACTTCCTTCAAGTGTCGTCCAAAAGGTGTGTCTTCATCCGATTGGGTGAACTTATTCCTTGAGTCCGCCATCCTAAAGAGTAGAAATGGAGAGGAGTCAGAAATGAGTAGAGAAGAGTGACCTATGGCTCATCTTAGTGGCCGTGTCCTACATTCAGCGTGTGCTCTGATACCATCTTGTAGCGACCCGACCCGAATGGATCAAGTCTCTGTGCTTCAGTGTCATCCCTGGATCGATAATGCTGACACACAATACTCGAAGGATTTATAACAGAGTGGCAATCACACACTTATTACATCAAATTTCTCAAAAGAGAACTTATTACAAAATATATGGCATAAGGCCATCTAACACGATAACCGCGGAAGGCTTCGAAGATAAAGTGAGTCCATCAACTCCAACGGCATAGCTGAGTGCATGAAAAACGACCTAGCGCACCTTAGTCTTCTTCTGAAAAGTCTGCAACATGATATGTTGCAGCCCGAAACGGGTCAGCACATGGAATATGCTGGCAAGATAACACAATAGAGCAAGTAACAGATAAATGCTATCACTACACGCCTATATGGCTGGTGGAGGCTCTAAGGTTATAACGTTTTGCATAAAGCCAATTTTTCCCTACAACAAAGGAATAAATTTTATTTTAACAATCATGGTAGTTGAAACATCATTGAGAGGGTTCCTCCAACTCAATCCCAATTAAAGTAATCATTATCAACCCAAGACATTAATTTTAGAGTGATAAGATCAATCCAATAATTCAAGTACCAGATACTCAAGATGTCCATAACCGGGGACACGACTAATCATGATTAGTTTGTACACTCTGCAGAGGTTTGCGCACTTTTCCCCACAAGACTCGATCTCCTCCGTTGACTTTCTCGCACTGCATGGTGTTTGATAAACGGATGACCAAGACACAGTCTTTTAGAAGCATTTACTCTTTACCCTGGGTGGACCCGTACACCTACTTTCCCCTACATCTGCTAGTCCACCACTGAAAGAGCTCACACAACATACTCAACTATGCCAGAGCCCATAATGGCATTGTGGCTGCACACGGAAGTTTCTAGCATGAATAGTCTTATGACCCCTTTGAGCCTGGGTGGCATTCCATAGGATAATCACACGGGTCCTCCGGGATTTCCTAGGACAACACTGGATTCTCTAGGTGCCCTGCAACCAATCCACCCAGATGTGTATTAAAGTTGCCACCTTAAGTTGAACCATTAATTAGCAATCTCACATCTGTCATGGATACTCTCAAACCCAAACCACGTCTACGAGCATAGCATGGCAACCTATGCATAACATAGAAGTAACTCCCAGGGGTTTGATAATAAAAACAGGAAATAGGTTATACCTCATCATCTACTTCCTAGACCCACATGTTAAGAGATCCTACTCATGCAATGTGTGAAGGTTGAAACTAATGCATAAAAACTCGGTAATAAAGGGGTATGATCAATGTGCTACTTGCCTTGCTGACGGTTCGCAAAACCTAGGGACTCGTAGTAGCACGCTTCACACTCCGGGAATTCTATCGCAAACAAACAATCAAGCAATGATGCACGGGTAAAACTCAAATAAGAAGATCTAACCAGAAAGTTCAACTGAAGTACTTCGGTTTGCAAAAAGAATCAAATCAAACGGAGCAACGAAACTCAAACCACGAAAGAAACAAGATCCGTTTACTAAATTGTACTAAAGTCAAAATTTTAAAGTACCAAAATCTTGTTGAAGTTGGTTAAACAGAAAGAGGGCTTTGAGACGAAGATCTAGGCGCTTGTTTCAACTGATTCCGACTAACGAGCGAAAAGATAAACCAAAACGAAGATCAGGGCAGAAATCACGATCGAAAATAATCGCAGAAAAACCGTGAAAAGGAAAACGAGACGAACAGGCTAACGAACGAACGTTCGCTGTCTGCGGCTAACTGACGAAAAACATTCGTTAAAACAAACGAACGGACGAACATCCGCTAAATAACTAAACTAAAACCGAAAAAACAGCGGCGGATCCGGCGAACGGCGGCGGCTCCGGCGAGGTGAGGCTTCGGCAATGGGGCGGCTCTGGCGGCAGGGCAGCAGCGGCGGCGGGCGGCGTGCGGCAGCGGTGACGGTGGAGTGCGGCGCGACGGCAGGGTGAGGTGGAGGCGAGGGGGGCGCCGGCGGCGGTATTTATGAGGGGAGGGGTGGTGGCTTGGGGAAGGGGGCAAGAGGGCGGTGTGGCCGAGTCAGCCACGGCGACGGGCGTGCGGCCGGGGACTCCCACCCGGAGACGGGAAGGCGGCGGCGGCGGCGCTGGGCCGGCTGGGCTTCGGCCGAGTCGGTCCGAATTCTTTTTTTTTAAACTGATTTCCCCGGAAAAATCCTAAAAAAATAAATAAATAACTTAAAATGCCAAAACAAATTTTCACCGTCTAAATAAAATATTTAGAACATGATGAACATTTTCTTGGCCCTAAAATTCAACTTTTTAAAATATGCACATTTGTCTAATGCAAATAAAATAGCAGAAAAACCAAATAAAACTATTTATTTGATTTTAATATTTTTCCTCCAATATTTATTTTGGAGAAGTCATATTATCTCGTCTTATATTTTAATATGAAATATTTTCGGAGAGAAAAAGTAATTAAACCAAATGATCCTTGTCCCAATATTTGAGAAAATTCAAATATGAAACCGGTGAAATCCCCAACTCTCTCTGTGGGTCCTTGAGTTGCTTAGAATTTCGAGGATCGCGAAACGAAATGCAAATAGAACATGATATGCATATGATGACCTATGTATAACATTCCAAATTGAAAATTTGGGATGTTACAGAATGATAAATTATAGTACATTATATATGGGGACATGGAAAGTATTGCAGCAAGGCACTAATGATGTTGAGATCAAAACACCACATACTGATATATAAGGTCTTGACAGAATCCACCACCACTGATACGAAGGACAAGCTCTTCATTGAGCATATAACATCATATTAGCACTAAAAGTGTACTCCAAGATGATACTTAACTTATGTGCACAAATGAAAAATCCAAATTACAAAAGTGGACATGAATAATATATAGTACCTCAATAGGTGTGGAGGCAAACACCATCACGAACCATTTAAACGGATCATGAATTGCACCCAAGTTAAAGGTTTATAACAACAATCGAGGAGCAATGACCATAGTTATTTACGAAGGTTTATAACAACAATCAAGGAGCAACCTTTGAAGTGAAGGGGCATCTTCGATGATGAGCTCATGTCCTTCAGAATGAATTCCAATGCTTACAAGGTGAGGTGACTTTATTTTGAGACAAGGGATATGCATTCCTTTTCCAAAAACAAGCACCAAATGCTCCAGTGCAAGGTAGCTGGAGTGGATGATGATGTGCAGTGAGGCCACTAGCAGATCAACCAACACAAGTGCAAGTTTTTCAGTAGGGGGAGTCGAAGCATTTGTACCAGATTGTCTGCTTGATGGCACCTGGTCAAGATGGCAGTGTGGAGAGAGGAGGAAAACCATGAGATGGGCATCGGTGGTGAGGGCATAGATGCAGCTCTTGGTGGTAACCTACCGCTGCAGTAATGGTAGAATTCAAGCTGCTGGAGTTTATCGAATCGACGGGATGTCAGCCAGGCGGCCACCATGGAGGGTATGTCTAGCAGGTAGCATGCCGGGATGCCGGTGCATTGAACGGAGCCCTAGTAGGAGGAGATGATGGCTCTCGGGTGTTCAGAATCATCGTCGATAGCTAGCCGACGCTAGTCGATATTAAGAGGCGCGACACGCCACTGAGTGCGCCATCGAAATGCGATGACTTGTGTGCGGCAGCCATCCTTGGTAGGGAGAAGGTAGATGATCTCCCCAAGGATGGCGTCCAGGAGATCGGTGATGCGAAACACCGGAGATTCTACTGGTTCCTCAGGTCCAGGGTGGGGGCGTGGCCGCTTTCGGCTGCGCAGCCGGGTCCAAGATCTACATCCGGCGGTGGCGCTGGCCGGAGCCTCATCTGTGTACATACCAATCTGAATGAAAAAATGGCAGAAACATACAAGTAGGACATTCAAAATCAATTCTCAAGATCTGGAAGAAAAAAAGGCACAAACATATATGTAGGACATTCAAAATCAATTTTGAAGATCTGGCCATTAATTATTAGCACGCACGCTAACCCTAGACGGATTATTGGCAAAAATCATTTGTACATGACAAACAATTAATCACTAACCCTATACAGATACCATTCAAACAATCAATATACTACGTGCATCTAACATATCTTAATTACTATGATTTCATGGACTGGGAGAACATAACCATAGGATTTGTATTCCCAAAAAATAAATAGAGAGGTACGGAGTAACCAGAGAATACACGTGATATGTTTGCCGCACAAATGGGTATATAGATGACTAACTGCTTTTCTGTTGGAGTCGCAGTTGTTGCCAGAGTTGCTGTTGACCTCCGGCTCTGGCTGGGGGGGCACGACGGCGTCGACGAAGTCATGGTCATGTCGCTGCCTGCGCGAGACCTCGTCGGTGGTGACGTCAACCTCTGTGCCTAGCTTCACATGTTGCGCGGGTGCTTCACCAGCCCCGGCTTCGCCACTCCCTCCGATGGTACGCTTCGGCGGCATCCTCATGCACTCCAGATTCCATACGTTGGTTACCACTGTGGACTGGGGGTGCGGCCTGCTATTATGGCCAGCGGCTCGGGTGCACCATTAATACAGACCAGTGGGACCGAGGCATGCGGCGGTCAATGGCTGTCTCGCCTCCCGGTGAGCCCGCGGGGCAGACTTCTGGCATTCCTACCATCATTTCACATAGCTACTCTCACGCCTCCCGGTGACACTGTGCGGTGAAAACGCCTCCCATCAATTCACACACCTGCACACACGCCTCCCGGTCTGCCTACACAGCGGCCTGCTGACTGCTCGCGTGAGTCCCGTCAACTCACGCCTGCTCGCACGGCACATGTACGGGGCGCATGGCAGCACGTATATATTTTTTGTTTTTTGATGATTCATTCTGCCGCTTTACTGCTTACCGAAGAATGGCACGGTCTAACAGACATGGTCCGAATAAATAATCCGTATGAGATATTTGTTGAGTTATAAACAATCTCCCATTTGTAAGAAGATTATATCAAAACATGTCTCAAATTTGATGAAAAATTACAATATCACAGTCTACTTGTGTCCATATATGACACCACGATAAGTTTCATGAATTTCAACTAAAATTTGGATTTACTGAATTTTAAAAATCTATATTGTCAATGTTTTGAAATCTCTTGCATGGGGCAGCATGCATCCAGGGACACATATATGATTTTACAATCCATTTTGGTGCACATGTAGCTCAAATTTATTTTTTTCACATTTAAACCCTAGGAAATCAATCAATGTATAAAAACGGTCGAATGATCTCTGTTTTTTTAATTTTAACACGACACTCCTTTGGTCACATGTTCACTTCAGGAAAAGTTTCAAATGCCTCAGAGTGGTTGTGGTGGTGTGGGACGTGTGTGTCTGTGTGTGTGTGGGGGGGGGGGGTCCGACAATAGACTACGAGTCGTGAGCCTCCGTGATTGATCCTTTTGTGAGTCATATATGCCACATCAAAGTCATGAATTGGTTATTTAAATCATTACACAACCCTTTCATACATACATGTTCGGGCAACATGCAAGCATTGGTGGTCATCTCGGTCTCTCCCTAGTGCGGTTATCAGCAATGTGCCCATTCGTTAGCCCGCAAAGGTTTTTAGTTTCCACCAACAACGAGAGGCATTTGACCAAAGGTGGATTCATCTTGGCATGTGTGTGTTGTGGATCATGGTGAGATTCCATATCAAAGTTCGGGCATGTGCATACACATGAGTCCCTCCCACTGGCTTGAAGTGAGGGGGCTACGCATTGTGGTGTAGTGCGTTTCCGGTTGGCGAAGCATGTGTGCCCATCAAAGTTGTGCATTGGGTATTCAAACATCACATATATAGC
The DNA here is from genome assembly GCA_902687465.1 of Secale cereale. Taxonomy (NCBI): domain Eukaryota; kingdom Viridiplantae; phylum Streptophyta; class Magnoliopsida; order Poales; family Poaceae; genus Secale; species Secale cereale. Next base: position 53,457,729 of record LR738716.1, read on the forward strand.
ACACAGGCACATGCACGTGGTGGTTTTGTCCTATGACACTCACTCGCATGTGACTCTCTTTGTGGGCCCGCGAGGTCGTCATCGATCAGTTGAATGTACAGTGAGAGAGATGTTAATTTGACCAACAAGGATGGTTCTTTTTTGGTTTGTGTTA
>LR738716.1:53467806-53481767 GCA_902687465.1 Secale cereale
GTAGGGCGCGCCCTCCAACCTTGTGCTTGGCTCGGGACTCTTCTGGCCCAACTCTTTTGCTTCAGGGGCTTCTTCTGGTCCATAAAAAATCACCGTAAATTTTTTGCTCGTTTGGACTCCGTTTGATATTCCTTTTCTGCGAAACTCAAAAACAAGGAAAAGACAGAAACTCGCACTGGGATCTAGGTTAATAGGTTAGTCCCAAAAATCATATAAAATAGCATGTAAATGCATATAAAACATCCAAGATAGATAATATAATAGCATGGAACAATCAAAAATTATAGATACATTGGAGACGTACCAAGCATCCCCAAGCTTAATTCCTACTCATCCTCAAGTAGGTAAATGATAAAAACAGAAATGTTGATGTGGAATGCTAGCAAGTGCGCACGTTTTATCAATGATAATTCCAATCAATAGTAAAAAAATGACAATTCCAATCACTTTTCTAGCATCATTATATATCATAATAGTAGCTCATATCATAAAGCTTCTCATGGTCAAGTAACAAGCTATTCACATGTTAAAGCATAGATCATAAACTTTCTTGAAAACTAACAAACTATGTTCCCAGTCATCAAACAATTGCAATTCATCTTATTTTCAGGAAGGGTCTATGTAAGAGCTTTGATTTAGCAAACCCACATACTCAACTATCATATAGTCTTCCATGATTCTACCACTCAAAGCATATTTTTAGAACAAATGGCATCCATCGGACATAGAGAAATATAGGGGCTTAATATTTTGCCTCCCAACTTATTTATCATATAGATAATTGTCAACAATAATAATTAATGATCAAATATATTTGAATGGCCATATATGCTGAGACCTTTCCCCACCACAGGATGCTTGCCAAATAAAGAGTAGGTTGGAATGAGAGGGAATACTACTGACTCTTGCATAAAAGTAAAAGATAGTCCCTTCGCACAGGGAAGTAGGGATTTGAGAGTGCCAGAGCTCGAAGCTTTAAAAACAGAGATGAAAATAATTTGGAGAGGTACGCTTTAATTGCCAATCATAACAACCAAGAGTTCTCAATATCTTCCATGCTAAATACATTATAGGCGGTTCCCAAACAGAATGGTAAAGTTTTACTCCCCTCCACCATCAAACACACTCCACGACTAATCGGAAACAACGGTTACCGTACATACCAACAACTTTCCTGGGGGAGTTTTGTTTAATTATTTGCGATTTTGTTTTTGATCTTTTGATCATAGGACTGTGCATCCCGATTACCAGCCATTTTTTCGTGAATGACAAGCGGAGTCCACTCATCGTGAGAATAACCCACCTAGCATGGAAGATAAAGACAACCCACAGCCGCCACATGAGCGATTAGGTCATACAAAATAGAATTTTATTTGAAGGTTTAGAGTTTGGCACATGCAAATTTACTTGGAATGGCGGGTAAATACCGCATATAGGTAGGTATGGTGGACACTCATGGAAGAAACTTGGTTCAAGGATTTTGGATGCACAAGTAGTATTCCCGCTTAGTACAAAATTTTTGGCTATCAAAAGATTCTAAAAGGCAAGCACCACATGTTGGAGGATCCATAACAATATAACTTCTATACAAATATACCCAAGCAGAACTCAACATGTTGTCTTCCTTGTCCAACTTCAACTAATTTTCTCAAGTTTGAAAATAATTAATGGGGCTTACAATCATAGAATATGTCCAAGATAGTATATTTATATGTGAAATCTCTCTTCCTTCAATATTCTTTCATGAATTGTTCAAGTGACCAATACTATGTTTGCTAACTTTCAATAAATTCACCACCTATACTTCTTATATGTGAAGTCATTACTCCCCATGGGATAAGCATACGAAACATATATAATTTCAGATTTATGATATTCAATTCATTCAACTATTTACTCATAGGATATAAGTGAAGCACAAGAGTAAATGACAAACTAGTCCAAAAAGATACAAGTGAAGTTCAATGAGTAGTCAAATAATTAAGTAGCTATGTGAAGACTCTCTCTCATAAAAGAAATTTCAGATCTTAAGTACTTTATTCAAACAGCAAGAAAACCAAAATAAAATGACATTTCAAGGGTAGCACGTATCATGTGAAGAAGCAAAGACTTAGGCTCAACTGATACTAACCGATAATTGTTGAAGAAGAAAGGTGGGATGCCAACCGGGGCATCCCCAAGCTTAGATGCTTGAGACTTCTTGAAATATTAACTAGGGATGCCTTGGTTATCCCCAAGCTTGAACTTTTGTGTCTCCTTAATTCCTTTTATATCATGGTTTCCCTAAATCTCAAAAGCTTCATCCACACAAAACTCAACAAGAACTCGTGAGATAATTAGTATAAATCAACTCAAAACCTTAACATTCTCTACTATAGCAAATCACTAAAATTACAATTTGACATTGCATACTAAATGCCTCTGGATATTTAATGCTCATATCCTCAAATAGAAACATTAAACAAACGAACATATGCAAATAATGCAAACATAACAGCAATATGCCTAAACATGATAGTCTATAAAGAGTGGAATTGTTCTCATACTTCCCTAACTCTTAAAATTCTGAAAATTTACCACGTTCCAGAAAAATTATTCATGCTAACTTTGTAAACTTTTCAAGATTTTATCACATCCTGACTTCCCTGAAGAATTCAAACAATGATAGAATACTTTTAGTTTTCAAACATCAACATATATACTTGCAAAATAATCATGGTAAAGGCTAGACTTGTCTTTTTATTGAAATAAAAGATACTAAAACTTTTTATAAATAACAGTAAGCAAATCCAAACAAAAGAAAATGATGCTCCAAGCAAAACACATATCATGTGACGAATAAAAATATAGCTCCAAGTGAGGTTACCGATAATGTTGAAGATGAAAGAGGGGATGCCTTCCGGGGCATCCCCAAGCTTAGTTGCTTGGATCTTCCTTGAATATTACCTTGGGGTGCCTTGGGAATCCCCAAGCTTAGTGTCTTGCTACTATTTATTCTCCTCATATCAGTATCTTACCCAAAACTTGAAAACTTCGATCACACAAAACTTAACGGAACTTCGTGAGATGGGTTAGTATGATAAAGATCAAATCATTCACTTGGGTACTGTAATAGACAAGATTCATAATTGTTCTCACACAATACCTACTGTACCATATCATTTGCACAATTTATATCACTTAATATAAGCTATGGAAACATTAAAACAACCACACTGTGCATTGAAAACAGAATCTATCAAAAACAGAACAGTCTGTAGTGATCTGGGCAACCACCATACTTCAGCAACTCTAAAAATTCCGAAAAACAGAATAGTCTGTAATGATCTGGGAAACCACCATACTTCTGCAACTCTAAAAATTCTGAAAAATTAGGACAACGTGGGCAATTTGTATATCAATCATTTTTAAAAATTTCAGCTAATTATCATGTTCTAGTGATTTATAGAATTTTCTGCACTAGACGCAAAACATTCTGTTTTTGCACAGAATCAAATCATCTATCATCCCAGCTATCCCAAAGGCTTTACTTGGCACTTTATTTAAACAAAAGCTATAAAACATAACTACTACAATATCTTAATCATGTGGACACACAAAAATAGTTGGTATAAATATTGGGTTGTCTCCCAACAAGCGCTTTTCTTTAACGCCTTTTAGCTAGGCATGATGATTTCAATGATGCTCACGTAAAGATAGTAATTGAAACATAAAAGGGGGCAGCATGAATCTCATTGCAAGAAAATTTAAGTCTAACCCGCTTCCTATGCATAGGGATTTTGTGAACAAACAATTTATGGGAACAAGAATCAACTAGCATAGGAAGGCAAAACAAGCATGACTTCAAAACTTTCAACACATAGAGAGGAAACTTGATATTATTGAGACGTGTAAATGCATTTGTCCCTCTCCCATAATATTTTCAGTAGCATCATGAATGAATTCAACAATATAACTATCACATACAACATTCTTTTCATGATTCATAAGCATAGAAAATGTATTACTCTCCACATAAGCAAACTCTTCTCATTCATAGTAGTGGGAGCAAACTCAACAAAATAAATATCATGAGATACTTGATTAACATCATGATGACAAGTTTCATGGTTATTAGTATTATTTATAACATAGGAGTCATCACAATAATCATCATAAATAGGAGGCATGCTTTCATCATGATACATTTCCTCATCAAAACTTGGGGTACTACAAATATCATCTTCATCAAACATAGCATCCCCAACCTTGTGGCTTTGCATATCATTAGCATCATGGATATTCAAAGAATTCATACTAACAACATGCAATCATGCTCATCATTCAAAATTTTAGTGCCAAACATTTTATTGACTTCTTCTTCTAACACTTGAGCATAATTTTCCTTTCCATCATTTTCACGAAAGGCATTAAAAAGATGAAGCATATGAGGCAAACTCAATTACATTTTTGGTAGTTTTCTTTTTATAAGCCAAACTAGTGATAAAACAAGAAACTAAAAGATTCAATTGCAAGATCTAAAGATATACCTTGAAGCACTCACCTCCCCGGCAACGGCGCCAGAAAACAGCTTGATGTCTACTGCGCAACCTTCTTCATGTAGACTCGTGTTGGGCCTCCAAGCGCAGAGTTTTGTAGGACAGTAGCAATTTTCCCTCAAGTGGATGACCTAAGGTTTATCAATCCGTGGGATGTGTAGGATGAAGATGGTCTCTCTCAAGCAACCCTGCAACCAAATAACAAGGAGTCTCTTGTGTCCCCAACACACCCAATACAATGGTAAATTGTATAGGTGCACTAGTTCGGCGAAGAGATGTTGATACAAGTGTAATATGGATGGTAGATATAGGTTTTTTAATCTGAAAATACAAAAACAGCAAGGTAATTAATGATAAAAGTGAGCACAAACGATATTGCAATGCTTGGAAACAAGGCCTAGGGTTCATACTTTCACTAGTGCAAGTTCTCTCAACAATGATAACATAATTAGATCATATAACAATCCCTCAACGTGCAACAAAGAGTCACTCCAAAGTCACTAATAACCAAGAACAAATGGAGAGACTATTGTAGGGTTCGAAACCACCTCAAAGTTATTCCTTTTGATCGATCTATTGGGCTATTCCTATAAGTGTCACAAACAACCCTAGAGTTGGTGCTAAAATAACACCTTAAGACACACATCAACCAAAACCCTAATGTCACCTAGATACTCCATTGTCACCACAAGTATCCGCGGGTCTGACTATACGATATGTATCACACAATCTTATATTCATCTATTCAAACCAGCACAAAGAACTTCAAAGAGTGCCCCAAAGTTTCTACCGGAGAGTCAAGTCAAAAACGTGTGCTAACCCCGATGCATAAGTTCACAAGGTCACTGAACCCGAAAGTTGATCACCAAAACATAGATCAAGTGGACCACGTGAATATCCCATTGTCACCACAGTTGAGCACATGCAAGACATACATCAAGTGTTATCAAATCCTTAAAGACTCAATCTGATAAGATAACCTCAAAGGGAAAATGCAATCCATTATGAGAAGGTAGAGGGGGAGAAACATCATAAGATCCAACTGTAATAGCAAAGCTCGCGGTACATCAAGATCGTGACAAATCAAGAACACGAGAGAGAGAGAGAGAGAGAGAGAGAGAAAGAGATCAAACACATAGCTACTGGTACATACCCTCAGCCCCGAGGGTGAACTACACCCTCCTCGTCATGGAGACCGCCGAGATGATGAAGATGGCTACCGGTGATGGTTCCCCCTCTGGCAGGGTGCCGGAATGGTCTACCGATTGGTTATTCATGGCTACAGTGGATTACGGCGGCGGAACTCCCGATCTAGGTTTATTTCTGGGGGTTTGTGTATTTATAGGAATCTTTGGCGTCGAGAACAAGTCAGGGGGGTCCACGAGTCAACGACAATGACGGAGGACGTCCCGGGGGGGCTAGGGCGCGCCCTCCAACCTTGTGGTTGGCTCGGCACTCTTCTGGCCCAACTCTTTTGCTTCGGGGGCTTCTTCTGGTCCATAAAAAATCACCGTAAATTTTCAGCTCGTTTGGACTCCGTCTGATATTCCCTTTCTGCAAAACTAAAAAACAAGGAAAAAACATAAACCGGCACTGGGCTCTAGGTTAATAGGTTAGTCCCGAAAATCATATAAAATGTCATGTAAATGCATATAAAACATCCAAGATATATAATATAATAGCATGGAACAATAAAAAATTATAGATACGTTGGAGACGTATCATATATTACGTGTCGAGGGGGGTGACCAACATATATATACTAGCTGTCACATGAACCTCACTATGTGTGGGGGCTTTGCAGTTTTTGAGGCAAATGCCACATCAAAGTTGTGCACTAGGTATTCAAAACATCACAACCACACACCTCTCCATATATATGTTCTGGCACACATGCAAGCAATGGTTGTTGTCCTCTGGAACTCACTCACGCGGTTATCAGCGATGCTTCCATATGTCAGTCCGCTTGGTCCATCACTTTCACCGACAGCGAGAGAGGTTAATTAATTTGAATTAGGAGGGGATTAATTTTTTGTTTGTCTCACGATATAGATCATGATGTGAGATTACATGTATATAATAGCGAATGTGTACACATGAATCCATCTCGCTGGATCGAAGGGGGATGCGAGCACACAACACGTCATGAACCTCTCTTGCTCTGTGTGGGGACCTCTGCGATTTTCAACGCAAGCACCACATCAATGTTGTGCATTAATTGGGCTAGGTATTCAACACATATGCATGCATCACACACCTCCATAAATATGTCCGGGACACACGCATGCAATGGTTGTCTTTGGACACGCTCTCACTCGCTTGGTTATGGGCGGCAAGCCTATATATATTCGTGGGCCCGCGTGGACGTCCATCATTTGGACCAACAATGAGAAATATTACCAGGGTGGATTCTTTTTCTTTGCTTCGAGTTACCGTATAGGTCGATCATTCCAAGCCTAATTAAGTTTGACCGCATGCTACACGTGGTGAACCATCGCTCAGTGTGGAGATTTAAAAGTTCCAAAGCATGTGGTCATGATCGGCCTAGTGAAATACCACAATGACTATGACATTCTTATTTTTCTTTTCTTTGGTTCGTAATGAGAAGACCACAATGACAATGTTGAGTGGCTCTCATATGCATTACTGTTGATCTAACAAAGAGCCCACATTACCTTGTCTTCTCCTTTGAATAATGTTTGCAGATTCTAGCTTAGTCCAATGCATGTGCACTCTTATTGTTATTCACATCATTCACTCGTGCAAGTGAAAGGCAATAATGACGAAATTTGATGAAATGATTTAGATGAAGAAAAGCTGGTATGAACTCGACCTATTTTGTTTTTGTAAATATGATTAGCTCATTGGTCTTGATTCAGCCTATTATGAGTGAAACATGTTTGCAATGACAATTAGAGATCATAGTTATTCATACCATGCTTAATTAGCTAGGAGTTGATAATGTTTGTCTTGCATGCCAACATGCATTTAAAATGCTTATGATGTGGTATGATAAGATGGTATCCTCCTTTGAATGTTTTGAGTGACTTGACTTGGCCCATGTTCACGCATGTAGTTGAATCAAAATCAACATAGCCTCCATGATATTTATGTTCATGGTGTTTTAGAACCTACTCATGCTTGCATTCAATGTTGATTAACCTCAAGGCATGTTTATGACCGTTGTCGCTCTCTAGTTGGTCGCTTCTCAATCTATTTGCTAGCCTTCACTTGTACTAAGTGGGAATACTGCTTGTGCATCCACTTATATAAACCCCAAAGTTGTTCCATATGAGTTCACCATACCTACCTATATGTGATATTTACCTATCGTTCCAAGTAAATTTGCATGTGCCAAACTCTAAATCTTCAAATAATAATCTGTTTTGTATGCCCGAATCGCTCATGTGGCGGCTGGGGGCTATCAGTATCCATGCTAGCTGGGTTATTCTCACGATGGGTGTTTATTAACTTGTCATTCATGAGAAAGTGGTTGGTAATCGGGATGCCCAGTCCCATGCTCAAAATCAAATCAAAATATAATTGAACAAAACTCCCCTAGGACTGTTGTTGGTATGGACGGTACCCGTGGATTCGGTTAGCCGTGGAGTGTGTTTGTTGGTGGAGGGGGGGGGGTAAAACTTTACCATTCTGTTTGGGACCGCCTATAATGTACGTAGCATGCAAGATGGTGAGAACTCTTGGTCGTAGCGTTGACAATGAAAGCATATGTCCCCAAAATTATATTCATCTCTGTTTGAAAAGCTTCGAGCTCTCGCACCTCCGCAAATCCCTGCTTCCCTCTGTTAAGGGCATATCTATTTACTTTTAGGGATTTTTATTTCTGTGCCCTTGGTTCATTAGTTGTACTCATTCATCCCCACGCTCTTAACTTTTGCTCACTTTTCCCCACTCCTTTGCCCGAAACCCTCAGAACAGGTTACAACGGACGTTGCCGTCGGGTCAATGCCTTTAACCGTTAACTTCTACGAGTGGGGCCGCATAGGGCCGAGTCCACCTTTGACTGTTAACTCTGACGAGTGGGACCGTGTAGGGCCGAGTCCACCTTTGATCGTTAACTCTGATGAGTGGGGCTGCTCCCATATACTGGTTTCATATGATGATCGTACAGAGGTATTTTTATACGTGGGCGGATGCAACTAACCGTGGTCGTGGGGTAGCACGTGTCCATGGACATGCCCGAAACGTCCCATCATATAAAAGAGGGGGGAGCACCTCCCGGCGCATCGCCCCAACCATTTCCCCCAAATCCCCTCCCTGCCGCATCATATTCCTCTTCACCACTACGTCGTCTCGCTCTCCTCCACTGCCTCCAACGCACCGTCTCACTCTCACCCACCACATCCTCTTCCTCACCTTCATCGCCTCCATCTAACTGATGGAGGACGATCGTGGTGACGCCGGCGCAGCGGCCAGAGATGTAGTGGAGCTGCAGGGCGCGGTGACCGCGGATGAAGTGAAGGACGTTGGCGGCATCCACGGCGGTGCGGGGAAACTTGCAACCGCTGCGGATGTGGAGAAGGAGGTGGCGGGCTCCACCTTAGCGCTGCCAGAGCAGAAGGTGACTGCATCGAGCGAGACAGTCCATCCCGATGCGCATCCTCGCGAGGAGCAGGAGGTATCTGCACTTGCTTTTAGTTGCAGTATTTAGGATATTAGCTTGTAGAGTTAGTTGCATATTGGTTAGATTGTGATTCGTACAGTAGTACAGATGGTTAGAGTAGTTGATTTGATAGATAGGCCGAGGTTTTCTGTATGGGGGATGGGGTTTTGTACTAGGGTTAGAGTAGCAGTAACACATATTCGGTTTTTTAATGTACTAGGGTTCGAGTAGCACAGATTGGATTTTTTAATGCTACAGACATGTATGCTTATTAGATTGGGTCTCTATTAGTTTTTTTAATGCTACTCAGATTGGGGTTTTGAATGTCATATGCCCAAATGGAATCCATTGATTAAGAAGTTATTTGATTCATTAGTATATAAAAATTTCCACAATATGTAGTTATATTAGCTCTGTTGTTCAATGTGTGCGCATGACAATGGAAAATACAAATAGGATCATAGTATATTAGCCCTATGATCAATGTGTCATGTGTGCATATCTAAATTTTCAATTGGCTTCTGTATTCACTAGTTATGGATGTAATTGTATGTTCAGGAGGATGATGCTTGGGGGAAAAAGAGGAAGTTGGACCTTACTAACTTCAAGGACCCTTACGATCCAGGGTATAGTGATGACGAAGAGTATGAGGTAAGCCTACTTGAACTTTAGATTGCTCATTTAGTTCCTTTGACATGGTGTATATGTATATATAATGTATTAATGTAATTCATTCATGTGTACAGTATGATTCTGGAGAAGATGTGTACAAGGGCAATGTCGCGTCCTACACTGCGAAGGAGGTGGAGAAGATCAAAGCCAAGGGAGTTGCTTCCTTCTACAACCACAAGATCAAGAAGTGGCACTGCCCCTACTGCACCACCAAGCCAAAGCCAAGGGATGGCTGCTTCGATCACCTCGTGTCTCATTAAGATGATGCAGCGATTCGCGGGGAGGACTACAAGATCAGGACCCAGCATGCTGCCCTCACGAAGGCCCTGACTCCTGTGTGATGCGATGATGTTTTATCTTTGGGATACTTTTGGTAAACCGAATGTGGTTGGTTGGTAAACTTTATGTGGTGCTATATGAACTTAATGTGTGATATATGGTAGTATAAATTTGCTATCTATATGTATGTCCTTAAATTTGCCGGTAGTGTATGGTATGTTCTGTTTAGATGTTGTGAGCTATGAGTATAGGTGCTTTAATGATCACACATGTTGTTTCAGTGTTGCTTCACTGATCAGACATGCCGCAAAGAATAAGAGCAAATAGTCCATCACCCTTTTATCAACTATTCCAATAACAGAGCAATAAACAACATTCGAATGAAGAAAAAAAATTAAATGCATGCAAACAATAAGAGCAAATAGTCCATCACCCTTTGTCTCACGTTTATTAATCAAATGCATGCTTTTTCCCACCAGCATGTCTCATTATCCGATGTTTTGAACTTACATTTGACAGGACAGTATAAAGTTTACAAAATGAAAAAAAATTAAAACCTTGGCAACCTATCTATGTTTGTGTAGGAGATCATGTGTGAAAAATTTGAGGTGATTTAGAGGAGGTCAAAGAAATTTGAATTTGCGAAATGTGCTCCAAATGAGCTCCCAGGCAAGGGTAAACATCCCCATTTGTAATCAAGTTTTTTTGGACCTACTCTAAATGAGCCAAATATTTTTTATTAACACATATTCAATCTATATAGTGTGGATTCGAAGTATCACAATTTTTTGAATTAATCTTCATATTTTTACATTTTTCTTTTTAAAAATATGCTTTAAATAAAATATGAAAATGGAAAACTAAGTTCAGATCCTTATTCACTATGAAATAAAGCTTTGGTGATTTTTTTGATTTTTTTTAATTTTCAAAAATAGAAGGTAACCCTACCTCCTCTCCTTGAACTCTATGAATTGTTGTACATGATAGCTCATATATGTGAAGGTTTTTGCATGAAAATGACCATAGACCAAGTTTATGATTTTCGGTTGGTAACATGTCACATAAGACAACATTGTGCGCAGGTTTTTTTTTTATATATATATTAATGGTGCTCATTTCACCTCGATCGTGCCAGCTATGTTTTTTTTAAATGTCCGTATAACAAGTTTAATATTTTTCCTCGTTAGTTTGTCTTATAAAACGACGAACGACGAAGGTTTCATATTTTTCGATTTTTTTAAAAATTAATTACGCTCAGTCAAAGCCTTGGAAACCCCATTGACCAGCTCAAAACCCCTCTAAACCCCGCGGGGTTTCGCCTAACCCTAGCTCTAAACGTCACCCATCGATCATACCCTAGCGCCAAGCGACAACCCTCAGATGTGGTCTTCTAGAAGGAATTTGGTGGGCAGGCTGCGTGCATGCTCCATGCCGTTGGATCACATGGACGGCTCCACATCGTTGGATCATGGGACGATCTACGAGAGGCGATCCTGTTGGTTGTGCTCGGCTGCTCGCCCACCACTGACTCCGCGAAAAAACCCGTAGCTATTGGACCCAAAAGGAAACCAAGCTCTGGTTGGGCCGTCGAATTGCGTAGTTTTTCGCATCGTTTGCTCTGTTTTTTGTGAACGTGTTGGCTCTGTTTTCTTGCATCGTTTGATACAAATGCAAATGAGAATTGACCAAATTTAGTTCTTTTTGTTCAATACAAATGCAAATTGACCAAATTTATAAGGGCCAAATTTATTTTTATCATGCAAAATGGCCACAAACTATTCAAAAATTGTCTCTTTTTGTTCATATAATATAACCCTAATATATATGACCACGGTTTCCCACGCATGTAATTAGCTTCTTTTTCTTCTTCTTTTCAAACGACGGTTTCCCACACGTGTACACTTTCGATGCCGTGGTGGATGTGAAAATGGGCTACTTCACATTTGACCCCGTTATTGCCACGGCGAAATAACATGTAGCACTACGGCTATTTAAGCCACCCTCTGCCTCATCCATCCCTCATCCATCTCCCATCCTCTGCCAACTGCCCTTCTTGGTCTTCTACCCCTTCTCCTTCTTATGCACATCCCTCGCCCATGCAGTACACCGGACCAACCTACCGCTTCCCACCCACCGTGCTGGAGAGGCTCTGTTCTACCGGCGTGTGCGTTGAGTGCACACTACGTGTGTGGGCGATATCAAGGTGGAGGACCGCAAGGAACTTCACCGAGTTCTTCCTAGGGGCCGGCTATCGCCACCTCCCGCGGGGATCTCCAACGATGTTCCGCGTCGAGGAGGTCGTCCAAAACAGGGTGGTGGTTCCTCTCCTTGCCCACTTCACCAACACATTCGACGCCTTCTATCTCCTCGTCTAAGTGTTTTGCTGTGGCTGTGAGTTCATCGCTTTCACCACCCACAACATGTTCACGGAGTACACCAACATCTTCCCCACCGCTTCGCGCATGCACACTCTTGCATACCCCATCAACAACGCCTTGGAGGAATAGTGAAGGGCGCCCGGAGGAGGAGCGATGTGGAGAAGGCGGCGGCTAGGGTTCTAAACCCTCTATCTATTTTTCTTTTTTTGAGTCTATGTTATGTTAAGTTGTAGTTGAACTATGTTGGAGATGCTATGGGCTTGTTGGCCCTTTTATTAAGTTCTATTATTAAGTTTTCTATCTATTCTATTATTAAGTTATTCCTAGTTTGAACTATGTGATCGTGCAATGGGCTTGTTGGCCATATCTACATATTTGTTCATTGTTTTCTTAGAGAGCTTGCTTTGTTAGTAACCACCTAGTGCATGCAGCCACAACGAACCCTTCTTTTTACACCAGCCACAAATATGTAGCCACCTAGCTAGTGCATGCAGCCACAAAAATGTAAAATATAAAACATATTGTTCAATTTATTTGTCGTAGCAAATCAGGTGCAGATGCAAGTGGATCGAAAAGGCTGAAACTGATCATAAACAAACGATGCTCTAAATCGAGGAGACAAGCTTGCGATAAGAGAGGAACCAACTGCAGCGACCGTCGTCGCATCCGTGGCGGATGGCGTGCACGAAAGCGGCTTGGTCAGTGCATCAAGGCGGCACGCACCAGCGCATGCAGGCTCGGTCGACACATGTAGGCTTGGTCGGCGCATCATGGCATCGCGCATCGACGCATGCAGGCAGGCTTGCTGGGTGCATGCATAGCAGGCTTCTGTCATGGCGGCCTGCGCAGGCGTTTAATGAAAGGGACGGCCCTACGAAACCATGGCCCAAGGGTCGAACAACTACACCGCCCAACGCGGCCCCACTCGCCGAAGTTAACGGTCAAGCCATTGACCCGACGGCAACGTCCGTTGTGACCTGTTCTGAGGGTTTCGGGCAATGGAGTGGGGAAAACTGAGCAAAAGTTAAGAGCGCGGGGATGAATGTGTAGAGCTAAGGAACTAGGGGCACAGATGTAAAAAACCCTTACATTTATTGCTGAGTCATCATCTTCTCATTAAAGCACCAGTTGGAGAGCACCGTTGTCATTTATATGCTTTGTTTTTAATTGATGTTGAGTATGAGTGTGACTGGATCTCTTTTATCATGAATACAATGTCCAGTCAGTCCTTGATCTTCAGAGGTGATCTACATTTATATTTTAAGGTCTCGGAAAGGGCTAGCGTGATAACACCACATCATATTGTAGCATGATCGTTTTGAAAAAGTGTAGTCATCTGAGATATTTTATTATTGCTCGCTAGTTGATTATGCCATTGATATGAGTAAATGTGAGACCTAAATGTTATTATGAATATGGTTAGTTTATAATCTTTGCTGAAAACTTGAACCATGGCTATATTTGCAACAA
>LR738716.1:53490880-53502826 GCA_902687465.1 Secale cereale
CATCACACTTTGCAACATAGGTTGCAATCTCTCTTTTCATCCCGTGCCACCAGAATCTTTCCTTCAAGTCCTGGTACATCTTGGTTCCTCCGGGGTGGATGGAATACGGAGTGTCATGGGCTTCTTGCAGGATCGGGTTCTTCAGCTCCATCTTGTTTGGTACGCAGATGCGGCCTTTGTACCAAACAATCTCGTGCTCGTCTTCGGAGAATCCTGGGGCCTTGCCTAGCTTCATCTTCTTCTTGATGCCTTCGATGCTTGCGTGTCCATCTTGTGCCTTCTTGACTTCATCCATCAGGGTTGGTCTGACTTCCAAATGATCCAGAAATCCAGGGGTGACCAATTCCAAACTGAATTGTTCGAGTTCCTTAAACAAGGCTGGCTGCCTTTCTTGAATAATGGCATTCAAAGAGCAAGCCTTCCTGCTTAAGGCATCGGCCACCACGTTAGCCTTCCCGGGGTGATATTGAACACTGAGGTCATAGTCTTTGATGAGTTCCATCCATCTTCGCTGCCTCATGTTCAATTCCTTTTGGGTGAAAATGTACTTCTGACTTTTGTGGTCTGTGTATATCTCACACCGTTTCCCTAGGAGGTAATGCCGCCATGTCTTCAAGGCATGAACCACTGCCGCTAACTCAAGATCGTGAGTAGCATAGTTCTCCTCATGAGGTCGTAGCTGCCTGGAGAGGTAGGCTATGACTCGGCCTTCTTGCATCAGAACGCTTCCCAATCCGGTTCGAGAGGCATCACAATATATCACGAACTCCTTGTGAATATCAGGTGTTGCCAGAACTGGGGCGGTGGCCAATCTCTTCTTGAGTTCTTGGAAGCTCTCTTTGCATTTTGGCGTCCACTCGAACTTTTTGTCCTTCTTGAGGAGCTGAGTCATTGGCCGGGCAATGCTAGAGAATCCTTCCACGAATTTGCGGTAATAGCCCGCAAGTCCGAGGAAGCTTCTGACTTCCTTGACGGTCGTTGGAGATTGCCATTGGGTCACAGCTTCGATCTTTGCGGGATCAACTGATAATCCTTCTTCGGTCAAGACATGACCTAAGAATCCAACTTTATGCAGCCAGAACTCATACTTGCTGAATTTGGCATATAGTTGGTGCTCCCGAAGCTTGTCTAGGACCATCCTCAAATGTTGCTCGTGTTCTTCCTCCGTCTTCGAGAAGACAAGAATGTCATCGATGAAGACAACAACGAACTTGTCCAAATATTCCATGAAGACTTTATTCATGAGGTACATGAAGTAAGCCGGGGCATTGTTTAACCCAAAGGACATGACCGTGCACTCGTACAGGCCATATCTGGTTACGAATGCCGTCTTCGGAATATCTTGGGGTCTGATCTTCAGCTGGTAGTACCCAGATCTGAGGTCGATCTTGGAGAACACCTTAGCTCCGCTGAGCTGATCAAACAGATCTTCAATCTTGGGAAGTGGATATTTGTTCTTGATTGTAACTTCATTGAGGGAACGGTAGTCAATGAATAAGCGGATGGTACCATCTCTCTTTGCCACAAACAGAACAGGTGATCCCCAAGGGGAGGCACTTGGGCGGATAAATCCCTGCCTCAGCTGCTCTTCCAGCTGCTTCTTCAACTCGGCTAATTCTTCCATCCCCATTCTATAAGGCTTCTTATAGATGGGTCCTGCCCTGGGCACGAGCTCGATGATGAACTCAATGTCACGGTCAGGGGGCATTCCCGGTAGTTCATCCGGAAAGACATCAGGATACTCGCATACCACCGGTACTTGCTCTAGCCCAACTTCAGATAGACAATTGACTTGAACGGCTTGAGCGGAAGAGGAGTTGGAAGCAAACTTGACTTCGACTCCTTGGTCATTGGTCACACTGACAGTCCGATTGGCACAGTCTAACAAGCCTTGGTGCTTGCTTAGCCAATCCATCCCTAAGATCACATCCAAGCCTTGCGATCTTAGGATGATAAGGTCTGCTAGGAAGTCTACACCGTTAATGGTAATACTGACTCCTTTACAGCCTATCTTGGCTCTCATCTCTGCTCCGGGGGTTTGTACCACCATAGGGTTATTCAGGGGTGTAGGGGTCATGCCACTTTTTAATGCAAATCTTTCAGTGACAAATGAATGCGTTGCTCCAGAATCAAACAAGACAGTTGCAGGTGCTGAGTTGACGAGGAACGTACCCAGCACGACGTCCGGGTCTTCCTGGGCCTCTTCAGTAGTGACGTGATTCACACGCCCCTTCCCATGGTTAGGCGGGTTGCGAGGAGCTGGGTTTCGTGGTGGCATCCCACGGCCTTGTCCTGGGTTCTACGCATTGGGGCGCGGGGCATCTGGCTTCTTGTTGGGGCACACCCTTGAGATGTGTCCTGACTGACCACATCCAAAGCAAGTGACTTGGTTTGGATTATTGGTCTTGTTGCCACCACTGTTATTAGGGTTGAAAGCTGGCCTTGGGTTGGCATACTGCTGAGGCTAAAAGTTGGTGCGAGGTGCAGGAGCTCTTGGTTGCTGATAGGTTGGCTTGGCCGGGGCTGACTGCCACGGACGAGGCTTCTGGTTGCTGGAACTTCCCTTGCTGACCATCTTGCGCTTGCGAGTGTCTTCCAAAGCACGCCGCTTGTCTTCAAGCATGAGTGCTTTGTTCACCAGGTCAGGGAAGGTTGGGCAGTCGCACACGACAAGCGAGTATTGCAGAGTCTGATTGAGGCCTTCCATGAAGCGCTCCCTTTTTGCAGCATCAGTGCTGACATCTTCAGGGGCATACCTTGAGAGAACACTGAACTTCTGCATGTACTCCTTGACAGTGCCACTTCCTTGCTTCAGGGCTCGGAACTCACGCTTTTTGATAGCCATGATTCCGGAAGGAATGTGGGCCTTGCGGAATTCTGCCTTGAAGTTGACCCAAGTGATGTCTTGTTCAGCATGCATGACCTTGAATCCATCCCACCAAGCTCTAGCAGTCCCCCCGAGGCAGTGGGCTGCATAAGCCACCTTCTCGCGGTCTTCGGTGCATCCGACTAGTTACAGCAAGTCCTCAATGGTGCGGACCCAGTCGTCTGCATCCAGGGGTTCAGCAGTCTCGATAAAGGTTGGCGGTGCATGCTTCTTGAACTCTGCCAACGTGGAACGTCCATTGCCATTCCCCGCCGGCTGGCGGTTGTTGGTGACAGCTTGAGCAATCAACTGAAGGGTTGCGGTGTTGGCTTGGCGTTCCTCACGGAAAGCTTGGAGAAGCTGAGCCATGTCCATGTTCGGAGGAGGTGGTGGTGGTGGAGCTTGGTCGTTGGTTTGGTCGTGCCCTGCCTCTGACTGAGCGGATGCTCCGGCTTCAGGCTGCTGGGTAGATGTGACGCCCGGGTAATCAAGCTACAGTAAACCTCTGCTAATGATGCCACGTCACCACGATTACTGTTGCTAATCTCACGTTAGTTCGGAACCAATTCAAATCCAAGTTAAAAAGAAAATCAAGCAAACAATAAAAGTTTTCAAATATTAAAACTAAAATGTTCTGAGTGAACTAGATAATGCATAAACAATTATAGTGGAGAAACCACACTTTTATAAAATATTTTAATACTCTAAAATGAATAAAACAGTAGCTAAGGCAAATAATTAAATGCCATTTATATTGGTAAAATAATAAACTATATTATTTTGGGGTGGAACTTTTTGTGGGAGTGAAATAATTACAGATACTAAATTAGGTACAACTTTTGTAATATACAAAACAAAATTTAACTTGTAAATAAAAGAGAACAGAAATAGAAAATAAGTAAAAGAAAAAGAAAATACAAAAAAAAAGAAAAACAAAACCCCCCTCCCTTTGGGCCGAATGGCCCAACCGGGCATCTAGGCCACCAGGCCAGCCCACCCCATCCCTCTTATCCCCTCGGATGACTGAACCCTAGCCCGATCCCAACACATCCTCCCGATCCACTGACCCCTCCTCCCCAACGACCCGATCTGGATCGGGGCGCTCATCCCGCCCCGACCCCGACGACCGCGTCGCCTGCCACCCGAAGTTGCCGCTTTCGCGCGCCGCCACCCTGCCGCATGTAGCCGCCTCGCCTCGCCCCGACACCGGCGCCCATCCCCGGCGCCACCACGTCCCCGACATACTCCGCCACCACACCGGCGCCGCTCCACCACCTCTCCCTCGTCAGCGCCATACGCGCCTCGCCGGCCCTTCCCTGCTCCCAAGTGAGCGCCACCGCCCCCTTTCCCCCCTCTCCTCCCGCGCCAACCGCGCCCTCCCTCCGTCGCGTGGCCATGCGCCGCTCACCCCCTGACCAAGCCCCTGCCCCGCTTCGCTCACGCTCCTCGGCTAGCTCCCGCTGTTGCCATGCCCCATCGTAGCTGTCGTCGCTACCGTTGGAAATCGCCGAAACCAGTGCACCGACCACCCCTAGCACGAGCCAGTGGAGCCGCCTCCGGCTTCGTAGACCCCCGGCCTCCCTAGCGCACGCCTTGGCCGCCCCTGGACAGGCGCTGTGGCCGCCGGCGCCCTGTGCCCGTGCGTGCCCAGGCTGGGCACAGTTGTGCCACTGACCGAGGGGCCCCGCCCCTGTAAAACTTTGGAAACAGAAACAAATGCTAAAAATAAAATAGTTAATAAAAGTAATAATAGTTAATTAATTATTCAATAAATTAATTAGGTAACTTAATTTACCTGCCTAATTATCTGTTTTAGTAGTCAATGGCAGTGGGTCCCCTTTTTTTTAAACCTAAATTAAAACCCTGTTAAAATGAAGTGTCTATGACGCACGAGACCCACTTGCACTATTCACTAGTTGACCAAGTCAACAGCTGACTTTGCTGTTGACTTTGACCTGCCCCACCTGTCATTGATTGTGGTTGGCTCAGTCTGGATACAAAAGTGTTTCACTATATTGTTTCGAATTTAATACATATTTTAAATCTATTAATTCCAGAAAATGAATAAAACTTTGAAAGTTAATATAAAATAAACCGTAACTCGGATGAAAATACTTTGTACATGAAAGTTGCTCAGAACGACGAGACGAACCCGAATACGCAGTCCGTTCGTCCGCCACACATCTCTATCATACCGAACATGCAACATTCCCCTCCGTTTCATCTGCCCGAAAATGCCTAACACCGGGAATACTTTCCCAGATGTTTTTCATCCTTGCCAGTATCACCTCCTACTGCGTTAGGTCACACGTAGCACCGCGTATTTCCATGTTATGCTTTGTGATGCTATTGTTTGCTCTGTTATTTATTTGTTTCCCCCTTCGTTGCTTCTTTTCGGTAGACCCCGAGACCATTGATGCTTCGGTGTTCGACTACGACTACGCTTCCGAAGATTCCTTTCGTCTGCAGGGCTCCCAGGCAAGCCCCCCCCCTTGATCACCAGATATCGCCTATTCTCCTCCCTCTTACTCTTGCATTAGTTTACTACTGTTGTTGATTCAATAACTCCTATTCTGATGCATAGACTGTCATTGTTGCTACCACTGTTGCTACCTTTACCTGTTATCCTAATGCTTAGTATAGGATGCTAGTATTCCATCAGTGGACCAACATCCTTGTCCGTCTTCCATGCTATACTATCGGGCCGTGATTACCTCGGGTGGTGATCACGGGTATATACTATATACATACTTTACATGACACATGATGTGACTAAAGTCGGGTCGGCTCATTGAGTACCCGCAAGTGATTCGATGTGGGGGCTGAAAGGACAGGTGGCTCCATCCAGGCAGTGGTGGGCCTGAGTTCCCGACGGCCCCCGAGTGGATCTTTGTGGCGGAGCGACAGGGGCAGGTTGAGACACCCAGTGGAGAGGTGGCCTGGCCCTGGTCGTTGTCCGCGGTTATTTCATAATAACACGCTTAACGAGTTTGGATATTTGATCTGAGTCTAGCCATTTGGTCTATACGCACTAACCAGCTACGTGGGAATAGTTATGGGTACTCGACGTCGTGGTATCAGCCGAAGCCTTCTTGACGTCAGCGGTTTAGCGGCGCGCGCCGGGTTGGACCGCGTAACGCAACTTCCTTAGTAATGGAGGTTGCTAGGTCTGCTCACCGGCCACCCTCGCAACGTGCAGGTGTGCATTGGGCGATGGGCCCAGACCCCTGTGTGCTTAGGACTTAGACCGACGTGCTGACCTCTTTGCTGTGCTTAGGTAGGGCTGCGACGTGTTGATCTTCCGAGGCCGGGCATGACCTTGGAAAGTGTGTCCGGCCAAATGGGATCGAGCGTGCTGGGATATGTGGTGCACCCCTACAGGGAAGTTAATCTATTCGAATAGCCGTGTCCCTCGATAAAAGGACGACCCAGAGTTGTATTCCGACCTCATGACAACTAGAACCGGATACTTAATAAAACACACCCTTACCAGTGCCAGATACAACTCGGTGGTTGCTCTCTCACAGGATGATGTGCGGGAGGATCTCTGAGTAGGATTATGCTATACGATGTTACTTGGTGAACTTACCATCTACTCCTATCTACTGCTGCAAGACGGAGGTTGCGAGAAGCGATGATACTTGTTACTTTCCAGCTACCCTCATATTCTGCTACAAGATGGAGGTTACGAGAAGCGTAGTCTTCGATTGGATTAGCTATGCCCCTCCTATTCTGGCATTCTGAAGTTTAACCCACATATATTACCCCCCCCCCTTTACACAGATACCATTGCATATGTAGTGTAGATCCTTGCTTGCGAGTACTTTGGATGAGTACTCACGGTTGCTTTGCTCCCCCTTTTCCCCCTTCTTTCTTCTTTCTGGTTGACGCAACCAGATGGTGGAGTCCAGGAGCCAGAAGATCCCGATGAGGTTTCTACATGGAGTTCGGTTTCGAGGAGTAGTTAGGAGGTCCCAGGCAGGAGGCCTTGCCTCTTCGATCGTTGTTACTTTTTGCTAGCCTTCTTAAGGCAAACTTGTTTAACTTATGTCTGTACTTAGATATTGTTGCTTCCGCTAACTCTTGTGTTTCCGAGCTTTTGTATTCGAGCCCTCGAGGCCCCCTGGCTTGTAATATAAAGCTTGTATTATTTTAATTTGTGTCTAGAGTTGTGTTGTGATATCTTCCAGTGAGTCCCTGATCTTGGTCGTACACATTTGCGTGCATGATTAGTGTACGGACAAATTGGGGGCGTCACAAGTTGGTATCAGAGCCAACTGCCTGTAGGAATCCCCCTTTCCAACTCCTTGGCCGAAGTTGAGTCTAGTCGTTGAAAAACATTTTACTAACTTGGCTGTGTGGCTTACGGGCCCACGTCGCCATTGGGTGGTATTAGGATCTTTTATTCCCCGTCTATACTCTGGGACTCTGATCTTTCTTCTATTCGGGTTAAAAGATTTTATTAACTCTCACTCTAGGTTCTCGCAACTATTTCTCCCGGAGAGCCCTCATTACGGAAGATCACCTGCTTCGTCAGAAGGTTCTGAGGATATCCCTCGATATTTTCCCGAGACCCTTGTGCTCATCGCCTTTGCAATTCTCTGCCATCGATATATCCCTACGGATATCTGCATGCACTTGTCATTCTCATGATCATTTCTCATCGCTCTTGTCGTTACAAGATGCCTCGAAATATTCTCCGTTGTCTCGAGAATCCTTTGAGTTTACCGTTTTGCAGTTTTATTTCGCATGAAAACCCTTACGGTTATTTCCTCACATTTATCGAGGACCCGTTCTTCTCAATTGTTCATGTGCCTCACAAAATTCTTTGGAATACTTTTTGATCTTTCGAAAATCCTCTGCAGCCGGTTACTCTTGAAATTCTTGCCTGCTTGCATTATGGTTAATTCCATATGACTAGTAGTCTCCGTTAACATCCCTTGTCTTAGCCATTTTGAGCCTATTGATTCAATGTGTGCGTATGCACACAATCATCAGGTTATCCTTTTTAAAGTTATCTTTCCTACTCAGACGTCATTCCGGACATGAGTTGGTTCTCGACATTTCAAACCTTTATTGATTGTCCAACTAAGTGTTTTCTACTTATCCATCCTTGATCAGAGCGTTTGCTTCCGATCCTTCGTTTTGGAAACCATAATTTCTTTCTATTTAAGCTTCATACTAGTCAGGTGAATCTTGAATCTGATGCCTCTGCATTCTTCTTCCTCTGGGTGAGTACCGATACTCACATCAGCTCCGTTGTGGATCGCTCGATCCTTTGTTGAAATATTATCCGACAATGTCCTACGTATACAAAAAACCTCGAGAAGTTCTGTCCCTGATGCATAATACCTTCGGTAAATTGTATCCTCTTCTTTGACAACCATGCTCTCCCTTGGAGCTGGTGATATTTACTTTTGAAACTTGTGGTATATGTTACTAAGATGCCCGATGGGTTGAACCTATGCCTTCCCCTAATCCGTGAGAACCCAAAAAGTTTTCACAAGTCATACCCTTTCGGTGTTCTACCGGATAAAAATTCCAACACTACTGTTTAATCAAAGCAAGAGGTAAGTGAAACATATGCATTGGAGAAACGGGAGTCGACCTTGAGCTTTTGTTCATGCCCATGGAAACGATGTAGACCGTCTCAGGAGCTTCTTGCAAAATGATTTTTCATCTAAATAATTCTTTCGGTGTCAATAAAATTTGATCCCATGTAGTTATGGTTTCGACCATGCTGTCCTTATTCAGTATATCTGGAATAAATCCATTCCACGCCTCGCCAATTTTTGACAAGGTTAAATCATCTACTGTCATAGGTCGATGACCTAGTTCAATTCCTATCGTGTTCTACCTTCGAGTTTACCCTCTGATATCTCGAGGATATCATGACTTTGCACTACACCTTTTGAACTTTTGATGAAGTAATACCTTTGCTTGTCGTAGTCACTCTACGGGTTCTAGGTTGCCGTCAACCGAGGACACCGTTTAGTAAATCAATTCCGCTCGAAAAATTCAACACCCCTAGTAGATGTTACTGGGAAATTTTTAAAACTCGATCTGGTTTATTTCTTGACTATCGGGTACATCCCTTGTCTAGCTATCTTTGACTGTGCTACCTCGTCCTTCTTTGGTGCATGAATTCTTCAGTGTGTGAGCACGACTTACGTCGAGCTTTCAACATCATGTTGCTTGTCTCGAAAGGCAACGTTGGATCTGATCTTGCATCTTTTATATTGATCCTATAACTTGCCACTTCGTCATTCTCTTGCTTGTTGCCGTTGTTGTTTGATTGCATCCTCCTGAAACTTCCCGGCAAATGTGTCGGATCACCTTCAACACTTTGACTTCTTCCGAGATGTCAATTGTGTTCATGATGAGAAATACCTTCCTTGCCCTCGATGATTTTTAATATCATCGACAACACCCTTGACTTCCTTTCATCGCGAACTTGTCCACATTATAATTGCAACTTGCTCTCCAGGTAGTGTTGTGTTCTTCCTTGAAGTAATAATGTCTTTTATGTCGAGAATGTTGTGGGAATTGCTCCGCCTCTTAGAAATTCTCGGTATGATGATACTTCTCACCATCACCATTCTTCCTTGGTCCCCGTGTTGTTTTTAACCGGGATACCAATATGCTAACGATGCTGCTTGAGTTCTGTACTTCTAGCAACCCTATTGCTTTGAAGTCAACGATCGACAGTTCGTTCTTCGACTGTTGGCTATTGAATCGTCACACTAACATTGATCTTGCTGCCTAAGGTCATATTTCGGGCACACCTTCCAACTATTGATTAATGGTGTATGCTTTCCTCGAGCATATAACATTATACCATTTGAATTGACAAGTGTCATCTTCTTGTTCACATTATTGTGGAAATCCATCCGTTTGGAATTCTCGATAAATTGACGCTGAGCCCATCAGCCACCTACTCATCCTCTCCTTGGTTAAATGATGAACTATTGTTTTGGGAAACCGCTCCCATAGTTCATTTCTCGAGAATCTTGCAATTCCATTTCTTCGATTTGTGATGTACCTCTTCTTCTCGAACATCCCGAGTCTGAGCTAAAACGACACCAATCGGGTCTGAATCCCGGTCAGATATGATGGTTGGGACAACTTTCCAGTAGTTATAATATTGGTCCTTTGATGACTCGGTAATATGATGTCATGCCTAGCACCCGTGCTGGAGGACCTATTATTATAATCTCTTTTGCAAGGATAACCATTCTTCCAGGAGGAAATTATAAGACTTATTATATAAGTTGTTCCTGATGAATCCTTTGTGTATCCAAGTCTGACCCTTGATTGAAAAACCATATCATTGCTACCTCGAAGCATGACTATGTTACCCCGCTCATCAACAAGAACATTGGAGGCGCGATGCTAAATGTTTCTTGGTCAGTTATCCAAACACTGTTGTATGGGTAACATCTTGATTAATCCTTGCCTCTTTATCTGAATGGTTGGATACTTGCTCTCCAACCCTGTATGTCATGTTTTGCTTGTCCATGGGAAGGATATACTCCTATTAATTGTGTGTAATCACAATTTTCCTTTCCATTTGTTTGTTTAACCTTTCTTTGATCTACATATAATCTAAGCAGTAATAATTTTCTGCTTATGTAAACACCTTGGTGTACAACTCTATTACTAAGACCTTGATTCTATTGATGATAATATCCCGGTACTGCCGCTGAACGAGAACTTTGCCTATTGGTCCGCCTTGTTTCAACGAGCGGGAAAATGGTTCTCTTCATTCCCCGTCCTTGGTTCCGGCATTGATGCCGACATAGCTGACAAGCTATCCACTGACATGCATCCCTGTCGTGGCTGTGCAAGATGTCACCACCCTTGCTACTTTCAACCCACATGGTGGGCCCATAACCCACAGGTCCACTGGATCGAAACCTGACTCTTCTTTACAACCCGGATTCTAAAGTATCCTTTGCACCTAGCTTCGTATGTGATTCACGAGCTAAATTGTATACCACTATTCATCCTGGAATCAAACACCATGTTATTCTCGTTGTTCAAGCCCCATTCCAGCTTCTGCCTAGGCATCGAATGACTGCCTACCCGTTTGAAACTTTGGTACCATCGCTTATTGTTCTCAATGCATTCACTGAAATACTACGCGTAGGGTACTTCGTGTATCACTTTCTTAATTCACTGTCAGATGCACATACTTCGTGGAGGTATGTTCCTCCAAAGTTCCCCCTTGTCGTGTTTGTAGGACGATGGAGATCCCGAAGAAAGGATGACGACTTGATCATGATGACTTGAAGCAGAGAAATGAAGACTTCACCGAAAGGGATCAACCTCTTCGAAAAGGGCAGCCAAGACCGAGAAGACTCGTTAGGTTGCGCTACCAGCACCCCCCCTTACTACACTGCTTAAATCTCGGAACGAGATTTCTTGTAGTGGAGGAGAATTGTGACGCCCAGGTAATCAAGCTACAGTAAACCTCTGCTAATGATGCCATGTCACCACGATTACTGTTGCTAATCTCGCGTTAGTTCGGAACCAATTCAAATCCAAGTTAAAAAGAAAATCAAGCAAACAATAAAAGTTTTCAAATATTAAAACTAAAATGTTCTGAGTGAACTAGGTAATGCATAAACAATTATAGTGGAGAAACCACACTTTTATAAAATATTTTAATACTCTAAAATGAATAAAACATTAGCTAAGGCAAATAATTAAATGCCATTTATATTGGTAAAATAATAAACTATATTATTTTGGGGTGGAACTTTTTGTGGGAGTGAAATAATTACAGATACTATATTAGGTACAACTTTTGTAATATACAAAACAAAATTTAACTTGTAAATAAAAGAGAACAGAAATAGAAAATAAGTAAAAGAAAAAGAAAATACAAAAAAAGAAAAACAAAACCCCCCTCCCTTTGGGCCGAATGGCCCAACCGGGCATCTAGGCCACCAGGCCAGCCCACCCCATCCCTCTTATCCCCTCGGGCGACTGAACCCTAGCCCGATCCCAACACATCCTCCCGATCCACTGACCCCTCCTCCCCAACGACCCGATCTGGATCGGGGGCGCTCATCCCC
>LR738716.1:53502847-53538295 GCA_902687465.1 Secale cereale
CTGCCACCCGAAGTCGCCGCCTTCGCGCGCCGCCACCCTGCCGCATGTAGCCGCCTCGCCTCGCCCCGACACCGGCGCCCATCCCCGGCGCCACCACGTCCCCGACATACTCCGCCACCACGCCGGCGCCGCTCCACCACCTCTCCCTCGTCAGCGCCATACGCGCCTCGCCGGCCCTTCCCTGCTCCCAAGTGAGCGCCACCGCCCCCTTTCCCCCCTCTCCTCCCGGGCCAACCGCGCCCTCCCTCCGTCGCGTGGCCATGCGCCGCTCACCCCCTGACCAAGCCCCTGCCCCGCTTCGCTCCCGCTCCTCGGCTAGCTCCCGCTGTTGCCATGCCCCATCGTAGCTGTCATCGCTGCCGTTGGAAGTCGCCGAAACCAGTGCACCGACCACCCCTAGCACGAGCCAGTGGAGCCGCCTCCGGCTTCGTAGACCCCCGGCCTCCCTAGCGCACGCCTTGGCCGCCCCTGGCCAGGCGCTGTGGCCGCCGGCGCCCTGTGCCCGTGCGTGCCCAGGCTGGGCACAGTTGTGCCACTGACCGAGGGGCCCCGCCCCTGTAAAACTTTGGAAACAGAAACAAATGCTAAAAATAAAATAGTTAATAAAAGTAATAATAGTTAATTAATTATTCAATAAATTAAATAGGTAACTTAATTTACCTGCCTAATTATCTGTTTTAGTAGTCAATGGCAGTGGGTCCCCCTTTTTTTTAAACCTAAATTAAAACCCTGTTAAAATGAAGTGTCTATGACGCACGGGACCCACTTGCACTATTCACTAGTTGACCAAGTCAACAGCTGACTGTGCTGTTGACTTTGACCTGCCCCACCTGTCGTTGATTGTGGTTGGCTCAGTCTGGATACAAAAGTGTTTCACTATATTGTTTCGAATTTAATACATATTTTAAATCTGTTAATTCCAGAAAATGAATAAAACTTTGAAAGTTAATATAAAATAAACCGTAACTCGGATGAAAATACTTTGTACATGAAAGTTGCTCAGAACGACGAGACGAACCCGAATACGCAGTCCGTTCGTCCGCCACACATCTCTATCATACCGAACATGCAACATTCCCCTCCGTTTCATCTGCCCGAAAATGCCTAACACCGGGAATACTTTCCCGGATGTTTTTCATCCTTGCCAGTATCACCTCCTACAGTGTTAGGTCACACGTAGCACCGCGTATTTCCATGTTATGCTTTGTGATGCTATTGTTTGCTCTGTTATTTATTTGTTTCCCCCTTTGTTGCTTCTTTTCGGTAGACCTCGAGACCATTGATGCTTCGGTGTTCGACTACGACTACGCTTCCGAAGATTCCTTTCGTCTGCAGGGCTCCCAGGCAAGCCCCCCCCCTTGATCACCAGATATCGCCTATTCTCCTCCCTCTTACTCTTGCATTAGTTTACTACTGTTGTTGATTCGATAACTCCTATTCTGATGCATAGCCTGTCATTGTTGCTACCACTGTTGATACCTTTACCTGTTATCCGAATGCTTAGTATAGGATGCTAGTATTCCACCAGTGGCCCAACATCCTTGTCCGTCTGCCATGCTATACTATCGGACCGTGATCACCTCGGGTGGTGATCACGGGTATATACTATATACATACTTTACATGACACATGATGTGACTAAAGTCGGGTCGGCTCATTGAGTACCCGCAAGTGATTCGATGTGGGGGCTGAAAGGACAGGTGGCTCCATCCAGGCAGTGGTGGGCCTGAGTTCCCGACGGCCCCCGAGTGGATCTTTGTGGCAGAGCGACAGGGGCAGGTTGAGACACCCAGTGGAGAGGTGGCCTGGCCCTGGTCGTTGTCCGCGGTTATTTCATAATAACACGCTTAACGAGTTTGGATATTTGATTTGAGTCTGGCCATTTGGTCTATACGCACTAACCAGCTATGTGGGAATAGATATGGGTACTCGACGTCGTGGTATCAGCCGAAGCCTTCTTGACGTCAGCGGTTTAGCGGCGCGCGCCGGGTTGGACCGCGTAACGCAACTTCCTTAGTAATGGAGGTTGCTAGGTCTGCTCACCGGCCGCCCTCGCAACGTGCAGGTGTGCATTGGGCGATGGGCCCAGACCCCTGTGTGCTTAGGACTTAGACCGACGTGTTGACCTCTCTGCTGTGCTTAGGTAGGGCTGCGACGTGTTGATCTTCCGAGGCCGGGCATGACCCTGGAAAGTGTGTCCGGCCAAATGGGATCGAGCGTGCTGGGATATGTGGTGCACCCCTGCAGGGAAGTTAATCTATTCGAATAGCCGTGTCCCTCGGTAAAAGGACGACCCGGAGTTGTATTCCGACCTCATGACAACTAGAACCGGATACTTAATAAAACACACCCTTACCAGTGCCAGATACAACTCGGTGGTTGCTCTCTCACAGGGTGATGTGCGGGAGGATCGCCGAGTAGGATTATGCTATATGATGTTACTTGGTGAACTTACCATCTACTCCCATCTACTGCTGCAAGACGGAGGTTGCGAGAAGCGATGATACTTGTTACTTTCCAGCTACCCTCATATTCTGCTACAAGATGGAGGTTACGAGAAGCGTAGTCTTCGATTGGATTAGCTATCCCCCTCCTATTCTGGCATTCTGCAGTTTAACCCACATATATTACCCCCCCTTTACACAGATACCATTGCATCTGTAGTGTAGATCCTTGCTTGCGAGTACTTTGGATGAGTACTCACGGTTGCTTTGCTCCCCCTTTTCCCCCTTCTTTCTTCTTTCTGGTTGACGCAACCAGATGGTGGAGTCTAGGAGCCAGAAGATCCCGATGAGGTTTCTACATGGAGTTCGGTTTCGAGGAGTAGTTAGGAGGTCCCAGGCAGGAGGCCTTGCCTCTTCGATCGTTGTTACTTTTTGCTAGCCTTCTTAAGGCAAACTTGTTTAACTTATGTCTGTACTCAGATATTGTTGCTTCCGCTAACTCTTGTGTTTCCGAGCTTTTGTATTCGAGCCCTCGAGGCCCCCTGGCTTGTAATATAAAGCTTGTATTATTTTAATTTGTGTCTAGAGTTGTGTTGTGATATCTTCCAGTGAGTCCCTGATCTTGGTCGTACACATTTGCGTGCATGATTAGTGTACGGAAAAATCGGGGGCGTCACAGTAGAGGTACCAATACGAGTTACAACAGGCATTCTGTTGGAGCGGTAAAAGGTCTCATGACTTGGAAGAGGGAAAGCAAGATAGATGGGTGCCTAGTAAGGGGGTGGATGTGACACTAATCAAATCATGCAAGGGCCGAAAAGGCCAAAACACATTCATTAAAATCCAAATGGGTGATGCAGTCGTTTACATATTCCCGAAGGGAGAATACGACATGCATCCAAACACAACAAAAGCAAACACTAGATGGTTGATACGTCCAAAACGTATCTATAATTTCTGCTTGGTCCATGCCTTTTTTGTGTGATATTGCTATGATATTTATGCACTTCCATACACTTTTGATCATATTTGTACTAACCTACTAATGGTTGCAAAAGTGCACAATGTTCTTGTTTTACACTTTATTGTGTAGGAATTACTTGGAAATTGACAAAAACGCAAAAGGAGTCGTATTGGAGTAGGACTCTGACTTTCCTGAAATCTGTCTGAGAACGTTTTTTAAAGATGGTCACATTCCGGCCCGAAGACGACGTCAAAATGAAAAAGTCTAGTTGCAAAAGTTGTGGGGAATTTCGAGGCGATACTTCTGGATATAACATTCGTCCAAATCGGAGTCCGGACGGCCGAGTAAAGCCCGTTTTACTGAGGACCAAAATCTGATGACGGGAATCCGAGAGTCTATATAAAGAGAGGAAACCTAGGTCACCAAGGGCCACGAAGTTTCCTCCTCCCGAGCCACCGTCTTGGAGGGGAGGACCAGCACCATTGCAGCACCATCCACAAGGAAGAAGGGGGGCCAAGGAGCCGCTGCCCCCTAGGGCCGCCGCCGCCCCCTAGGGCCGCCGCCACCGCCGCGCCCCCAAGGGCCGCCGCCGCCGCCTCCGTGGCTGCCGCCGGCCGTCTCCTCCTCGCGGGTGTCGGGGGAAACTGTCCGCCACGAACACCTATGGGACCGGAGCCCCTTTGTCTGTGCGGTACGAGGGCGGAGGGAGCACAAAGAGCAGATCGAAGCAGACGCGCGGGCAGTTTTACCCAGGTTCGGGCCGCACGGATGCGTAAAACCCTACTCCTGCTTGGTTGTGTATTGAGTGGGACGCTCGGGAGCTTGAAGAAGCAGCTACACCGTGCGTGAGAGTAATCTAGGTTTCGAACCCCCTCCACGTTGTGCATGGGCCTCCTTTTATAGTGCAAAGGGGTCACCGACAGGTGTCAACGTAGGAGTAAGGGGTAAAAATGTAAAAGAGGTGGTAGTTGTAACAGTGCGGGAACAGTGGAGCTACAGTACAGAACAGTGGTCTATACCTACTTTAACAGTGGGGGACAAGGGCATTCAATGCCCGTCGCCGTCGACCCCAAAAGCTCCCGCCTTAGCGTCTCCGTCCGCCACGGCGACGGATTTATCACCGTGGTGTGCCACCGTGTACCCCAGGCTGCACAGCCATCCGCCACGCGTCCCTGGTTAGGCCCCAGGGCGACGCGTGGGCCGATGAGCTGGAGCGCGGGCACACAGCGTAGCCTCCCCGGCAAGCGCCTTGCCGGGGTCTTGATCTTGCCGGGCCCGGGAACTTGCTGCTCCCCGGGCCCCTTGCCGGGGCGCGCATAGCGCCGAGGCAATATCTTCTAATCTTCCTGGCAAGCTCCTCTTGCCAGGGTCTTGTGTTATTGGAACAGTCTTGAGCCTGGTACGGCCTTCCCGGCAAGCTCCTCTTGCCGGGGTCTCGATCTTCTGTCTTGTATACTTTGTTTTTGAATGGTTTAATAGGAGGCAGGAAGGTCTCCGGCGAGCACGCAGTAAACCTTGCCGCGGGAAGCTGCAACTGCCCGTGCACAAGTTGGGGTACTGGGGTACCCCTACCTTAGTACACCGACAGGAGCCCCCGGGCCTGGGCCACACCCGGTGCCGAGCGCTGTTGGGCCAGGCCCAAAACAGTGCACGGGCACCCGCGGCCCGCGGCGCGCCGAATCCACTTCCATATCCGCCGCACCCCACGGTAACGGCACGCGTCGATTGCGGCGCCGTGGGATGGGACGTGCCCACGATCTCTTAATGGAAAGGGGGAAACGCCCCCCACTCCCCCATAAAAGCAGAGGCAGCGGGCGCGGTTCCCCTCCCTGTGCTCTCATTACGTCGTCTTCCTCCTGCAAAAAGATTCCTTCTAGCGCTCCGCCTCCACAGCTCCGCCGCCGCCTAGCTCTTCGTCCCCTTCCTTCCGCCGCGTCCGCCATGGCCCCAAAGGCCGACAAGGGGAAAGCGGAGAAGTCCAAGAAGGAGAAATCCGAGCAAGCAGCCAAGCTCATTGCTTACCGGAAGCGGAACGTCGTCTTCTCGCCGAGGCTCGGCGTGCAAGAACTCTGGAACAAGTACTACTTGTTCTGGTCCAAGGGCACCGACGCGCATCCCCGCACCCGAGCATACCCGGCCGCCGCCAAGGACAACTATCCCGGCGGGTATTACTTCTTTGCTGCCTTTTTCCACTGTGGCCTCTGCCCTCCTTTTTCGAACTTCTTCTGTGATATCATGAACACGTATGGCTTCCATCTGCTTGATTTCACCCCCAATGCCATCCTCACCATGGCCGTTTTCGCACATATGTGCGAAAACTTCATAGGAGTCCACCCCAACGTAGCCCTCTTTAGACACTTTTTCACCCCTAGAGCCGAGGCCGATGCCCCTCTCTCCGGATGTATTTCTTGGGTCTTCCGTCTCGGGAAGAAGGGGTCGTACTTGCCGGGGGAGCTCTGCGGCAAGTGGGAGGAATGGCGAGCTGAGTGGTGTTGGATTGTAGAGGACCAGCCGCAAGCCTTCACTGCGCCGCGCACAACGCCTATCGCGCGCGGCAGAGATTGGAGCGAACTAGACTCCGACGACGCCAAGCTCGACATCGCCCTCGTCCGGATCCTCCGTCTTCGGCTGGCCCGGCTGTCAGTTGCCGAGGTGGGCGCAGATTTCCTCCGCCGGCGCATCGCCCCACTCCAGGACCGGAAGAGGCCGGCCTGGTTGTACGGCGGCCCGGCAGACATCATGAGGCTGCGCCCCGGGCTTAATTTTAACTTCACCACTCTGGAGCTGCGCGGGATGGTACGAGAGCTCTTCAAGTACGACCCGGCGCACCCCGAGTGGTTCAGGACTCCCCGGGAAGTGGTGCCGCTCTGCAACAACGCCGCGAGGGATCGAATCCTTGCCATGATGCCGATGTGCGACTCGCATGGCTTGGACCGCTCGTGGATCGCCCCGAAGCCAATCGACGTCCTCAACTTCTACGACAACCTCGTCGAGGTGGCGAGCAACAAGGAGGACCTCAAGCTGCATACGCGGGACACCACCGAGCAGGAAATCGCCTACATAGCTTCTCGGGCTGAGGAGGCCGCCGCAGCCGCGGCGGCAGGAGTCTTCGGGTTCTTGCCGGAGGAGGCGGAGGCCGAAGAGGCGTCCACCCAGGCGGAAGAGGCGGAGATCCGCCGATTGCTGAACCTCCCACCCGACGCGCTCACCGGGGTCCCCTCGTTGAGGCACTCCGGGATCCATGGGATCGCGACGGAGGCCGCGGCAAGGGAGGGAAACGCCGGAGGCAGCAGAGGCGCCGCGAGGGGCGGAGGCGCCAAGGGGAAGAGGGCCGCAGCGCCGGATGCTGGGCCCAGCGAGCCGGCCGAGGCAGAGGAGGAGGAGGAGGAGGAGGCCGAAGACTCCGGCGGATCTACGGAGTTATACGCCGACGACCTCTCCTCGTCGGAGAGCTCCCCGCCTCCGGCAAGCCCGAAGGAGTCCCCGGCAAAGCGCCTCCGCAAGGCGGCGACGGGGGAAAGGGCACAGGCGCCCCGGCAACAGCCACCTCGGCGGGCGGCTCCCCGGGGGAGTCAAGCCGCGCCAAGGCCGTCCGGCGCACCAGCCGCAGCAGAGGCGGGCCGTGCGCGGACCACGACGGAGGCGCCCCGCAGGCCGGCAGCGAGCCGGCAGGGGTCTTCTCGGAGCGGAGCAGCGGCTCCGCCCGCCCCCCGGGCGCCGGCAGCCACAGGGGCTGGGTCTTCGCAGCCCCCAGCCCCGGCGAGCACCAAGCGCGCGAGGGAGTCTTCGCCTCCCGCCCCTCGCGTCGACGCGCCCACGGTGGAGTATGACTTCTCCGCCCTGAGCGAGGACGACGAGGAAGACCAGGAGTAAGGATCTGTGATTCTTCATCTTCTTAATTCTTGTCTTGAGCTTCTGTTGATGCTAATTCTGTCTTCTGCTCTGGTTTCAGGACCCTGGCCCATCGCGCGGCGAAGAAGGCCAAGGCGCCCGAGGCCGAGGTCGCGGAGGACTCGGCAGCGGCGGCAACAGAGGACGCGCCGGAGCCGAGCCTGCCGGACTCTGGCACTGCTCCGATGAGCAGCCCCCAGCGCAGCCCGCAGCGCAGCCCCCAGCGTAAGTCTGGGGTTCTTTCTTTTTGCTTGTCGGGGTACGCCTGAGGCTTTTGACTTTAGCTTCATGTTTTGACATTTCTTGTCTTGTTCCGTGCAGAGGAGGAGCCGCAGCGGGAAGAGCGCCCGGAGACCACCGCCGAGGAGCTGCAGGCACCGCCATCCCCGCCAAGGCAAGACTCTCCGGCAAGGGAGAGTGCTCCGTCAAGGGCGGGTACTCCGCCAAGGCAGAGTACCCCGCCAGGGACGAGCAGCCCGGCAAGGGCGGCCACCCCGCCAAGGCCAAGTTCCCCGGCGAGGGCGACTACTCCGACGAGGCCGGGCTCCCCGGCGAGGGAGCCCGTCGCTGAGGACGCCCGCCAAGGTAACCTTTGTAACTTGTCCTCTTAGCTTGTCTCTTTTTTTTGGATATTTGCTTGGGTCTTGAATTTCTTTGTCTTCTTCTTCTTTCTAGATCTTCCTCCTCCTGTGCCTATGGAGACAGAGGTAATTATCCTCGAGGAGGAGGACGCGCAGGGCGGCGGCGGCGACGCTCCGGTCATCGAGGAGGTGGGCGAGGCCGCCGAGCCGGCCGCGCAAGAGACTGCTCCAGCTGCGGATGCAGCGGCCGGGGAGGGGGACGGTGGCCGCACCGCCGACCCGGAGGTGGCGGGAGCATCGGATGCTGCGCCGGCCACCGGTCCCTCCGCCGGCGAGGAGCAAAGGTTCTATCTCGAGGCCCCCAATGGCGTCTTCATCCAGATGCCGTGGGGGTCCTCGTCGCGAGCTCCTGCGGAGGGCGAGGCGTTCGACGGAGAGGTCCTCGCCTCCGCAGGCCTGAAGATCGTCCAGGCGCCCGGTGGAGGTGAGGGGCCCGAGGAGGAGCGATTGCTTCATCAACTCCTGGCCCTTTACCGGGCCAGGCAAGCAAAGCTCGCTTCCCGGGAGGCTCTTGCCGCCAAGGCCGCGGCGGAGATGGAGAAGCGCGCGGCGGAGCTCAGCGCCGCCAACCAGGCTGCTCTCCGCCAGGTGGCGGAGGAGCGAGAGCGTCTCGCCGGCGAGTACCAAGAGTGGGTACTCGAGAGGGCCGAAGCCGATGAACAGCAGCGCCTCGCCGGGGTGGAGATGTCCCGGCGAGAGGGAGAGCTCGCGCAGCGGAAGGTGGATCTGGATTCTCATGAAGAAGACCTTGCCGCTCGCGAGGCTGCCCTTGGCGGGGAGCTGAAAGAGGCGAAGGCCGCCGCGGCTGCCGCGGAGGACGCCAAGAAAGAGCTCACCGCCAAGGTTGAACAACTGGAGAAGGCGATGAAAGTGAGCGCCGAGAAGGTTGCCGCGCTCATCCTGGAGCGCGAGAAGGATGCTCACACCAACTCAGAGCTCCAGGTGAGTTTGTCCCAGAGGGGTGACGAGCTGAAGGCCGCCAAGGATTCCATTGAAGACTTGGAGCTGAAGGTCACCACCCTGAAGGAATCGCTTGATGCTGCCCGGGCCCAGGAGACCAAGCTGAAGGATGAGCTCCGCAAGGAGCGAACCTTGATGGAGAGCGTCAACAAGGCCTCCGAGCTCTTCCGGCAGACTATTGAGGTGTGGACCGAAGAGCTGGTTTCTTCTGCGTCCAACATTGACCAGGAGTTGCTTGCTTTGAAGGTCGAACATCTTATCTATTCGCCGGATCCAGATCTCCCGCACAGCGCCAAGCTCAGCCTCTTCTTCAGAGGCGTCGCTCCAGCTCTTGCAGGTCTCCGGAACCGCATCCCCGCGCAGCTGGCCGAGGAGTCGCGCCGTCTCTGCGCGGGAACTCTGGAGCGGGTCTTGACGAAGATCGTGTACCGCAACCCGGGGATTAATCTCACAAACGTTCTTCGCACCCTGCCAGCAGATGCAGACACGGAGGCCCTGAAGGAGCAGGTCGGCCACATCATCGCCAAGGTGGCAAGGCTTGGCAGGAAGGAAGGCGACCGCGTAGACTAGGGCCCCATTTATCTTTATCTTTTTATTGCTGCATATTATGTTATGAACTCATTAGTCCATTGCGAGAAGCTATCCTTGTAAGATATTTGCTTTACTTCAATCAATCAGTGCAATGTTATCTTCCTTGTTCCAATCTTTGACTTTGTATGTTCTTCACCCTACGCTCCCGGGGAGCTTGCCGGCAAGGGGCCCTTGTCGCGAGCGCTGAGTGCTGGACTCTGAGCAGCCTGCTGGCCAAGGTCCTCGCCGGCAAGTAACCTTGCCGCAGCAGGTCGCAACGCACTTAGCTTGCTGAGTGTACTCGGAAACGAGGCAAGGGCGCGACACTTGTCGCAGCTCACTTAAATCGTTGAGTGGACTCGAAAACAAGATAAGGGTGCGGCAAGCTACGGGTAGGTTCCTCCGCGCACAGGTTTTCCATACAAAGTGTGATCGTTCAAGGAAGACAACCAAAATTTAAAATTTGAACTGGTCAAATCCTAACAACTTATCTTTCATATGCTGCTTGCTCATGTTGTTTGCTTTTCGGTAAGGCTCTTCTTACTTGAACAACACCTAGTTCCTCCTCCGTCTCCTTCCCCCCCGGCAAACTTGTGCGCGAGGAACATTCCTTCTGCTTAAGAGAAAAGGAAAAGGAGAGGGAAACAAGCATATTGCCTTTCGACGTAATGGTGCTTACCGCATGTCTGAGTGTTGCATCAAATGCCAAACAAAACATGCAAATAGCAAAGAGAAGCATGCAAAAGGCAATCGATGCGAAAACACGAAATCTTTACTGATGCACGGGGTCTGCGCCCGGCTTTGTACAAAGGGTTACATGCAACAGCGGCAAGGCTTGTACAAAAGGTGGTTGCCGGAGCGGATCACGGCAACCGCGCCTTAGGGGTGAAACTTGCGAAGATGCTCTATGTTCCAGGAGTTGCTCACCGGTAAGCCTTCTTCGGTCTCGAGGCGGACAGCGCCGGGCCTCGTAACTTGTCTCACCCGATAAGGGCCTTCCCACTTCGGCGTCAACTTGTTGGAATTCTTGGCGGACTGAACACGCCGAAGAACAAGGTCGCCTTCCTCGAGACTCCTGGCCTTGACTTTGCGGCTGTGATAGCGGCGCAAAGCTTGCTGGTATCGAGCAGCTCGTACAGCAGCCTGGAGACGTCCCTCCTCAAGGAGCAATGCGTCATCTTGCCGCAGTTGCTCTTGCTCGAGCTCATCATAAGCGAGTACTCGAGGAGATCCGTATACGAGTTCCGTGGGGAGAACTGCCTCTGCTCCATAGACTAGAGCAAAGGGTGTCTGTCCGGTGGCTCGACTTGGTGTCGTTCTGATTGACCAAAGAGCCGCCGGGAGCTCCTCTATCCAATTCTTTCCGCACTTGCGCAGCCTGTCAAAGGTCCTTGTTTTGAGCCCGCGCAGCACTTCAGCATTTGCCCTTTCTGCTTGACCGTTGCTCCTCGGGTGAGCAACAGAAGCGAAACAGACCTTGGCGCCAAGGTCTTGGACGTATTGCATGAAGGTGCGACTAGTGAATTGCGTACCGTTGTCGGTGATGATCCTGTTAGGGATCCCGAAACGGCAAACAATCGACCTGAAGAACCTGACTGCTGACTGTGCTGTCACCTTTCTCACTGGCTCCACTTCTGGCCACTTTGTGAACTTGTCGATCGCAACGTACAAGTACTCAAAGCCCCCGACAGCACGAGGGAAAGGGCCGAGGATATCGAGCCCCCAGACCGAGAAGGGCCATGACAAAGGGATTGTTTGGAGAGCTTGAGCTGGCTGATGGATTTGCTTCGCATGGAACTGGCACGCTTCACACTTGGTTACTAGTGCAGTCGCATCTTGGAGGGCTTCTTGCCAAAAGAACCCTTGCCGGAAAGCTTTCCCGGCAAGCGCCCTTGCGCCAATGTGGTGGCCGCATATGCCTCCGTGTATTTCTGCCAACAGTTTCTGTCCATCTTCTCTGGAGATGCATTTCAACCTGACACCATTGAGTCTTCTTCTGTACAGCTCGTTATCCACAAACTGATACATACTTGACTGCCTGGTTATCTTCTCTATCTCTTGAGGGTCGTCGGGAAGTTCTCCAGTTTGCAGAAAACGGACGATCTGCTGCGCCCACGCCGGAGCTCGAGGCTCGACGGCAAGGACTAAAGGCTCGAGGGCCGCTGCGGGAACCTCAGCTTCTACGGCAAGGACCTCTGGTCCTGTCGGAGCTGACGGTCCCCCGGCAAGCTCGCCGGAGCGAGGTTTGTCGGGAACACTTGCTTCAACTGTACAAGCCCGAGGGCTCGCAGGAGCAAACTGTTCCTCAGCGTTGTTGTTGATCTTGGGAACTTTGGCGGCGGGTTCAGGAAGATCCGCCGGCAAGTAGTCGCCGGAGACCAACTTTCTCTTCTTGGACTGCCCAATTGATGGTGTAACTGATGGTTGAGTCAACTTGAGCAAAAAGGTCCCTGGTTCCACAGGTAACTTCATTGCGGCGCACTTTGAAAGGCCATCTGCAATCTCATTTTGGGCTCTTGGGACGTGCTCCATCTGCAAACCTTCAAAGTGCTCTTCAAGCTTTCTCACTTCATCGACATATGCTTCCATCAAAGGACTCTGGTAGCTTTTGTTAACTTGTCGGACCACCAACTGAGAATCTCCCCGAACAATCAGCTTTCTGATCCCAAGTTCGGCCGCAATCCTGAGGCCGGCAAGCAAGCCTTCATATTCTGCAGTGTTGTTTGTCGCCTGCTCCCTGGGAAAGTGCATCTGGATAACATATTTGAGGTGCTCTCCGGTGGGCGCGATGAGTACCACGCCGGCACCGGCGCCTTGCAGCGAGAAGGCACCGTCAAAATACATTACCCATTCACTTGTCGCTTCTTGCACGGGTACGCTCGTTTCTTGAACTTCTTCTTCTGGCGTTGGGGTCCACTCAGCGATGAATTCTGCCAAAGCTCGGCTCTGTATGGTTGAAGTACTTTCAAACTTGAGTCCAAAGCTTGACAGCTCCAGTGCCCACTCGACGATCCTGCCTGTTGCCTCTGGATTGTGCAATATCCTCTTCAACGGAAAGCGAGTGACCACCGTTATCTCATGGGCTTGGAAGTAGTGGCGCAGCTTCCTCGAGGCCATGAGGAGGCCGAAAAGCAATTTTTGCACACCAGAGTACCTTGATCTAGCTCCCTGGAGAAGGGAACTTACAAAATACACTGGGCGCTGCACCATCTTCTTCCGCACCTCTCCTTGTTCCTGCGCAGAGTCTTCCTTGTCGGGGCCAGAGCTTGTCGGGACAGTCCCCTGCTTGTCGCTAGATTCGCTTGCTGGTGACGCTGACTCCTCGTCGGACTCCCTCTCCGCTACTAACGCAGCACTAACCACCTGGTTGGTTGCCGCTAAGTATAGCAACAACTTTTCCTGTGGTTTAGGTGCGACAAGTATAGGAGTGGAGGACAGGTACCGTTTCAAATCCTGCAACGCCGCCTCCGCTTCCGGAGTCCACTTCATGGGACCTGCCTTCTTCAAGATTTTGAAGAAAGGTAGGGCGCGTTCTGCGGATTTTGAAATGAACCTACTGAGGGCAGCAACGCAACCTGCAAGCCTTCTGACATCCTTGACGCGCTTCGGGGCTTCTATCTGCTCGATGGCTTTAATCTTGTCGAGGTTGGCTTCAATCCCCCTCTGTGATACAAAGAACCCGAGAAGCTTGCCGGAGGGAACTCCAAAGACGCACTTCTCGGGGTTCAGCTTGAGCTGTATCCTGCGCAGGTTCTGAAACGTTTCTTCCAAGTCTTGAATCAGTGTTTCTTTGCTCTTGCTCTTCACCACGATGTCGTCCATGTAGGCTTCTACATTCCTGTGGATCTGTGGCTCAAAAGCAGTGTACACTACCCTTGCAAAAGTTGAGCCTGCATTCTTCAGTCCAAATGGCATGCGGATAAAGCAATAGGTGCCACATGGAGTGATAAATGCAGTCTTCTCTTCATCTTCCTTGGCCATGAAAATCTGGTGATAGCCTGAGTAAGCATCAAGAAAACAGAGTAGCTCACATCCGGCCGTGGAGTCAACGATCTGGTCAATGCGCGGCAAAGGGAAGGGATCCTTGGGACATGCTTTATTGACATCAGTGAAGTCTATACACAGTCTCCACTTCCCGTTGGCCTTGCGCACGACGACTGGGTTTGCCAACCACGTCGGATGGATCACACCTCTAACTAGGCCTGCTGCCTCTAGTTTCTTGATCTCCTCATTGATGAACTCTTGGCGCTCCACGGCTTGCTTCCTCACTTTTTGCTTGATGGGCCGCGCATGAGGACAGACATCAAGCTTGTGCTCAATCACCTTCCTGGGAACACCGGGGATGTCAGATGGTTGCCAAGCAAACACATCGACATTCGCCCGCAGGAAGGCGACGAGCGCGCTTTCCTATTTGCTGTCAAGGGTGGCACTGATGGTGAAGGTACCACCAGTGCCATCCTCCTTTGCGGACACCTTCTTGGTTGCCGGAGGAGCAGCCATCCCTTTCTTGCTCTTGCCGGTGGAGCTCGATGGAACGTCCTCGACGGCAGCGCAGCACTCCGAAGAGGTGCGGTTGCCGGAGTGGGTCCCAGAGCACTTGCCGGACTTGGTCTTCGTCTTCTTCCCCCCGGGAGCTTCAGCGGCAAGAGTATCCTTCTCGGCCGCAGCTGCCGCATCCCGGTAAATCTTGTCGGCGCAGATAAGCGCATCTTTCTTGTCGCTATGGACAGTGATGACGCTTATCGGCCCCGGCATCTTCAGCACGTTGTAGGCATAGTGGGAAGCTGCCATGAACTTGGCGAGGGCGGGACGGCCGAGTATTCCATTGTAGGGCAATGGAATATCGGCAACGTCAAAAGTGATGCGCTCAGTCCTGAAGTTGAGCTCCCCGCCAAAGGTCACCGGCAGAGTAATCTTTCCCTTGGGCTTGCTCCTTCCCGGGTTGATTCCTTGGAATGAACCGGTCTCTTCGAGCTCGCCGTCTTGAATCTGGAGCTTCTTGATCACAGCAGAGGAGATCAAGTTCAGCCCGGCCCCGCCGTCAACCAACATTTTGGTGACCTTGAGGTTGCGGATGGTGGGGGAAACCAGCATCGGCAAGCACCCGACCGCCGTGGTGCGGTCAGGGTGGTCCTCAAGGTCAAAAACGATGGGCGTGCTGGACCATTTGAGGAGCCTGCGCGACTCCACGGGCGGCTCCGCTGCATTGACCTCACGCACCCACTGTTTCAGCTGGCGGTGGGAGGTGTGCAGGGAGGCGCCACCGTCGACGCACATGACCTCCGTGGCCTTCTGGAACTCCTGCTCGCTGTTCTCGTCGTCCTCCATGTCTTCATCGTCGTCTTCGTCGTTGTCGCGGCCCCGGGGAGGTCGATCTCCTTGCCGCTGCTTGGCCTTGCCGCGGCGTCCTCCCCGGCCATTGAATGGCCGCTTCTTGCTGGGCTCTTCCCCGCCACCTTGGGCCTTCTCCTTGTCGCGCCTCTCGTACTCAGCTTTTTGCTGCTCGACGAGGTACTCGACGCGCTTGCAGTTGGAGAGGTCGTGACCCTTGGTACGGTGAATCTTACAGTATTGCTTGTCGGAGCTACCCGGCTTGTCGGCCGCCGCCGCAGGGGCAGGCTCCTTGCCGGAGCCGCCAGCCTGCGCTTGCTTGGCGGGGGCCTCTTTGCCGGACTTCTCGACGGCAAGCACTTCCTTCTTGCCCTTCTTCCTGTTGTTCCGCCGCCGGCTCTTCTTTGCCGGGGTGGCGTCGTCGCTGTCGCTTCCCCCTGCGCCAGCATCCTCCCCGGGGAGTTTCCTCCCCTCTTCCGCACGGGCGCACTTGTCGGCAAGAGCGTAGAGCTCGCTGACGTCCCTGATCTTGGTCATTGCCATCTCCTCACGCATGCGGCGGTTACGCACGTTCTGATGGAACGCGCTGATAACCGCAGCAGGGTGAACGTCGGGGATGTTGTGCTGTACCCGGCTGAAGCGTTGGATATACTTGCGCAGGGGTTCGCCTTCCTTCTGGGCCAAGATATGGAGATCGCTCTCCTGGCCATGGGGTTTGTGGCCGCCGGTGAAGGCGCCAACAAACTGATGGCAGAGGTCGGCCCAAGAAGAGATAGAGCCTTCCGGCAAGTGCATGAGCCACGAACGGACGTTCGGTTTCAGCACGAGCGGGAAGTAGTTGGCTAGGATCTTCTCGTCGCGCCCCCCGGCAGCTTGCACTGCTATAGTGTAGACGCTGAGAAACTCCGAGGGGTGCGTCTTGCCGTCGTACTTCTCCGGTACGTCGGGCTTAAAGTTCTTCATGCTGGGCCACTGGACGCGCCGCAGCTCGCGGGTGAACGCAGGGCAGCCTGCCGCGTACGGCAAGTCGCCTGGTTCACCGGGCGCGGGTGCGTCGACAGTGTTCCCAGCTCTCTTGTCGGATTGTCGCCGAGCTTCTCGGCGGCGCTCGATCGTGGTTCGAGCGTCTTCATCTCGCCGGTCGTCGAGGACCTGGCGCTGGTCCCGACGGGCCCGCGGGTCCGACGAGGCTGTGGAGCCGTCGTCGGGGTTGTTCCGGCGGGGCGGCGTCTTCTGCTTCTGCGGCGGGGAGTGCACGCTTGTCGCACCCCCGGCAGTCTTGTCGCCGATAGCCTTCGTCTTCTCAGCCTGCCGCGGCCGTGAGGCCGACGGCTGCTGCGGAGAGTCGTTGTTGGCGAAGTCTATCAGGCTCCGGATGGTAGCCCTCCATTCTTCGGCCTTGTCAGCCGCCGGAGGAAAATCAAGAAGCAGCTGCGCCCTTGCGAGCGCTTCTGCCGGAGTAGTGGGGAACGCGGGCGAGCGGTGCGAGGAGCGGGATACGCTCGGACTTCTAACGACGTTAGAAGGAGCGGGGTCCCGCGCCGGCGCCTTCGCTTTGCTTGTGCCCGGACGGGGGTCCGGGGCGTCCCGCGAACCCCCAGTTTGGCCTTGTCCCAGCAAGCGGATACCACCTCCCGTGGTATGG
This sequence comes from Secale cereale, assembly GCA_902687465.1. Lineage (NCBI taxonomy): Eukaryota > Viridiplantae > Streptophyta > Magnoliopsida > Poales > Poaceae > Secale > Secale cereale. Next base: position 53,519,294 of record LR738716.1, read on the forward strand.
CGCTGCGGGGTCGTCGTATGCTGTGATGGACGCGGCGCGTCCACGGAGACCGAGGTCCGGTCGTCCGTCTTGTTCTTGGATCTGGTGGCACCGTGAGTGTCCTCGCCGGCAACCACCCTTCCGACGGCGTCTCCCCCGCCCACCGTTGGCTCTGGTGGCGGCGGGTGCGACGCAGACGGGCCTCCGACCTCCGAAGGCTTCTTCTTCGGGGCCATGGAGTTGTCGCTGATGAAGTTGCTGATGAAACTGGAGAGGTTGATGAAGAATGCGCCCGCGCGAACGCCGGATCAGGTTCGCACAACCTCGACGCCCCCTACCTGGCGCGCCAAAGATGTCGGGGGAAACTGTCCGCCACGAACACCTATGGGACCGGAGCCCCTTTGTCTGTGCGGTACGAGGGCGGAGGGAGCACAAAGAGCAGATCGAAGCAGACGCGCGGGCAGTTTTACCCAGGTTCGGGCCGCACGGATGCGTAAAACCCTACTCCTGCTTGGTTGTGTATTGAGTGGGACGCTCGGGAGCTTGAAGAAGCAGCTACACCGTGCGTGAGAGTAATCTAGGTTTCGAACCCCCTCCACGTTGTGCATGGGCCTCCTTTTATAGTGCAAAGGGGTCACCGACAGGTGTCAACGTAGGAGTAAGGGGTAAAAATGTAAAAGAGGTGGTAGTTGTAACAGTGCGGGAACAGTGGAGCTACAGTACAGAACAGTGGTCTATACCTACTTTAACAGTGGGGGACAAGGGCATTCAATGCCCGTCGCCGTCGACCCCAAAAGCTCCCGCCTTAGCGTCTCCGTCCGCCACGGCGACGGATTTATCACCGTGGTGTGCCACCGTGTACCCCAGGCTGCACAGCCATCCGCCACGCGTCCCTGGTTAGGCCCCAGGGCGACGCGTGGGCCGATGAGCTGGAGCGCGGGCACACAGCGTAGCCTCCCCGGCAAGCGCCTTGCCGGGGTCTTGATCTTGCCGGGCCCGGGAACTTGCTGCTCCCCGGGCCCCTTGCCGGGGCGCGCATAGCGCCGAGGCAATATCTTCTAATCTTCCTGGCAAGCTCCTCTTGCCAGGGTCTTGTGTTATTGGAACAGTCTTGAGCCTGGTACGGCCTTCCCGGCAAGCTCCTCTTGCCGGGGTCTCGATCTTCTGTCTTGTATACTTTGTTTTTGAATGGTTTAATAGGAGGCAGGAAGGTCTCCGGCGAGCACGCAGTAAACCTTGCCGCGGGAAGCTGCAACTGCCCGTGCACAAGTTGGGGTACTGGGGTACCCCTACCTTAGTACACCGACAGCGGGGCTGCACCTCTCCATCAACACCATCATCAACCTCCTCCTCACCATGTCCATGCGTGAGTAGTTTCCTCCGGGGCTGAGGGCTCGTACGTGTAGCTATGTGGTTATCTCTCTCTCCCATGATGTGATCTTCTTTGTGATCATAGGCTATGTTAATCTAGGGTGATCCCGTGATATTTCCCCTTCCTCTATGTATTGGATTGATTTACTCACTTGTCTTTATCTAGTATAATCCCCGAGACCAAGGTGACAGCGGTCTATTGGACATGGATTAGAAGAATATTTTCATGAGTGATTTCCTCTCTTGTGTGTTGATTGAAGATTGAGAGTCTCTGGGTGCTTGTCTTTGACTATCCTTTAGATATGTTGTGGTGATTGTGGGACTCGCTTTGGATGGCCGCGGTGACATTGGGAAATCCATAGATTGAGAACTACGAACTTTGAGGTGTGCTTTTGTAGCCCTACATAATTCTCGTCCTCTCTTGACCACGAAGGAATGACCTCCGGGTGCGTCTCCAGTGCATGTTTTATGGGAAATATCATGTGATTCGATTATGTTAATGTTGTTGGGAGTTGCCACTAGTGAAAGTATGATCCCTAGGCCTTGTTTCCACCATTGCAATACCATTTGTGCTCACGTTTACCACTTGTTTGCTTGCTGCACTTTTTATTACAGATTTATATTACTTTGCTTTGCCACTCCTATCATCCATATTTTACCATCTCTTCGCCGAACTAGTGCACCTATACAACTCCTAGTTGTATTAGGTGTGTTGGGGACACAAGAGACTTCTTGTATCTTAGTTGCAGGGTTGCTTGAGAGAGACCATCTTCAACCTCTACTTCCCTGAGTTCGATAAACCTTAGGTCATCCACTTGAGGGAAATTGCTGCTGTCCTACAAACCTCTGCGCTTGGAGGCCCAACATAGTCTACAAGAGTAGAAGCGTGTGTAGACATCAAGCTATTTCTGGCGCCGTTGCCGGGGAAGTGAGTTCTTGAAGGTATATTTTTAGATCTTGCAATTAAATCTTTTTGTTTCTTGTTTTTATTTCACTAGTTATTTTTATGGAAAACCGCAATCTTAGTTCGTTGCTTGTGGGAAGACGCCCCACACCTGTGGTGGTTGCTCCTCCTCCTACTGAAATTGTGCCCTATAAAATACCGGCTGGTATTATCGATTATGTTTTGGCTAATCGTTATGAAGGAGACAGACATCCCGGTGAACACTTGCTATATCTGTCACAACTATGTTCATTATTTAAGCTTGCAAGTGTATCAATGGAGTTTTTCATGAGGAAATTGTTCGCCGTATCACTTATAGATAAAGCTTCAGATTGGTATAAGCTTCTCGATAACTCGCACTTGCTTGATTGGCAAGAGCTTATGTCTCTCTTTTACTCCAAGTTTTATTCTCTTCATGAAGTCCATGAGAATAGGAATTATGTTTATAATTTCTATCCTCATGACGGAGAGAGCGTAGCTCAAGCTTGGGGGAGACTGAAAACGTTAATGCTAAAAAGTCCTAACCATGGGCTCCCCAAAGATGCTTATGTGGAGAGTAAGAGTACCTTTTTGCATGTGGATCATGGTAACAATGCTTTATGTGATGCTTATATTGTTGAGTTTATTCGTGATCCCACTGAAAATTATTATGAGAAGGGAACATATGCTTATAGATATTTCAATAATATTAAGTTCCCTCTCTTTATGGTGAATATTTTGAAGTTATGCTTGTTTTGCCTTCCTATGCTAGTTGCTTTGTGCTTCAATGAATTATTCTATTGCAATATTCCTATGCATAGGAAGCATGTTAGGCTTAAATGTGTTTGGTATTTGCTTCTTGATGCTCTCTTTTGTTCTTCAGCTCTTATTCCTACGAGAGCATCATTAAAGCCTTAAGCCTATCTTTATGGCTATAAAGAAAGAGCTCTAGGGAGACAACCCTTGTTATCTTTGCTTTCAGTTTTAGTGGTCTCGATGTTTGTTACTACTGTAGCAACATCATTGTATCTTTATTTTTCAGCTTTGTGCCAAGTTTAGCCTCCGATTGCAAGAAAGTTCAAAAGTTGTGACGTGTTGTCCAGGAAACAGATTCTGTCCTTGGATAGAAAAATTCGTACAAAATCACCAGATCATCTTTTTGGTCTGAATTGTTTCGACAGCGTGCTCTATACAATTGTCTTTCGGGCGTCTGTTCTGAGTTTTTTGATTCGAGATGCAGAAGTGCCCCGAAAAAATTATTTACTACCTGCTGGTCTGTTTTTCACAGATTCTGTCCTGTTTTGCCTTTCCTTCATTTTGCAAACCTTGAGCTTGCTTTTTCATTGCAAAAACCTTTTGGCAATCTTAAGAAACAGTAGACCTTCAAGAATATCCTTATTTCCAGAAAGGAAACATTATTTTATTAAGGGTACTAACCTCGCTAATCAGATTATGATGAGTTATGTATGAAGGGAGTTTTCAAGTGTGCGAGGGAAGATGATAAAAAGATTCAGGAGTGCCAAACGCTCAAGCTTGGGGATGCCCCCATGCACCCCCAAGAAATATTCAAGAAGACTCAAGCGTCTAAGCTTGGGGATGCCCCCGTGCATCCCCTTCTCCATCAACATTATCAGTTCGTCTTTCGTTCCACTATATTTTTATCACTTCATGTGTTATGTGCTATGCTTGGAGTGTCTTGCTTTTAGTTTCCTTTTTAGTTTCTTTAGCTTTGCTTGCTGTTCATAACGAGTTGGAACTCAGCTTTCTTTGTGTGGGAGAGAAACACGCTCCACTTCAACCTAGAACATAACATAGAATTTTCATGTCTATCCTTGCTGTGTGTGTTCTTTGTCTTTCAATAGCTACTATCATGTTCAACTCTTAGTTTTCATGCTTATCTTTTTAAAGAGCTTTTGTTTAGTTGGTCGCTGGAACTCTCTTTAGTTATCATGCTTATCTTGTTAAGAGAGTTGGCTTCTGTTGCACAGGTTGATATGTCTATGATAAAAATGCTATGTGCATAATGGTGCTTAGTAGTTCATGTTTTCTTATGGTTAGTCTCAAATAGCTGGGGGGTTCTCAATGTGTTATTGGAGTACCAACATGATTTGTTTGCCTATGATGTGGTATGGTTTAGTGATATCTTCCTTCAAGAATTTATTTTGATTGACTTGGCATATGCTCACGCATATTTAAGACTGTAAAGAAAGTCTATCAGGCCTTGATGATCTTTAATTTCTAAGTAGCGGTATAACTTCCATGCCAGATTCAATGTTGCTTTGTTGCTCTGCATGATTATGACCGTCATTGCTCTCTTAGTTGGTCGCTCCCAGTCTTTTGCTAACCTTCGCCTGTACTAAGCGGACTGAATGCTTGTGCATCCAAAATACTTTAAACCAGTTATGCCATATGAGTCCACCATACCTTCCTATACATGGTATTTACCTGCCATTCCTAATGAAGACTTTCATGTACCATCTCGAAATTATTCAAAAAAGCATTTATCTTTTGTGCCTCTGTTTTAGCTCATGAGGAAGTAGTAGTTAATTCATGATATTTTTAAGTTGGACAAGCTTCACCCCAGGATTGCATGTCTAATGTGCAAACCCCTAATACGAGAAGGAACAGGCATAGAGTGCGCCCGACTCATTAAAAAATATACAACAAACAAACCCTCCTTCACGCTTTGTTCATGAGAAATCAGAAAACTTTGGCAGTGATAAACAAAGGAGATTAAGAGGATATGATCGTCCTCATGCGGGAGCCGTTCCTCGAAACTTGTCCAGCTCGAGAATTAATTGAGTTATCTGCTAGCATTCGTTGACGAAATATGCATATTCTAAAAAAATAAATTTTACCTTTGTTTTTAAAACCAAGAACTCTGGTACATGTTTAGTTTTTGTTTCCGACCACGGGTTTTCAACCTCGCCATCAAAAGCCACAGTTCGAGAGTCTACACCTTCTTTCTTTAAAGCACCAACTATTGAGAGCATGATTGTCATTCTGAGTGTAATGTGCATTGTCCCAAAGTACCATTGTCTTTTGCATGATTATGATATCGTTTATTCTGAAATCATTGTATCTAGTCGTCACTTAAACTTTGGAGGTGCCCCTGCATTTATGTTTTGCTTCACTAAAGGGGGCAAGCGAGGTATCACTTTGTCATGTTTGCACACCATGCTCACTACAAATCTATTGAGTGTTTCAGTATCATATTGTAAAACTTTCAGTTCTTTGTGATATTCTCATGAGGAAACTTAATTACTACAGATTCATGATCTCAGTAAGCATTTGTCATGTGACTGTGAAAAGTTCTTATATGGTTAATAGCATGTCACCATAGAAATTATGCTTGTTATCATTTACCTACTCGAGGACGAGCAGGAATTAAGCTTGGGGATGTTGATACGTCCAAAACGTATCTATAATTTCTGCTTGCTCCATGCCTTTTTTGTGTGAAATTGCTATGATATTTATGCACTTCCATACACTTTTGATCATATTTGGACTAACCTACTAATGGTTGCAAAAGTGCATAATGTTCTTATTTTACACTTTATTGTGTAGGAATTACTTGGAAATTGACAAAAACGCAAAAGGAGTCGTATTGGAGTAGGACTTTGACTTTCCTGAAATCTGTCTGACAACGTTTTTTAAAGATGGTCACGTTCCGTCCCGAAGACGATGTCAAACGGAAAAAGTCTAGTTGCGAAAGTTGTGGGGAATTTCGAGGCGATACTTCTGGATATAAAATTCGTCCAAATTGGAGTCCGGACGGCCGAGTAAAGCCCATTTTACTTAGGCCCAAAATCTGATGACGGGAATCCGAGAGTCTATATAAAGAGAGGAAACCTAGGTCACCAAGGGCCACGAATTTTCCTCCTCCCGAGCCGCCGTCTTGGAGGGGAGGACCAGCACCATTGTAGCACCATCCACAAGGAAGAAGGGGGGCCAAGGAGCCGCTGCCCCCTAGGGCCGCCGCCGCCCCCTAGGGCCGCCGCCCCCGCCGCGCCCCAAGGGCCGCCGCCACCGCCTCCGTGGCTGCCGCCGGCCGTCTCCTCCTCGCGGGGCTGCACCTCTCCATCAATACCATCATCAACCTCCTCCTCACCATGTCCATGCGTGAGTAGTTTCCTCCGGAGCTGAGGGCTCGTACGTGTAGCTATGTGGTTATCTCTCTCTCCCATGATGTGATCTTCGTTGTGATCATAGGCTATGTTAATCTAGGGTGATTCCATGATATTTCCCCTTCCTCTATGTATTGGATTGATGTACTCACTTGTCTTTATCTAGTATAATCCCCGAGACCAAGGTGACAGCGGTCTATTGGACATGGATTAGAAGAATATTTTCATGAGTGATTTCCTCTCTTGTGTGTTGATTGAAGATTGAGAGTCTCTTGGTGCTTGTCTTTGACTATCCTTTAGTTATGTTGTGGTGATTGTGGGACTCGCTTTGGATGGCCGCGGTAACATTGGGAAATCCATATATTGAGAACTACGAACTTTGAGGTGTGCTTTTGTAGCCCTACATAATTCTCGTCCTCTCTTGACCACGAAGGAATGACCTCCGGGTGCGTCTCCATTGCATGTTTTATGGGAAATATCATGTGATTCGATTATGTTAATGTTGTTGGGAGTTGCCACTAGTGAAAGTATGATCCCTAGGCCTTGTTTCCACCATTGCAATACCATTTGTGCTCACGTTTACCACTTGTTTGCTTGCTGTACTTTTTATTACAGATTTATATTACTTTGCTTTGCCACTCCTATCATCCATATTTTACCATCTCTTCGCCGAACTAGTGCACCTATACAACTCCTAGTTGTATTAGGTGTGTTGGGGACACAAGAGACTTCTTGTATCTTAGTTGCAGGGTTGCTTGAGAGAGACCATCTTCAACCTCTACTTCCATGAGTTTGATAAACCTTAGGTCATCCACTTGAGGGAAATTGCTACTGTCCTACAAACCTCTGCGCTTGGAGGCCCAACATAATCTACAAGAGTAGAAGCGTGTGTAGACATCAAGGGTTTCATATGAACCATACAAGGACTCGACTGCGCATAGGGGTTACACGACCTATCCTACCGTAGGGGTCACGATCTGGCATATCCGAGTAGCGAATAATGCCCAAGCGGCGGAATGCTCGGTCGCGTATTCCGGCTCTTCGGGGTCTTCCTCCTTGTCTTCATCTGTCAGGGCCCCTTGTCACTTGAGGGTGTGGGGGAGTGGAGGAGTTGGATACGACGGTGCTTTGTCGGTGGTGCAGGGAAAAGCTTGCGATATTCCCTTGCCGTCATCCGGCGTCGCCGAGGAGGTTCTTCATTCTTGGAAGATACATCTTCGGAGGGCCTTCCGCCTCGGTATGCGATAGCGGACTGTCCAGAAGGTGCTCCTTCTTTCTTGATCCTATTTGTCTTCTCTTGAGTTCGACGAAGAAGTGCCTTGGTCTTGTGAAGTTCCTCTCGAAGCTTCATCGATTCCGAGGCCAAGTCTTGTGCCAAGCTGTCGGCACATAGACTAAAGTAGGTCTGGAACCGAAGCGAGAGTCCTTCCTTCAGTGGAGGGGCTAATGCGCTGCTTTCATCTTCACCTTCCTTCCGGTTAGGCAAAAAGCGAGTTGTCATCTTGGCTGCCATCTCCGGAAGAAGCTCGCGGAGACGGGTTAGTGCCTTGAGTGCAGCAGCCTCGACAGCGAGAGGTAATGTTGCCATCTGGGGTCCCTCAAAGAACCAACTTGTGGGAGGATCGTTTGCCTTCACGATCACTTCCACATGGTATTCCACCTCAGTGTCGCTAACCCAATGCTCAAGGTATGTGAGGATGGGCGCTCGGTGGAACTAACACTCCTGGAGGCTATCCTCTAGAAGCAAAGGAAACCCAGTGGTCAGGTGCTCTTCGGGTACAGCGGCCATCTACAAAGGTGGAATAGGAGAGGTTAATAAGCTGATGAAATCTCAGGTTTAGAAAAAGAAGAGAGGTTCGGAAGGTTTTTGAAAAGGGGTCTCATCTAACTAACGCCCATGTTAACTAAGGCTTCCTACAGTCAGGATGGCTCTGATACCAGCTCTGTGGGGACCCTGACTTAGAAGTCGAGATCACCGAATGCACGTGTACAATGATCCCAGAGATCAATGCTCACTGAACACACAGAAGCTGAATAACAAGAGTCTTACATCCATACATACCGTCTTACACAAATTATGGCCATTATGGCCAAGTCTTACATAGATAAAGCCTCACGGGCTGAATAGCAAATAACTCAAATAGCGGAAGTCTTCGATGATAAGTAGAACCCATGCCATCTGCCTTAACCCTACAGGCATTCTGACTGGGATAGCGTCCTAGTTCGCATGCTCGTCTCCAAAGAACTCTTCTTCATATTCCTGTTCCTCCATGCCTGGCCAATTAAATAACCAGTGACAAGCCAATGAGTACTTTGAATGTACTCGCAAGCAACCCATGATTTGGTTCAAAGTAACAATGCAATCAAACAACAATGAACAATCTAGCTACGAGCTAGAATAAATATTCTACCATCAAGTATATGCATCAATAATTTCTCATAACCTCGAGGACAGGTTACCGATATCAACATGATTATGATTCATCTCATCGAGTCAAGTCACCACCTTGACTCATCATACACACACACAAGGTTTCGCAAACATTGGACGTAGCCCAAGAGCGGTTACCCAACTGTCCTTGACCGTGGACACGGCTATTCGAATAGTTTTACACTCTGCAGAGGTTGTACACTTTACCCACAAGATCCGGGAAGCTTTCGTGTCACCCACGATCCCGCAGTACCTCAAGTACTCGGGGGAAGCACCCGGTCACTATCTTTCCTTAGTCGACACTAACATAGAGTCCACTCGTTGGTACACGGCCCTCGAGTACAAACAATAGATCACGGGACTTGTCCTAATTTCAATGTCACGCGTACCCGAAGGGACCAACGGTGTGTCCGGTGCCCTGTGAAAACAGTCATGGTCGTCTATCCAAGCACGACCCCGTCCCGGGAAAGACCTCAAGTCTTCCCGTCACTAGTAATGCGGGCACCATGCTAGTATCGGCCTAAGTAATCAATAAAGCCCCATCCCATAAGGGGTAGAGTGGTTGCACATGTACGGTTGGAATAACGGTCGCAACTTAAACCAATCCGTTTGAAAAACATCACACATACTTGTCTCGGTACACCACTTCGTCATCAAGTAGTTACCCATCTCACCATCTCCCTCGGGCATGAATGGCACCCGACGTTTTTTTGAAAGAATGCAAGCACGAAGGTATCATGGCACACATGCATCTCTAAGCATCACTACTAACCATATGCAAAGCATCTAGCACATAGCAAGGTTATGAGCAAACATGCATCATGTGGTGGTTTCAAACTAGGTCACCACCATAACTCTTATCATCATGCAATCGGAAACAAACGGGTTCCGAAGAACTCAAGTGTATCATGGTCAAAGGGCTGCTTGCCTGGATTGGCTTGGTCTTCAAAGTCTTCAAATCCTTCTCCTTCTCCTTCTTCAGCAACTTCGTCAAATACGGTATCTATACGTCGCAAAATAACAACGGGAAAATAAGACCACAATGGAAACAGAAAAAATCAAAGTGCTCAGAAAAATGTCAACTTATTTTTGTTAAATACTAGAGGGAAAACTAAGATGGCAAAAATTCTTAGTTTGAGTTTTGGAGTTACAGAATGGTATCTAAGGATTTTAGAACAGGAGTTTTATTGCTCAAATTTGAATTTAAATTTGAACAGAACAGAAAAGTTTCATGGATATGTGTGAAAGTGACACCATTAAATAGGTTGGAATATTACAAGATTTTAGGAGTTGGAATTAATTTATTTGGACAAATATTCATTTCTGTAAAATTATTTGAAACTTTACAGAAAAGAAAAAGAAGAAAAAGCCCTGTGCAACTGGGCCAGAACGGCCACAATGCACGGCCCAGGGCTAACAGCCCAGCCGCACGGGGGCCAACGCGTGCACGTCAGGATTTCAAACCTGACGGGCGGGGCCCGGCGGTCAGTGACTGCGAGGGGAGAGAGGGAGCGGTGAGGATGACAGGCGGGGCCCGCCTGTCATCTTCAACCTCTCGGTCATGGCGACGGCGAGCTCACCGGCGACGATTCCGGGCACGGCGGGGCAAACGGAGGGCAGGGATGGACTCAGCAGCGAGTCGCGGAGGTAGTGGTGGTGGTGCGGCTCGCCGGAGAGGCCTGGCTCGTCGGCGGCGAGGTGGGACGGCGGAGGGTCGTCGGGAAGTTGTCGGCTAGCTCGATTTTGGCAGCTGCAGAGAGGGGGAAGAGAGGGGAAAGTATCAGTGAGGTGCGGCGGTTCCAGATCGAGCAAAAGGAAGAGCTGTGAGGGCTTGTACTGCGAGATCGCCGGTTGCCCGACGCGGCGGAGCTCCGATCGATCCCAAGCACTGGGGCTTTCTGAGGGCGAATGGATGGTGCTGGAGTGTTGCTGGGGGTGAGGGGAGGCTGTTGGTGCCGTTGGAGAGACTCGGGCGCGCTTATATAACCGAGCCCACGGTCCACCGTGGACTCGTGCGCCGGCGAGGTCGCAGACGAGGCCAAAGGCCGTGCTGGTGCCTGTGTCTGAGTCGGGGAGGTTCGTGGACGAGTCCTACGCCTAGTAGAGGGGAGAGGAGGAGCGGAGAGAGCTCCAGACAGCACGCGCGTGTGAGGCCGAAGAGTGGAGGCTGCGGGCGGCCAGTGCGCGTGTGAAGGCGGCCACTGGAGGGCGGAGGAGGAGGGGGACAGCGCCGGGGGAGGTCGCAGACGTCGAGGGGCATCGACTGGCGCGAGGGGAGAGCTCGAGGTGGTCGGGGCAGGCGATTGGGCGAAGCTACAGTGCGGGGGCGCACTGTAGCGCACTCTGGAGCGGCCTTATCGCATGCCATGGCATGCCATTGGCCCTCTGGGAGCGTCCGCCGTGTCTGGGGGGTCTAGGGTGATGCAAGCAACACGGATGAGGCCTTGGATGCTCTGGAGAATCAAGGTGAGAGAGGTGAAGCTGGTAACTTGGTGAATTTTGGCTGTCCAGCAAGGTGAACTAGGGTTTTCGCCCCTCAATCATGGAGCTGGGGACATGGGGGAGTTACTGGAGGTAGATAGTAACTAGATGAAGCTGTGGTAAAAAGTTGAGGCCAAGGTAAATAGTAAAAGTGATCAAGAAGATGGTTTTGGTAATTTGGCAGAAGGTGTTTGATCAAGTTTTGGTCGAGCAAATGATCTCCACTTGCCATGACACTTAAGAGGATTGAATATTATGTGAAAATAGGGTGTTTCACCAAATTTGGGCTCATTTGAAGATACTAGCCAATGTAACTTTGGTGAACCCTAGAAATCAACAGAAATGGCTTCATCTTGTTTAAGTCAATCTAATCATCTCCCCTTGATGCACCACTTGGTGTAGTTTCATCATTTGGGGTCATGGTCATGCCCACAAAGTTTGAAGCTCCAGGTAAAAAGTTGGTAATGTAAAGTTGTTCAAATTTGCATTTGAACAGAAAGGGTTTTGGGGTATTCTGATCAAGTTGCTCTACTCCAAATCTTGTGCCATTTGGTCTAGATGCCTTATTAGGCCATTCTAGCATGTGCACTAAGTTTGAGAGCATTTGGATAAGTTTGGCAATGTAAAGTTGCTCAAACTTCAAATATGGACAGAATGGTTATGAAGGGTTTTGAGGATGTTTTCTTGCTTCCCAAGGCATGTTACTTGGCAAGATCATCAAATATGTCATATATGACATGATAGAATTTCCCTGGAATTTTTGGAGAATATTTCCTTTGTAAATATTTCAAAAGCTTGAAATATCCAGAAAGGGTTTTGCAGGGATTAGCCCATTATTTTGAACATGACCAAGTGTTGAAACTCTTATATATGGACAATATATGTCCTATGAGTCTCCCTGAATTTTGGCAAATATTTTTGAAATACTTAAATAATTTTCCCCTATTAAAGATCATTTCTGGCCTTAAGAAAAAGCTTTTAAATAAAATAGGAAAATAACTTTTAAAATTATACTTTTGTGGTTTCTGGGAGTCCTATGACTACTAGGTCTCAAATATACTTTTTGAAATAATTTTCTCACCCTAAATCAAGCACTTGAAGTGCAAACCTTAATTTAGGGGTTTTTGGAATACTAAATTTAAAAAATATATTTTTGGCCAAATTAATTTTGTAGGAAAATACTATACTGTTATATAACACTTGGTATGATCATTGGGCAGAAGTTTTGGGTATGGAGATGAATTCTACAAGAGGTAATAGTTGACTTTAATGAGCACATGAAAAGCATATGAAGAAAAACTCAATTCCAAATAAAAGCCAAATGATGCCAAAAAAAATTGCTGGTCCAAATTTTCATGCTTCATTGATGAGAATAACATGTTTACAAAATGCAGGGTGTGACACCCAGATCACCCACATCGCTCCATGTCGATATTTCACTACTTCTTTGCCCCGCACGTACCTCTACTGGCTTATATTTGTGATGACTTTATGTCTCATCAACTCGAGCCACTAGTCTTATTCTAATCACACTTCTTCAATTTCTTTGCCTATAGAGATGCTCGGCCCAATTTTAGGGAAACAACACAAAATGATCGGATGGTCAAAAGGTTGTAAACTTATTTCCTTCGGAAGGATCAACCTTGCCAGCAAATTAAAGCTTGTTTAGGGTTTAGTGTTCAGGGCCTAGTGACTGCATAGGTTGTTTTTTCTTTGGGCAAAATTTGTTTTTGCCACTCTAGTTTTTGCCAATTTTTCTTATGCTACTCTAAAATTTGACATCTCACTTTTGCCACTCTTAGTTTTTGACAATGTATCACAAATGCCATTCTGTTACACTTCCCTGAGTTGACCATTTCTTCTACCTAGTTGACCCGGAAAAAACTTGTCAGTATTTGCATAAATGAGATAAGTCGCCCCTACTGACTTGTGGGGCCACTTTGGAAGTGACCCAGACCCTAATATGTACACACACCCATCGAGCCGTCCTAGGTCCTAACCGTACCACACACACACACACGCATCCAGTCACCACCGCCAACTTCGGCTGCCGGGTTGCCACCTCCGACCGTGTCCCCACGCGCCACCGCAGCCAGCCACCCCCATCTGGGTGCGTGGCGCCCCACCCCTGCCGGCGCGGCCCCTGCCGGAGCTGTTGCCTGGTCATGCGCGAGGCCTGGCCGCCGCCCGCACTCCTTGTGGAGGAGCTCGCCTTCGAGGCCTATCTTTTCGCTCCACGCTGCTCTCCTTGTTCCGAAGCGCTGGTAGCAACCCACCTCCCGTCCTCCCCTACCTCCTCTCATCCACGACGGGGATGTAGTCCCTGCTCTCCCAGGATCTGGGTCCCCATGGGCATGCACGCCTCTATCGTCACCAATGCCGGTTATACACCTCCGGGACTCCGCCTTGTCACCAGCACCGAGTGGGTGCACGCCTCTGCATCATGACCAGTGTGTGGCGGTGCTCGCGACCGTAGGCATCCTCCCGAGCTCCGTGCATCAAGGTGGCAGTGCTTGTGACCGTGGATGAGCCCAAGTCATCTCCATCTCCTGCTGCTCTTCTCCATGGCTGAGACGTACTCCCCTCCGTCCATGGCGCTGCCTCCAATTAGTGCCCCCCCATCCGTCCTCAACACAGTAGCTCCATTGCCCTCCATGTTGCTTGCTAGTTGATCTACAGTTCTACACATGTTGTGAATTGGAGATGCATATGTATTGTGCTTTGTGAATGCTTGATGATGATTCACGTGGAATTTTGCTGAATTAGAGAGATGAAGATGCATATGTATGTGTTGTGCCTTGCACGCCAGATGTATGTGTGTGAAAGTGTGGTGATCAAAGATGTATCAATGGATGTGTGGCTGCTTTATCTGTTTGCAATTTTTTTCTTATTAGCAGATGAACTCAGTTGAATCAACACATCTACTGTGTTCGTCAGGTATCAGTAACATTTCTACGAAAACTGTAGTGGAAAAACAAAACAAAAACCAAGGGCAATATAGTCTTTGCCCTACTTCGTTTGTTCAAATCATGCCTTGACCTAACAGAATGGCATTTGTGATACATTGCCAAAATTAAGAGTGGCAAAAATAAGGTGTCAAAATTTAGAGTGGCATAAGCAAAATTGGCAAAAGCTAGAGTGGCAAAAGCAAAGTTTCCCCTTTTTGTTTAGTTATCTCTGTTCCAAAATAAGTGTATCAGCCGTAATACAACTTTGTACTGAAGTTGGCAAAGTTGGTATAAAGTTGAGACACTTATTTTGGAACGGAGGAAGTACATATTGGCTATGATGTATGAATCATTGAGATGCAATAGGATGCATGTTAGTCTCCTTTGTATTTGATGAAATGTTGCAATGCGGCAACCTTGGACACAACATACATGAAACAAAAGCTGAAAGCTTCATAGCATTGTGCAATTTTATCTCGCTTAAAAATTATAGTACTGTGTACTATAAAGAGCTAGGTGTCGCACAGTGTCCAAAAAATATGGTGATAGTGTGAGGTGGGTCATGTAATCATTTAGCTGCCATGTTTTTGCTGCTTTCGCACTCCTTCGGTGTAAGAGTGGAGAAAATTATAGTGTTATCACAGAATAGAAAAAGGTAAAAGAGTGCAGACGATCTAAGGCGTGGTCCCTGGCTCCAAAATCATTCTACTCCACCTCCTTTTGCTGAAACGTGGGGCATCTAGCATCCAGGTGCACGTCTCATTCACCAAAATAAAGTGTACAATAAAATGAGACTCAACATGGTCGTACCTCCTCAGTAATAATGACCAATCAGCCACCAAATCACATAGACATGGTAGTAAGTTGGACAAGCGAAGCAACAATAACTCTTTGTTGAATCCGCTTCTCCCTTCAATGCAGCCGCCAGTGAGAGGTCACGTCTAATACGTCTCCAACGTATGTGTAATTCTTGATTGTTCCATGCTGTTATATTATCATTCTTGGGTGTTTTACAATCATTTTATATTATTTTTTGGGACTAACCTATTGACATAGTGCCAAGTGTCAATTGCTGTTTTCTGCATGTTTCTTACAGCGCAGGAAATCAATATCAAACGGAGTCCAAACATCGTGAAACTTTTTGGAGATTTTTTATGGGCCAGAAGACACCCAATGGGTCTGAGCTGCACCTGGGGGGGTGCCCCTAGGGGGCACAACCCACCAGGGCGCAGTATCCCCCCTGGCACGCCCAGGTGGGTTGTGCCCACCTCGGTGGCCTCCCGCACCGCCTCTTTACCCTATAAATTCACAAATATTCCGAAACCCTTCGAGGTGAACCTAGATCAAAAGTTCCGCCGCCACAAGGCTCTATAGTCCACGGAATCCAATCTAGAGCCCTTTTCGGCACTCCGCGGGAGGGGGATACCATCACCGGTGGCCATCTTCATCATCTCAGTGGCCACCATGATGAGGAGGGAGTAGTCCACCCTCGGGGCTGACATTTTGTACCACTAGCTATGTGTTTAATCTCTCTCTCTCTCTCGTGTTCTTAAGATGCACAATCTTGATGTATCGTGGGCTTTGTTAATATAGTCGGATCCTATGGTGCTTTCCCCTCTCTATCTTGTGATGAATTGAGTATTCCCTTTGAGATTTCTTTGGATTGAATACTTTTATGGATTTGAGGACACTTTATATATGTCTTGCAATTGAATAATCATGGTGACAATGGGGTATCGTATTGATTTACTTGATATATGTTTTGGCGCTCAACTTGCGGATTCCCGAGGTGACATTGGAGTAATCTATGCATAGGGGTTGATGCACGTTCTTGTCTTTGTTTCTTTAGTAGAAATCTTTGGGAACTCTTTGAAGTTCTTTGTGTTGGATTGAGTATTATGAATATGAATTTGTTCTAGTGTTATTATAGTATGAACTCTTGATAGATCGATCAGCAAGAATAATTTTTGTTATTTTAGTACGAACTCTTGATAGATTGATCGGAAAGAATACCTTGTGTTATTTTAGTACGAACTCTTGGATATATCAATCGGAAAGAATAGCAACAAACAATTCCTTCTTATGTTCTCCGCTAGACAGGAACTTTGGAGTGATTCTTCATCGCACGTTGAGGGTTGGTTATGTGATCCAATTATATTTGTATTGTTGAGATATTGCACTAGGGAAAGTACGGACCCTAGGCCTTGTTTTCAAGCATTGCAATATTGTACGTGCTCTGTTTTATCAATTGGTACCGTGTTGTTTTTATTGTTACTATTAAAAAAATCAATATCTACTATCCATATTACATTTGTATCACCATCTCTTCGCTGAACTAGTGCACCTATACAATTTCCCATTGTATTTGGTGTGTTGGGGACACAAGAGACTTTTTATTATTTGGTTGCAGGGTTGTTTGAGAGAGACCATCTTCATCCTACACCTCCTACGGATTGATAAACCTTAGGTCATCCACTTGAGGGAAAATTGCTACTGTCCTACAAAACTCTGCGCTTGGAGGCCCAACATGTGTCTACAAGAATAAAGTTGCGTAGTAGACATCAAGCTCTTTTCTGGTGCCGTTGCCGGGGAGGTGAGTGCTTGAAGGTATATCTTTAGATCTTGTAATCGAATATTTTAGTTTCTTGTTTTATCACTAGTTTGGTTTTGTAAGAAAACTACAAAAAAATGGAATTGAGGTTGCATCATATTATTCATCTTTATAATGTCTTTCGTGAAAATGATGGAAAAGAAAATTGTGCTCAGTTGTTAGAAGAAGAATGCAATAAAATGTTTGGCATAAATGATGAGCATGATTGCAATGTTGTTAGTATGAATTCTTTAAATATCCATGATGCTAATGATATGCAAAGCCATAAGCTTGGGAATGCTATGTTTGATGAAGATGATATTTTTATCCCCCCAAGATTTGATGTGGAAATTTGTTATAATGGTAGCATGCCACCTATTTATGATGATTATATTGATAAAAGTGGATTTGGAGGGAGGTCATGACTTTATTTAGTGATGAATCCACTACTTTGGAGGATGTTTCAATTGACTATGATAACAAAGTTGATATCTATGATGATTATGGTGATGACATGTATGTTATATTAAATACTGATAACCATGAAACTTATCATCATGACTTTAATTTTCAATCCCATGATAGTTATTTTGTTGAGTTTGCTCCCACTACTATTCATGAGAATAAATTTGCTTATGTGGAGAGCAACAAAATTTCTATGCTTTTGCATTATGAAAATAATGCTTTATGTGATGGTTATATTGTTCAATTCATTCATGATGCTACTGAAAATTACTATGAGAGAGGAACATATGCTTGTAGGTATTGCAATAATATCAAGTTTCCTCTCTATGTGTTGAAAGTTTTGAAGTATTGCTTGTTTTGCCTTCCTATGCTAGTTGATTCTTGTTACCATAAATTGTTTGCTCACAAAATCCCTATGCATAGGAAGTGGGTTAGACTTAAATGGACTTGCCATGTGATTCATGATGCTCTCTTTATGTTTTAATTCATATCTTTTATGCGAGCATCATTGAAATCAGCATGCCCAGCTAAAAGGCATTAAAGAAAAACGCTTGTTGGGAGACAACCCAACACTTGTACTTAATGTTTCTGTGTGCTCACATGGTTAAGCTACTGTAGTAATAATGTTTTACATGTTTTGTTTAAATAAAGTGCGAAGCAAAGCCTTAGGATCATGTTGGTTGATAGTAGATCTGATCTTGCTGAAAATCAGAAACTTTTGCGCTCACGAGAAAAAAAAATCTCATTTTTAACAGAAGAGTGCTTTTAAGTTCATTCTTTTTGCAGAAGTTTAATATACAAATTTCCCACGTGCTCATATTTTTTTTCAAGATATTTAGAGTTTTAGAAGTATGGTGAATGTTCATATCATTACACACTGTTCTGTTTTTGTCAGATTCTGTTTTCAATGCATAGTTTGCTTGTTTTCTAGTTTCTATGGCTTATATTGAGCAATATAAATTGTAGAAATGATATGCTACAGTAGGAATTGTGTGAGAAAAATTATGAATCTTGTCTTTGACAGTGCCCAAAGTGAATGATTTGTTTTATCATACTAACCCATCTCACGAAGTTTTGTTAAGTTTTGTGCGATTGAAGTTTTCAAGTTTTGGGTGAGATGTCAATATAAGGAGAATAAGGAGTGACAAGACCCTAAGATTGGGGATGTCCAAGGCACCCCAATGTAATATTCAAGGAAGATCCAAGCAACTAAGCTTGGGGATGCCCCGGAAGGCATCCCCTGATTCGTCTCCAACATTATTGGTAACCTCACTTGAAGCTATATTTTTATTCGTCACATGATATGAGTTTTGCTTGGAGCGTCATTTATTTTGTTAGGATTTGCTTTCTGGTATTTAGAATAATGTTTTGCATCTTTTATTTCAATAAAAGTGTCAAGTATAGCCTTTACCATGCTTATTTTGCAAGTCTATATGCTACTGTTTGAAAACATAAAGTTTTCTATCATTGTCTGAATTCTTCTGGATAGTCAGAACGTGATAAATTCTTGAAATTTTTGTAAAGTTAGCATGGATAAGTTCTCTGTAACGTGGTAAGTTTTCAGAATTTTTAGAGCTAGGGAAGTATGAGAACAATTCCACTCTTTACATATTGTACTGTTTTAGCACATTGTTGTTATGTTTGCATATGTTTGTGTGTTTAATGATTCTATTTGAGAATGGGAGTAT